>WAAB01013881.1:0-105428 GCA_013389865.1 Piaya cayana
TTGTTGAACCTCACAAGGTTCTCTCAGCCCCACTTCCTCAGCCTGTCCAGGTCCCTCTGGATGCCATCCCATCCTTCTGGTGTGGCACCTGCCCCACTCAGCTTGGTGTCATCTGCAAACTTGCTGAGGGTGCCCCTGATATCACTGTTCATATCACTCATGAAGATATTAAACCAGCACCCATTCCAGTACAGACCCATGAGGGACACCACTTGTCATGGATCTCCATCTGGACTTGGAGCCATTGACCACTACTGTCTGAGATCCAGCTATATGACACCAGATCAAACCAAACCTGTGCATGATTAAATCAGATCCAGCCATACTGGTGCGTTATTAAACCAGATCCCTGACCAACCTGTCTGCCCAACTTTAAAACCCTTTCTGGGCTTGGGGCTCTACCACTGCCCTGAGCAGCTGTCCCAGTGCTGCAAACTCTTTCAGTGAAGCCATTTTCCCCAGTATCCAATCTAAACCGCTCCCTGGCACAGCTTGAGGCCATTCCCTCTTCTCCTATCATTGCCTGGGAGGTGAGCCCAGCACCCACTTCACCACAACCTCCTTTCAGGAGCTGCAGAGGTCAATGAGTTCTCCCCTCAGCCTCCTCCAAGCTAAACAACCCCATTCCCTCAGCCTCTCCCCTAACCACTGTGCTCCAGACCTTACCCCAGCCTCATTGCCCATCTCTGGACACTCTCCGGTGCCTCAGTGCAAAGGTAGGAGCTGTGGCTCCTAGCACAGTGCCTGCCCAGCCATGGCAGGCTCGATGCTGACTCCTTTGATGTGGAAGAGACCTTCACCCTTCATAACTCCTACTGATATGAGCAGCACTGATCTGGCAGTACCAGCAATTGTTTTTCCCTCAGAAGGTGCAGGAGATGATGACATGGTACTCAAAATGCTGGCTGGAAGCTACAGTGCTGGCTCAACATTAACAACCGGGACCACCCTCTGCACTGCAACCAGAATACGATGGTGTGGGAGTCAGGCTGTCAGTCTTCCCTGCAGTTTCCTAGAGTGAGAATTCAAAACAGAGAGGATTTAGTTGAGACAAACAGCAAAAATATGGGTGAGGTGGAGGTTTTCTATCCCGAAGAGCAGTGCTGCGTGCCATGCTCAGCAAAGTCCATCCATTAGTCCTGAAAAGGAGACAAATAAGCATCAGCCTAAGCCTAACCGGGCCAGGGGAGAGCCAGAGTGATTCAGAGAGCTCATCCCTGTGGAGGGAAGAGGTAAAGCGAATGGGAAGGCAGTGAGGAGAAAAACTGGGCTTCACTAAAATAAACAGCATTTTCAGTAAACAAAATTTTCTGCCTGGGGCCAAGGAGTGTGCCTGAATTACACCGTAAAACCTAACAGGACTCCCGAGACACTGCTGCTGCACACCCAGGGACAGGACAAGTCCCTAGACCTGAGGCTTGGTCTTCCCAAGGGTGAGGGACAGCAAGGAAGGCTACAGAATGGAGCCCACAATGAGCTGGGGACTCACATGGGGAAAGTAGGAAGCAGTTATGAAGTAAAAGTCAAGTGGGGGGAGAGAACTGTTAAGTGAACAGCTGAGATTCAGCTTATTCAAGAAGGAAAATGTAAGATGTCAATTGGGTTCATCCCAGCATGATTTCTTTTATCTGAAACCAGCTGTTTCATTTCAGAAATTACTGAACACATTTATTTTTTAAAAATCTTTTATTTAAGTTACTTCAAATTGAAAAGTATAGAAAGGCTGAAATGAAATATTTTCCAGCTGTTTCCCTCTGGTTTAATTTTTGGAAGCCAAAACTCTCTGCTGAAGGTGGCCCAAGCATATACATAAATGCAAGTCCCTACAAAAACACTCCTCATTTTCCCACAAGTTATGACTAATTATTGAAATATACTGCCCAGCTCTGGTAACATCTGGTCTTAAATGCCTGTGTCTGTCTGAAAAGGCAAGCTCATCACAAACATATTGCATCTACCTTGCCTGTAAACCAAAACCCCACACACCTGGCTTTGCTTCCTGTACATGGCAAGACATACAACAGGGAAAAAAGCCCCCAGAGAGGTGGGCACCGTCCCCTGCCTGGCTTGGTCTCTCTTGCAGGGAGCAGGCAGCAGTGCAAGCTGCTTTCAGCCTGCTCTTACCTTGGCTTTAACTGGGATTGCTGCCATCTCCTCTGTGCCTGGGTGACAGGAGAAGCCAGAAGCATCTGCAAATCAGCGCAGCCAGCCATGTTCCCAGGTTGGATCAGCTGCTGATGGGCGAGTTCTGCCTGCTACAACTACTTCCAAAAATTAATAAATGCAGAGGTTCAGACATTCTGCTTGGTCTCAGCATGCTTGGTCCTCCCACAGCTACCAGCACTGGACTGCGATAGCCCTCAGGGCAACACTGAGAGCAAGAGAGTTCCATTTCCAGCCTGAGCAGCCCCCTGCCTCCAAGACATGGGGACGAACTGTGGGAGTGTCTTGAGCCGAAGTAATTATCACAAAAAATCATTACTTTTACCCACTCCTACCTGAGCTCCCTCCTTGTCAGACTGCACACAACAAAGAATTGCAGGTCAAGCTCTCTCTGCCCAGCTGACACTGGAGATGACCCTTAAGTTGATGCTGAAATGGGGTTCAAAGAACACAGCCAAGATACTCGCCCTTCAGCTCAGAAGTGAGATGACTCCGTGGCCTTGATGAGCTCAAGCCAGCTCTTGGATCAGGCAAATATTGGGGCAGGGACACATAAGCCTCCATTGTCCTCCTCAGTTGCCTCAGTTCGCAGAAGGGAGAGCAGCCTGGCTGTGCTGGTTGCTGTCGCTGAGAGGAACCTTCTTCAGGCTAGACACTGACCCAAATCAATCAGCTGACCAAGTCAACCCCTCCTTACTGCACCCGTCTCTGAGGGAACGGCCCCTGGAGAAAAGTATGTCTGAAAAGGGAGTTATACGACATGATGTATTCCACTCTGCCTCAGTGTACTCGCCTGCATGTCTTGCTGCCCTATGAGTTGCAGTGCAGGCCTTTAATGCTGGAACAGCAGCACGGTGCTCCCCACCCCTATGGTGAAGACATGTCAACAGTCTGCAGCCACCACTTGCCACTCCACTGAGAAGCAGCCACCATGGCATAAAATAGTGTGTAAGGAAAAGCAAGGTAAATAGGTTTTAGTGCAGGGGCAGGACAGACCACATTGAGCTGCAGTTCCCCATGTGGCTTGCCCAGACTCTGCTCTGTACAAGGAAGTTCATGCTTTTTTATTTAAAAAAAAAAATATCAGTTTATAAATATGTCCGAGAACAAGCAACTCTGAAGCTACGAGTTTACAGAGAATTACACTTGCCTGCAGGGCTGTGAACCACATGTAGTTCACATCTGACAAATGCTCTGCATGCAAAATGGCTTGAGCCCAACCTGTTTAAAAAACCAGTTGGATTTAGGTACTTGGTACACACAACTAAGCTGATGGTGCTATAATATCATTCATAGCTTTACAATCCATTTCTGACATGCCAGAGAAAGCAATGATCCTTTTGGAGCCCCGAGGAGACTTCAAAACCTTTTGTGAAAACACTGATATACTCAGGGTCATTTTATAAATTATAAAAATTACCCAGAATGGCTAAAATGGTTCACAGAAATCCAAATTTCCTGCCTGCACAAAAGGAAGAATAGTCATCCTTTAGCTTCACTTTCAAGAGCAGAATTTGCAACCACATAAAACCCGTTTCCAAGAGCTCTAGAACAGTGAGCCTCTAACACTGCTAGTATCACCGCACAGCATGGTGACACTGAAATGTCGGCTATGAGGAAACCCTGCCAGCAGGATATGTGCAAAAGTTAAAGGAAAGTTTGTACCAGAACCCTGCTCTGAAGAAAAAGTGAAAGGATACCTGTCCTCCATTACACTCAAGTAAAATTCAACCAAAACATCACCTCTGCCAGCAATAAACAGGTACAAAATACTGAGTGTGAAACTTCCTACCTTGCAGGGTACAAACCTATTATGTGCTTGTCATGAGCTAATTTTGTGCTCTCTCACTCTGGTGCTACCCATCACTTCTAAGGAAGCAAAGGGAGCATCACTCCATTTTTAGCATCACGTGGATTAAACAAAGCCTCCTTAGCAAGGAGGCTCCCATTATTGAATTTGTCCTCTGAGCAAAACCACAGCTGAATTGTGAGGTGCCCTTCTCTTAGCCAGAGATATCAACTTGGGAAATCAGTTTGAGGTGGAGAATAGAATAAGAAAGTTAACTTGAAATCCTTTATGCAGGCAAAGCTCTAATTTGCTGTGGTGTTCAAAGAGGCACTGCAAGACCTGCCCTTCTGTTTTAATGTTGCCCGGGATTGCCTGGTCTTAAGGCTACGACCTGTGACTGAACTCCTTGAGTAATGACATTTTGCCAAGGACAGAAACATCTGCCCTGTAGCAGTAACAATGAAATTAATCCAGAATTTTCTATCCCTGTATGGGGAATAAGAATTCCAATCAACGCTTAAAAAAAATCCCTGTCCCAAGTACAGCCTCACAGTGGACAAGGACTGAGCCGTGTGAATCCACCCCGTGCTTGCCACCCCACAAACCTGCTGGTACGTGACCATGGAGATGCAGCCATCCTGCCTGCATCCAGTCCCACTGCTGAGGACAGATGATGCTGTGCTGGAAACCTGTGAGAACAGTCATAGGAATTTCCAGCTTATGTGCCAAGAGCCCCTGAAAGATGCTGTGGGGGAAGATGGTCGCATTTTAATGAGCTTATCTGCTAACATTCAGTTTGGCCCCTCTTCTACTGTATTTGCTGCATCATGAACATATATATGTATAAATGTGTATTCTTCCCTCTACAAAAGCCTCTCTCCCCATTATCTGCGATAATGTGGAGAGTTAGAGGGCTTTTTCCTTTTAAAGCGATTATGATTATGTGCAACCTTTGCTCCCGAGTCATTCACACAGAAAGCACAGACAAGCCCCCCTGCTGCGAGGTGACAGCTCTGTCTGGCTCTGCGGGGCTTTGGTATTCATAGCTCCACGAGGTCATCGCTGGAAAAAACCTTGACGGTGATGCGACCTGGCACCTCGGCTGCTTCTCGGCTCCCTCTCCCTTGGAGCTGCAGAGTCTGCTGTTCTCTGGGGTCATTGGGTGAAGCTGTCAGCACCGCCTGTCCAAGGAACTGGTCACACAAGATGTTGCTGTTCCAGACCTAGAGACAAGGGAACAGAAATAAACCCAGCCAATGCAGGCTTCTCTGACTCTCCACCTGAGAGTCATGTGCTGGAGGAGGATCATCCCCATTAAACCCCTGAAAAAGCTGTGAGGAGAGGGCATCCACCTAAATTTAGCTAATTGTCTAGAGAGCATGTGGGAGATTCTGGATTTGCGTGCTCATTTACATACACTATGCAAATAAGGAGCTAAATGCAGCTTTTTGCTTTCTAGGTCAGAGCTTGCCTAGAAGAGGATTAAAAATTACCTGTTTGAGCTCATCAGCAGTAAAAAAATCTATGTGCGATCAGCCTGTCTGTGCTACTCTGCCTGTTTGTGCTCACCTCTGCAGTGCCCTCAGTGCTTTTCCTCTGAGTGTTGTCTAACCAAGTCCAACTGCTACAGCAAGGGATGGACATGGCTTTGGAGTCCCTGGACATCTCATTGTCACTACTGCAGACGGGGTTGGGCATATAGCAAGCAGCAATTGCAGGGCTGTTAATAGTGGGGTTTGCTGCTTGTCCCACATGCCAGGCTTTCTTTGGTCTGTGAAGTTCATTAGTATTGAACTTTTAGTTATCCTGGAAAAGTCAAAGTGTTTGAGCTGCATGCTGTAGGTTTTAGTTTCATGTCTAAATTGAATCTTTATTAAGGATTAGGCAATCCTGCACATGCCAAGAACACAGACCATGTTCTATCACCTATTGCAAGAGTTCCCTCTAATCCATAACCACAGTCTGTGGTTTAGGGGATAACACTGCTATCAATCCTCCTTCTATTTATAACATTTGTAGAATACACAGTAGCTCAGAGGAGCCCCACAGCACAGGAGGATTGGGCACCATCACTGTATTAGGCAGTGAGAAGTCAGAAAAGTATCTTTTCTTGCAACACAGTGCTACAAAGGTATTTCAGTTTCTTGTGCTTAGATGTCACAGAGAATTGATTCACAGACCTCCCTGCACTGATGAAGAAGACACACTCCTTAGTATTTGCCTAAGACTAAACACCCGGGTATATCAAACTGAAATGCCACTCCACTCTCTCAAAGTTTTTTGGACAGCCTCATCTAAACACCAAGCTTTGTTTCTCCAGCTAGGACAGAGGTAAACAGCACAGTCTAGTTCCACAGGACTAGAATTGAAGGTAAAAAAAACTTTAGTAGTCATAGCTTTGGTTTTATTTCAGACAGTGACACTGGGCAACACTTGGCTTTTCTCTATCTCTCTTTCATCAGGTACCAAATGAGGCAAAAGGCAATCCTGTAAATTCCCTCAAAGCCTTGGAATGAAACATGTTTTCTGATCCCTAAGTGTCATTGGTTGCTGGCTTAGGGAAGACACCTAGACTAAAGAATCAGTAGAGCAGCTGAGCACCGGGCATAGCCCAGCGAGGGTAGATGAACTTTTCAAACTTCTATCCTGGGTATCCATCATATGAAGGAAGAGTTAGCACACACCAAGCCCAGTGATGCTCTCCTCCCGGCCTTTAGCAGCCCACCCTGCTTAGCTTATCTCACCTGGACAATAATAGGGCTGTTGATCTTCTTTCTGTAGAAAATCACTTGGGTGTCAAAGATGGCACTGGTGGTATCATGTTGCACAGGGGAGCGCACACTTTTGTTCTCACACTTGATCAGCACATAGGGATCTGCCCCTAGAACACAATCAGCAGCACAGCTCTTAGGACACAGGATGGCAGCTGAGACCAGCCCAGAAACCCAGCAGAGGCAACCCGCTCTGTGCCTGGCAGCACCACTGCTACTGAGTACAGGAACAGGACACATCACATCTACTGCCTGTCACTGGCAGAGGTTAAGTATCCCCTTCTTGTAACAAATGGATGCTCAGAGATGGAAACCAAGCACCGTTTGCTATGAAACCACCTTAGCCCTAGACTGGGATTGTGCTCTTTCCACTTTCCCTTGCAGTGCACCTTCCTGGCTCATCTAACAGGTCTTCAAAGTGACACTCGAAGCTTCCTGACTCTGCTGTAGGTGTGAGTGCCAGAATGTATCTGTGCACATGCAACCTGATAAGTAGTGCTGGGCACCTAGGTCAAAATGGGGTTTGGGAACTGTTCATCAGCCACCGTTCCTATGGAGGCTAAGGACCAAAACTGCACAGAACCTTTTTGAGATCACTGAATGCACACCTCTGTGCTCACCCTTAGGCCGCCTACCTTGGAAGTGCTGTCTGCTGTATTCTGAAATGAGCACTAGAGTTAGGACATAGATTTGAAGAAGCAGTTTCTCTTCCAGAAAGTAAAAATAGCCAAAATGCAAAAACATTTTGTAGGAGTGCACTGGTTTCAACACAATTTTCTGTGGGAAACAGTTGAAGGAAATCGTCCCCAATTTGTTATTTCACTCCCATGAATCTGAAGCAATTTCTTAATTTCTATCATTTGGATGGATTTAATTTCAAAGTTCATGTTATCAAAAGGTGTATGTATCTATTACAGCTCCTAATTAATGTTTTCAATTGCACTTTAATTATGTGTAACCCACTGAGACTGACATTCTAAAATGCTTTGTTTTTACACTGAACATTTTTTCTTTGTTACAAATACTGGTATCTTTTTTCTATTCCAATAGGGAGCAAGAACCAATTTGGAAACACCTATCTCTAACCTCAAATAGAACAGACCATTTCACTTTCTGATTAATTTTTAATTAAGCACAGGCACTACTGGTTTGGTGGGGGTTTTTTTTGTATTTCAAAACAACTATTTCAGTACATTTCTGTTATTAATGACAGCACATCTGTTTTTCTACACCTTGCCAGTTTTCAGACATGTTTTAAATAAACCTGCTGAATTAATGTAGTGGGACTTGTGATCATTTCTTACATGCGTTGCATCACCATCTCCTTGAAAACACCACCACTGGAATGACAGCCAGAAGGCAGCATAATCTTTAGGGCAGCTTTCGTTTTTAACAATTCATACCCTGGATGATTTTCCTCAAATACATTACTCATTTGCAGGAGTGGATACCAACATCTCACACAAACAAACCCTGTAACAGCGACATCCAAAGCAGAAAGAGCTGCTTGCACTTATGAGAAAGAAACAGATTTTTCTGTATGCTGCACTATGATTACACCTGGTTGGATACGTGATAGGCTGGTTACCCTGACAACATTTCATACTTCCTATAGCAGGTAGCTATATATTGGCTTTTCTGATAGGCAATTACTTTCTGTGTCACTGAATGTGTGGATTTAGCTCGGGGGCACAGGGTGGCACCATGCTGTGTAATCAGCGATGGAAAAGCTACCCCCTTCGCAAAGAATTTGAAAAATTGATCTGAATAAAATGGGGTCTTGCATGAAATGGTGTCAACCACTTTGGTCAAAGGCAAAGAGCAAAGCAACATCTGATCATTAACAGTCATTAAGAGATAAGGGGCTGGATGATGGAGCTGTTAATGAAAGGACTTATTAATTGAGAAGCAGAGGAAAGCAAACATTTGAAAGAAACAGATCGAAATTCTCAGAAAGAGCTAGAAAAAAAGAGGGAGTAGAAGAGGAACATGAAAGGTACCTGCACAGCACGACCTCACGGTGGCATTGCTGAATGGTCAGTGAGATTAGGAGGGATCAAGTTCCAGAAAAAATGAAAGAAATGAGAGCTGCACATGTGGAATGAGATAAGGAACAATCTCAGCTGCAGCTGGCCCAGTTCTTTGCAGCTCTGGGACTGGTTTATTTACAGTACAAAGACAACACAGAAACAGCTACTAGTGTGGAAAAGCAACAACACAGATTTTGCCATGAGCTGGGAATGAAAACAACTAGAGCTGCTACTCTGGCAGCAGCACCAGGAGGACTGGGTTCAGTTCTCAGGCACAAACACGACTCAATCCCTGCCTCAAACCTCGTGCTGTGTATGAACAGCTGTTTCATCCCAGCCTTACAGCCACGCTGCTACATTGGGAATTTGTATGAAAGAACAGTGTAAAAGAAAAAGTTGAAATCTGTAAAGGCCAGAAACCCTTGAAAAGTACTGACATTTCTAAGGCTTAAAGAAACCTACACACGGTAGTCTCAGGCTACTGTTGTTTTGGGTTTTTCGCTGATTGGACCAAAGATCTAAAATCCACAGCCTTCAGCACTGCACCAAACACAAAAGGCTTTCAGAACATGTTCTTGAGAAGAAGTTCTCGAAGATGTTCCCACTCTTCTCCAGCTAGACCACTCTTACTGCAATATGGAGAGCTATGACAAACTCAGTCACTAGAAAAAGGTATGGAACAAACAGAGCAGACACTGCTGGGAGTCAAGCACAGCCCTGGGAAATACAATAGGTTGTTAACAGCCTTTTGCAGTTGAGCCTTTGCTCATGTGATACCTCTTAGTTTCCCCCACAATACAGATAATAAAGGAGAGTCTTTCCACTGGCATCAGTAAATTCTCCCCCCTTCTCTGTTCCATTTTCTCTCTGCTTCTCTTCTCATGCTTTGACCGGATATTTGACAACTGCTTTTCACCTTCTCTTTCCTTCTGTTTCTCAGACTGCCATTAAACTCTTCTTACCAGGTAAGGTACGTTCTGCTTACCAGGAATAGTGGATCACAATACTCAGTTTAGATAAGAAGTGGTGAAAGGCCATTAAACATGCAAATTCAACATGGGATTTCAGTGGGAAGACGTAAAGATGCAAAAGGTGATTTGTTCTCAAAGATAAACTCTTGGGAACAGTGTGACAAACAGTAGCAAGAGCAATTCTTACAAGAAATCTGGAAACGAGAGACAATCTCCAAGCACACAGTGATTCTTCATCTTCTTGAAAACCTGTCACTGTGCTTGGCTCACAGCTAGATTAACTTCAGAACAAGCCAAGTTGGAGAGGTACTTTCAACAAAAGCAACCAATATGTATTGAGAATTGAGTCTAGGCAGCTAGATTCATCCACTATATTTGACAACAGCAAATCATCCATTATTTTTTCCAGATGAGACAATGAATCAAAGACAGCAGCAAGGAGGAGCTTTCCAATAAACATTTAAAATCAGCTTTAAACAATCTTCCTCTGGCAGAGAGCAGGGTTCTGATGACAACCAGCTTGTGAACAAGGCTGGGTGTGCACTTGCTATGCAATGATCGTTCTCTTACAGTTTTGTTTAAGTAGTTCCTCAGAAAATTGTGCTAAGCACACCTCTCAGATGACAGCGATGGGCTTATGTGAAGAACAGTGCATTAAAGTCTAAAATCCCTCTTAAAAAAAAAATCTCTCTCTTCAGGCTGCTTTTAATTTCCACAACTGTGTACCCCGGCATCAAAGAATAGAGACATCCTAACGTTTTCAGGACAGTTTGGCACAGAGATGTAATGTCATGTCTCAGAAGCTGCAGAATGAATCATAATCTCCTTGTTTGCCATCAAGTTTTGTCTTCTCTCTGTGCTAAGGGCAGATAATGACAAACCAGACCGGTGGCTGGACAAGGGGGAATACAGTTGACAGATGACACAGACTGAGCATAAGAAAAGCAGCAGCCTGAGAGATGAGATGCTGCAGACCAGAAAGTGAAGGAGAAGATGGAAAATCCTTGTGAAATGCAGTAAGGCTAATCAGACACAGCAGCTCACATAGAAACAAGTCACCAACAACCTTCACACCAGATAATGTGTAATCTTTGTGTGAGATCCTTGTCACAGCAGGCCAAGACAACCACTTAATCTACCTGTTTTCTACTTGAATAAATATAAGGACTGTGCCTAACCTGAAAGGAAACCTCTACTTGTCACTCCCAGTGGCAATTGCTGTGTGGCCTCTTCCCTTGTCTCACAGTACTAATTAGAAAGGAGGACTTTTATATCTAGTTCACATCAGGAAATGCTCCAGGAGAAGCAGGTAAGGCTGGTATTTCAGTAACTGCCCTCGTGTCTTTGAGGTCTAAACCCACTTTCGATAAAACTCGTCCTTTTCAAATACCTGGCTGCTATTTCTCTTTGAGACAAGCATGGGAGAGGGTCCAGTGAGGGCACAAGAGTGGGCAAGGTATTAGAAAGCAATCTCAGAATATGGGATATTTAACAGCCCTGGATACATTGCTTTCTGATGTAAATTTACAACCCAGCCAGGCATTTCTATATCCATCTACAAGAAAAAACACAAACAAATGTGAGCAAACATGTACTTTCTATGGTACCAAAAAAAGACTCTAGCATCAATCAGGAGCTTTGTCAAATTTCCCAGTAAGGTGCTCTCAGAAGGCAGAGTGTCAGTTATGGGTATTAGCCTTGTCACGGCACAGCTTGATTTTATTGTGTAGCACAAGTGTCAGCAGTGCACATTTGGCTTCATGGCTTTTTTATTTACACGCTCTCCCTACTTCATTTTTCTGAAACTGCTTTAAGATATGGCATTCTGCAAACAATAAGATTCATTTAGGTTTTGCGTTCAAATCCTTGTATGTTTTAGACGAATTTAAAAATGGGACGTTGTTCCACACAGAGAAATTTAACACTTCAGAAAAAAATTGGCAATGATTGACTGATCTGGGTTTTTTTAGCCACTTGATGAATTCAATACTAATTCACAAACAGTATCACTTGATCCCAATTATGTTCTTTTTCAGCAGACAAAATAATCAAACTGAAGTTTTGCTTAGGTTTAAACAGAAAAATTTGTGAGTCCATTTGCTACAGACAGTTCTTCACACAATACGTCACCTTTTCAGTTCTGTTGGGGTAATCATCAGTCCAACACTGGATGCTGAAATCATTAATGGAAGGAGATGCTTCAACTCAACCTGACCATGTGTGGTAGTACTGGGTCCTACAGGTATTTGGGCTATGCTGTAGTTAAAATATTTGTTACACATTGGTTGTGAGTCCTGTTTGTATATTCCTGAGGGTCTGTGTCACAATGCACCAAATCCCACAATGCTCTCTGAGCTCCAGCCTGGTCTCTAGCAGCTGCAGGCAATTGTTTTTAACGTTCTTGTCAAGACTGTCACTGTGCTAAGGACTATGAAATGCTAAGGGTGGAGAACTGGCTTTTATTGCTTTACTGCAGGGGATGTTAGAGAAAAATATTTAAGGCATTTTAAAAGAAAAAACACATTAAAAATGGAAAAGTCCTTCACAGGGGAAGAACGAGAAGATACCACCTCTTTTCAAAGCACTACTCTGCTATTCTGGCCACATCACTCTCAACCATCCATCCTGCCTTGCTGAGAAGGTGTAACTGTTTGACCAAGGCATTTGTAGCTCCTGTTTTTCAAGAAAACTACCAAGAAAAATGAACTGAATCAATTTTCTTTGTCCCTCCCCTCCAACATTCTTGCCCCCTGAAGAGACAACCAGACTCAGCAGAAAGTGTCTTTCACAGCGAAAAGTACATTCAGTTACCACTCAAAAGGGCTGCCAGGAATAACTATGAAAAGGGGCCTGGAATAAAATCATAGCCAACTGGTGGGAGAAATTTTACAGCTGCTTTGTGAGAGCGAAGATGAACTATACTACAGGTCTAAGTCTAATGCCTTCTCTGTCACATGAAGTTAGTGCAACTGAGCTCCACATCTGAAAACAGAGAGCTGAAGAGATATCTGGAGCAAACACAACAGATGTTTCAGTATCCCCTTCAGTTTCCTGTTCCAATTTCATGATAGTATCTATGCTCCTTTGCTTTCTCCCTGTCAGCCACTCAGTGCTGGATGTGCCTACTTTCTTCTATGGCACAGAAAATGAAGGTTGACAGATGGGGAGTAGGAGTAGAAAATGAAGAAGCAAATGGCAACGGGACAAATTTCCTAATTAACTGTCGATATTGGGTGCCAAAAAGACATTTTAGTGTCCTTCAGGACACTTCCTTTGATGTGTAGGTACACAGTCCTATAAAAGTCATTTAACTTTTCCCTGTCCTAGCTTACACAGCTGAAAACAGTTGTTTGAAAAAACATAGTTTCCTCCTCGAAATGTTATTAAGCTTGTGGTAATGAAGAACAAAGTGCTCTGAAGGCTGTGAGGTGAGTGGAATACACTGCATGAGTTCATGAGATTCACCCAATTCCCTGGACGTTTTCCATTTTAAAACATAGAACACTAAAAAGTGAATTTCTTACTAATCCCCAGAAAAGGCTTCTCAGGAGGGTCTGGCTGTACTGCCTGCGTGGACTAGCACAGATGACACGTAACTCTTGCTGTTTTCTATCATCTTATTCATTTGATCTCTCCTTTTGAGCAGATTTTACAACATGTTAAAGAAAAAATCCCATAAATCTTCAGTTTCTTTGGATAATTTCTGAATGTTCACATATCAACTCAGATCCTCCTCACAGGATTAAAGAATCCCCTCCACTCTTCCAGGCTTACTTTACACTTACCGCCTGATCTGTCTTGCATCTGTAAGCCCTCTGCAGAGTGAACTTTGATTTGGGTGACTCTGCGTGGATAGCCACAAAGAAGGTTCCAACATGTCATTTTAGGCTTATCTGCCCTCAGCTCCCTGAAAAATCACGGGAAAAGCAATTGGAGCAACAAACTTCAAGCAAACGAACAAAGGTTGTGAAAATCTGGCATTTTCAGAACATGAGATTTGTACCCTTTCCTCATCTACCATTTTGGAAGTTTGTGGTAGAGAAATGACAGGCATAAGAAATAATAACAGAGCAAAGCAAAGTAAACCAAATGTGTCAGCCTCTGCATAGCAGCAAAAATGATGGGAAAAGAAACTTTAAATCATGGAAAACATTATCAAAGCAAGAAAAAAAATCAGTGGTCCTGATTTCATGGAACACTAGCTTTGCCTTTGCAGGCAACCGTTTGTTTCAAAGGAGATTGTCAAATAAATAAACCAACTGTAACTGCAAGCACCAGTACTCTGTGTTCTGGTCCAGAACTGGAGGCAGCTACAAAAGCCAAACTAAAGTTTCAAAAGACCCGAACAGAATTGTCCACTAGGCTCCTAAGTCAAAAGTGAGCCATCTGGAGATTCTTGTCGGTGATCCCGGCCATCTCAAGGGCCTGGTTCTGGAGTGATAGGAGATAGTGAGTCAGGGTTACTTGAGAGCAATCAGTCAGCCATTTCCAAGAAGGTGCAGCCAGTGTGAACGAGAGATGATCTCATGCAGCTGTGAGGTCACCCTACCTGAGTTTTGATGGCACGTCTGTGAAGAGTCTCAGGATAAACTTTGTAATGATGCCAGGATGATAAGTAGTTGGGATAAGGACATAACGGCCTTGCTTAAGGATCCTCTTCAAGAACACAGTGCGTGTATTGATGTACAGAGAAGTGGCCACTCTCTCCTGCACAGTCAGCTTGTGCAGTCGATACCTTCTGTTGTCCTCCACCTACAGAGATCGATGCAAGCAGGGATACCAGAGCTAACAAGCAGTCTGACATAGTAGGCACATAATCCAGATGCACACAGCTGTATTTTCATTGCCCTTTTCTGAATACAAAAGCCACATTTATGTTTTGTTCTAAGCCTTCAAGCTGTGCTTAACTTTTAATATCCTCTTTGGGGAAGTGACATTTGCCACAGCACAGTGGAAATATAAACCTATTTCTTAAGCAGCTCCTGGGGGCAGAGACAGCCCTACATTCTTTTCTGGTAGTTCTCCTTTGTCTTCAGATAATTTAGGCCATGGTCTTCTAAAGGCCTTTGGTCATGATAATGATCCTGGTGGCTTGGAACACTTCTAAAATAGAAAAACTATCAAACAGAAACAAAAATAGAGTACTGATACTTTTCTCAAGGTGTGATTTGCTTTTCCAAGCATTTCTAACTTAGATATACAGGCATGAACAAGGACAGTAAGTTATACTACTTTCTGTGATGACACTTCTCATTAGACGTAGTGAACAGGTAATTGTCTAACAAGTGAGATACAGGTGTCAGAAGCTCTGACTGTTAAAAACTGGCTACATTTAGGATAAGGCCATAGACTCACATTAGCTATGGCAACAGATGATAAAATAATCCTGATCCTCAGTTAAAAAGCAGGTGCACAGCTGTTCCTCTTACTTTCCTCCTTTCAGTTCATATGTTTTCATTTTACTCAATTTGCCCTGAGAGTGCAATTCAATTTCTCTTTAGGATCCCTTTGATTCCTTTTCATATATGATCATTTCCTACTTGCTACTTCTGCTTTTGAAAACACTCTTGACTCTTTTTTCCTAAGTGGAGAAAGAAAACCTGTTGACTTCTCAAACTCATTCACTTGGCCGTATTTGCTGATTAAATAAAGGGAGGAGCCTCCAGTAAGAAGGGAAAAAAAACAACCTCTGTATTTCAAGTGCTAATATCCTCTTCAAAGTCTGGAGTAGGAAAAGTACTTAAAATTCTTTCGCATAGGGAAAAGTGACTTAGGTTCCTTTAGTTCAGCTAGGGTTAGAATTGATCTCCACTCAATTTAGTTCGAATAGTCTGTCTACTGCCAGCTCTGGTGACTGCTTGCATTACACATGCAAAGCTCACATTGAGAGCAGAGCCAGACAGATCCCCACCATGATAATCACGCCTCTATCTGCCCAAGATCTCATCACCAAGGTGAAACAGGGCTGATGAACAAAACTCTGAATCAGTAGCACAGGTGGCTGCCTACCTTGAATATTTCAAAGCCAATCGGGATGTTGTCTCCTTTCCTTTCTTTCTTGTATTTGCGGCGATCCTCCTGTTGTAATGAGACCAACACTTTGTCCTCAGTCTTCTTCACATCAAAGATGTACTGGTACAAGAGAGAAGAGGGTAAGCTTTTAGAGATGCCTGTCCTCCAGCACCTGTGAGAACTGAGAGTGCAAGAGAGCTCTCTTGGTCTAATGAGAGGTCTGCAACTGTGATTATCTTTGATCTGATGACATTTCATCTATCCTAATGGGTAACAATCTGGAACTCAGCAGGTGGCTGTAGGAATACATTTATACTTGGCTTAAATTTCCTTACTTTAAAAAGGACTGGAAGCATCACAATCCGTCTCTGTACTGATAAACTTCACAGGAGGCCTCAGTATCAGGCATTTCATTCAGGGAGAATAAACAGAGATTATCTCTAGACTGTGGTAGTATGTGCCACAGTAATTTAACAGCCCTAAGCTAACATAAATATGTTCCACTGCTGCTATTAAGAGCCATTTAATCAACGAGCTTAGAGATAAAACTGGAATAAAAAGAACCTCCATTGCACCAGGCATCACACTCAACCGTAACATGTATGTTTTGTTCTCTGTGACAGCTAAACACTTTCAATGAGACCCAGACAAGCGCCTGGAATACGTCCAGAATAATGCAGGGGAATATCTCAATAAAATCACTGCCTGGAGCTGCAGCTTCTCCATCTACACCTGTAAGAGTGTGAGCTGGAGGTTCGAGATTCACTCCTAGTCTGAGCAGTGAAGGCTGCACTTCTCCAATATCCTGCTGTGAAGACAGAGGGGTGCAGACAGAAACCTCCTATACAAGTGCAAAGAAGCAGGCACAAGAACATCTTCAATTAATCTAAAGGATGTGGTGAATTACAAAAGAACAGGAGGGTCACTTTTCAAAGTAATAACTAAAGCACTTAGGTGCTCAGATCTCATTGACAGTAATGGAAGTTTTATGCCTGTGTTTGCCTGCACTGGGATGAAAAGGGCAGGAAGGTGAGAAGTGGAGTAAAAATGGATGAACAGATAACCTGAATAGCTGGAAAGTTACCAGGCAGGACGAGACAAGAAAAATTCTGTAATGCTGATGAGAGGGTGAGCTTGGAGAAGAGATACTTTTAAAATCTTAGATTAATGCAAAGAGATGCTAACTAGACAGAGTGGACCAAATCCTCACGCTGTTTAAGGGTCTTACATGAATGGAGTTCTGGCAGTAGAAAATCAGACTTGTTGCCTTTCTACAACTGGGAAATTGAAAGGAGTCCAGGCAGGACTTTACTAATCCTGTTACATCTGATTCATGATCCCTAAACATGAAGAAAACCAAAGCAAATATCTAAACTTTACTAACAGGTTTCACAGAAATCACTGAAACTTGCACTGAACCAGCCTAGTCCCAGTGGACAGACACTGGCAATGAGATCTCTGCCAAGAGTTACTGCCAGCTCGTAAATAGAGTGGATACTTCAGAAGTACTAGCTAAAGTGCATGCACTCCAGTATTTCACAAAATATGAGGATTCCCACCTGGGGATTTTGAAGGAAGGTGTCTTTGTTGTCGAAGCATCCACCAGAACGATTTAGCAGGGGCTCTGAATTCTTTGTCCAAGCTCCATGCATCATTTTCTTCTCCCAAGTCTTGTGGATACTGAAGTAGGAGGTATTCACAATCCGGCAGATGTCCACATCAGTGAAATTCTTACACCAGTCATCAAACGTCATCCTATTCCATGGGACAGCAGGAAAGTCATGGTTTATTTAAAAATAAACAGTGATATTCACACAAAGAGCCAAAATAACACACAAACCCTTCCAATAATTTAAGAGAAGGCATTGCTCAGAGGACAAACTGATTCTCTGAAAAGTTCTCCATGTGGAAGTACTTGTGAAGCCATAATCATTCTAATTTAGAACTTAATTTAAAAGAATATCACCTCAATGTGTTTGGTCAGCTCTGGTTTTATTCAGCTGCAGCACCTAAGCCCAAAGGATAGGTTGTATCTACCAGGCTGGATTTGATAACAGCAGACTTTTCATGCTGAGTCCTACCAGCCTACTTGATTATCTGCTGAAGAAGATGCCAGACTGCTTCAGCGTATCTAAGCTTTAAGAAGACTAAAAATTATTAGAGTTCTAGAGATCTTGAAGACTTTTCATGCCCATGCTGGAAAGCACTGACAAATATGAACATTCATTGGCTGGAATTGTATTTACAGATACCTCAGTCACAATTGACCTAGAAATCCTGCAGAAAAGCACAGTAGTCAGTAAAAAGGAATGACAGTGTCTTCAAAATTTGGTATTCTGTCATGTAAACCAGCCCACGTGTTGTTTTGGATTCTGAGTGAAGGTCCTAAATATCGATAATTGATTTTGAGGGTGTTTGAAACCTATATTTACTAAGAGCTACTAATTTTGCCCTACTAGTTTTTAATCTGCTTTTTCTGTTCTTTTCTGTCATCCCTTGAGAGTTTAAAAGTAACAGACTTTGTGCCAAGACTGGATAATCTTAGCCATTTGGGGAAGTTTTTTTTTAAAAGCTGTTAAATGGCAGAACTAATGACAATTACTCAGTATCTCCAAACCCTTCACATGGCTCCAACTCACCAGAACTCTCCATCATTCTCAAGAGTGAGTCCCATGCTCTTGCGTTCTGAATTGCTGACTTTCTTCCACTCCTCAGAACTAAAAAAGGAAAAAAAAAAACCCAAACCAAAACAAAAATCATAACCAAAAAAGGGGGGAAAAGGAATAATAAAGATGTTAAACAACTTAAATACTCTTACCTGTAAAAAAAATTGCAAGTAAAATTCTCTTGTGGCCCCTTATTATAAAGGTAATATTGGAGCACTATAAGTACAGATGAATCACAGAATCACAGAATCACCGGGTTGGAAGAGTCCCATCGGATCATCGAGTCCAACCATTCCCATCAAACCCTAAACTATGTCCCTCAGGACCTTGTCTACTCGTGCCTTAAACACCTCCAGGGAAGGTGAATCAACCACCTCCCATGATGTTCAGGAAGAAAGCGTTTGGCTTACAGGAGGAGTTTTAAAACATTAATTGATTTGAAAGCTGCTAAAAAAAAAGACATGAATGGGAAATTGGCACAACTAGATCAGAACCTTAAATTGCTTTTGTCACACTCTCCCTTAGGACACTTAAACAACTAGTCTAGAAAGTCATACAAGATTGATTCCATTCCCTAAAGGTCCTTCAAAAGAAACCTGGCTTTTCTCCTCAGGAGCTTGTTGAACAATTCACTTCTATGGGAGTATTCTCATTGTCTTTCAGCGTCCTTAAATGAAACAGGCCTGAGGTCTGAGTTTTCCCCAGAGAACATTTGAGAAGAAGCTGTTGCCGCACAAACCCAGTGTCCAGTTTCCAGAGCAATACTGCATGGCAGGGACACTTCATTGCTGGCATTAGCATATAACTAAGGTGCTCTGCAATGTCCCATGGAGGCACCTGCCTCTTTCACTGACTGCAGGGGAGCACAGATCTGACCTGCGAGCAGTTTGATGCTTAAATCACACAATGTGATAGAAGACAACATGAGTCCTTTCTTTAATGTGTTACATTAGACAAACAGAGCCACAACTCCTCATGCCCTTTCCAAAGGCACTTGGAGGATAAAACTGAACCTGGTCGGCAGGATGGAAGGGCGCATGTGTTCTGTAATGGAGATTTCCTTAACCTATCTGGAAATTCTCAATGGCCAAAACCCAAGGGCTGACCTCAGAGTCCTCGGTGTTTCCACTGGAACAAGTGGCAGCTAGCACAAGGGCTAGTGGAGAACCATGAGGGCTGAAGTGAGACACAGTAGCTCTTCTTCACATTTCACCTGAATCAAACTCTTTGAAAATAATAGATATTTGCTAGCTAAAGTATGGAAGATAAGAACATAATACGCTGTTTTTCAGAACATTGCATTATTAAATGCTAACAGTAGCTGGTAAACATAGTGTGCAACTGTAACATCCTAGTTAAATGCTGTTCATGTGTAAATTGCCAGTGATGGAATACATCCCCTCCAGCAATCATTTCTGTCTCTGTAGGGGTGCCTGCTAAGCTCATGGCTCACATTAAAATTCATTAGAAAATAATGTAAGAACTGACAAATGTGGCAATTTTACAGCATTTTATACCAGTCACTTCAATTACCAAAGAATAAACAACTTATACCACCCCCAACAGCTAGCAATTACACATGAGAAACTGAGTCACAGACAAACATCGGTGGTGAAGCTGGGAACAAACCTTACGTTCTCGGCTCATCACCTTAATCACAGGCTATTTTCCTGCCCAGGTTCCAGCGTGCCAGAACAACAATGCATACAACAATCTAAGGCTCAGGAAACCATTACCTCCCAGCTTCCCAGGATGTGTCCCTCTGCTATACTTGGGAAGAGATGGCACAACAGTTCAGCCATCACCGAGTACTGCAGACTGATGTGGTGTCTCACAGCAGTTAACCATGTATCTCATGCCCAGCGGCCCTAATCACAGTTTTGTTCCTTTGAGACTGGATTTGCAGCACTTACTTGTCGCTCCAGGCACCGTTCCACTCTCTTTTCCCCCAGGGATTCCTCAGCCTGATCATGAACAGCTTTTCTGCCTTGAAAGAGAATATGAGCCTTTCTCCAAGACGCAGCTTCCGAACTGCAGTAACGGAGTAGGCATGACCGATGATAAGACCCGTCTCTGTCTCTGCTTCATTGGGAATGCCTGAGGAAGCCTTTAGCACCACCAAAAACAACAACAAAAAAAGAGAACTTGCATCACTGAAGGCACCTGACAGCCACACGTACACAGGACTTGTTTTCTTTCTCAGAGATATACGTTCCCTTCCCAAGTGATTTGACCATGCAGGAAAACAACAGCACTGGGGCCCAAACCCCGTGTCTCACTAATTCAGTCTTTTGCATGGTAGTGCCAGACAAGCCTGAGGACACAGAAGCCCCAAGCACAGGAGAACACTCCCCACCACAGGCTTTCTTAGGAACTGGGTTTCCTCCTCACAGACTTCACTTAAAAAGTCTAGTTTCTAGCAGTGATTGGGCAGTAAAGTGCCCTGCTGCACCACCTAGGCCTGATCAGATGCTAACCCAGGAATACATAATTGTCAAGCTCTGAATAAGACCACAATTTCATTTAATGTATCCAGATCAAAATCTCCTGAGTGCATCTAAAAACAGAAAAGCAGAATCGTATAAAGATGCTGGAGTTGCTTTCAACGATTGGCCCTTTACAAAGCCAGTCCAGTGGCAACACATACTGGGCAGGACGATGGAAAAAGTAAAGCTATGCCAATGTTATAACCCTTCTGAGCAATAAACAAGCCAAATGGTCACCCCTCTGGATTCATCACACACTCACTGGAGCCAGCTTAGGCGTCTTTGCACAGAGCCATATCCAGGGCCTCTCTCTCACCCGCATTGTACTATAACCCATTGGGCCCGAAGACAATTGCTCCCTTGGACAGCAAGGAAGGAAAACTTGACTCAGTGCAGATCCTTGCCTGTAAACTTGTAATAAACTAATTAAGAGCTTGGTGATCAAGGAAGCCTTTGCTCTGGTGGAGAGATATGACTTATTAGAGTCAGGAAATGCACACAGCATTTTCTCAGATCTTTTTACCCATTTCAAAATTTCTCTGGTCTGAATAGACAGGATCCCTCTCCTAAGGCAGGTGTTGCACTGATACAACAGCGTTCAGTCCCCAATGATAAGAAATCAGTAAAGAAGAAAAAAGGAAAATATAAATTTATAACAAATTGGAACTGACAGATGGTCTGTGAGACTCTCTCCGAGACCTCTTTGCCTTTCACTGACAACATCTCCTAAAGAATCAGCTGATGTGTTACACCAAGACCGGCTGACATTTCCAGTGGGTTTGGGCTTTCTCCAATGTAACACTTTCACTTGCATTTTTCACAGCTAAAAGCAAACAAGAGTCCTTGACAGTATGGGAGTCAGCAACCTCTCCAGCTGCCTCTATTATCCCTCAGGCTTTTCTTACCCATTCCTTTCCCACCTCATTCGGAAGACATTTATTTTTTTATTCAAATGAGATATTTAAACATCTACTGTCTGTTCAGATTTCTAAATGGTGAAGCTCAGAGCTATTTTGTAATCCAAGGAAAATGATGACATGTTTGGAAGTCTGCATTGAATCCACTCGAGTATTAAATATTCTATACCTAGCAAGCTTTACTATGTGCATAATACATCTATCAGAAAGTGATAAATGCAGATGAGTCAAGCCAAACCAACAGGAACAGCCGCTATGTAATCAATGTTTAGAAGCATTGGTGTTTAATTTGACAGGCAGAAATTTAATGCCAGGATGAAGTGAGTGTATTAAAATTGTCTAATTAATTGCTTTTTTAAAATACAACTTCCTGTACTTAGCTTATCTCCAAATGTACGTTAAGAAACTGAACTGCCTCAGCATTTGGGAGCAACCTATCATCCCAGAGACAATGTTTACAACAACAATTATAGAATCACAGAATAATTTGAGTTGAAAGGGACCTCAAAGTTCATCCAGTTCAAGCCCCCTGCCACGGGCAGGGACACCTTCCACTGGACCAAGTTGCTCCAAGCCCCATCCACAACTTCTCTGGGCAACCTCTTCCAGTGCCTCACCACCCTCACAATTTCTTCATAACATATAATCTAATTCTATCCTCTTACAGCTTGAAACTGTTACCTCTCATTCTGTCACTATGTGTCCTTGTGAAAAGTCCCTCTTTGGCTTTCCTGTAGCCCCTTCCAGTACAGGAAGGTCACTATAAGGTCTCCTCAGAGCCTTCTCTTCTCCAGGCTGAACAACTCCAACTCCCTCAACCTTTCTTCATCAGGGAGGTGCTCGAGCCCTCTGACCACCCTTGTGGTTCTCTGGACCTGCTTCAACAGGTTCACATCTTTCCTGAGCTGAGTGTTTCAGAGCTGAATGCAGGACTCCAGGTGGAGTCTCACCAGATCAGAGGGACAGAACCACCTCCCTCAAATCGCTGGTCACACTTCTTTCCTGCAAGCTGCACTTTAAATATTATTTAAAAGCAATATTGTGGGAACTATTAAGGTGCCGTGGCAGTTTGTTAGCCCTCCATGTGCAGCAACAGCTTCAGACAACGTGAGAATTTCAGTGCCATCCAGTCAGAGCCTGAAATTGCAGGCTTTGATAGGAGATAAGTTAAGCCTAGTTGTGACTGGTGTCCCTCCCACAGCAAGGGGCTGTGCAAGGCACTTGTTTGCCTGTGGTTTGTGAAGCACATAGCACCCTTTGGGAACTGCTACTCATTTGCCTTCTAGTACCTCAAAGTACCACTTTCGTCCTGCCCAGTATGTGTTGCCACTGGACTGGCTTTGTAAAGGGCCAATCATTGAAAGCAACTCCAGTATCTTTATATGATTCTGCTTTTCTGTTTTTAGATGCACTCAGGAGATTCTGATCTTTCGTACCAAAGGTACCAAAGATAAAGCACCCACAGAGACCAGCTCTTGGGGAAGCCAGACCCTCTCGACTAAGGGAACTTCAGGGTCATGGTCTCCTAATGCAGGCATCCAAGTTGGCTGCCTCACACTGGCCATCACTATTAACATGCTGGTTAATTCTAATTGAGAGTTTTATTAACAAACAGTATTGCCTGAATAACCAAGTGAGCTCAGCCTTTCATCTCAGCTCCTTCCACCAATGAGATGACTGCATCATCACAACTGAAGTCAAGCGTCAGCAGCTCAGTACCAGCAGAACAATTTTCTGTAAACAGATTTCCTTAAGAAATAAAGAAATCAATCCTTGCCATCTGCCTGCAAATCAGGGCATTCTAGGTGGATTAACGTAAGGTCAATGCCCAACTGTGACCATTCGGAAAGAACAGCATTTCAGATCCACAGTAAAGTGGCAGCACAAATAGCTTTCTAGTTTTGTGATTGTATTTAGTGGCTCCTGAGTTGTACTTGGCTGAGAACACTGGCAGCTTGCTAGCTTATTCCATATGAAGCTTTTCCAAAGCATACAAATTAAGGATGTACCCAGTACTTAATATTAATAATGGATTTTTTTTTCATTGAAATGAACTCTAAAAATCCAGCTCCCTGCACGTACCGTAATGTAACAGCTGATCAGCCCGCCTCTTTTATGCACTTTCAGCAAGTCTTCAAACAGCTTCATCTGCTCAGAGATAATCTCACCATACTTGCCCTGTGCCAAATCAATAGATTCTGCCACTGCTCCAGTGAAATCCACAATTGCATCTGCAGCACTGCCTCCATCTAGGGCTTCATAAGACCCAGCCAACCTGGAGGGAACACAGAACATTCTCAGTCACCAAATGGCTGCAAGAAGTGCTCTAATTTGGTTTGAATACACGTAATACATTTGTGTCTCACCAAGGAAAAAAATAGAACAGAACAAACCAGCAGATTGTAGATAAACCTTTGCTGGGTTTCTAGAAAAAGAATGTAATAATGCTTAAGGCTGCTGAAGTGCATTACACTCACTTATGATTCACACCCTCTATGCACATTAACAGAGAATTTTTCAATCCTTTCTAGGTTCTATATTAGCAGGAAACCCAGAACCCATGGAAAGTATGATAGAGTGGAAAGACAAAACAAATAGAAGGATAGAAGAGGCAGCACTGAGGGCTAAAAGGACAATGAACGAGCTCATACTTTGCATAAGCTTTCTCCAGTAATGCACTCCAGAATTCATTTTTCACATTGGAATGGCAGTAGATTAACTTCCCATCCATCGTTGGCAGCAGATCATCAACAACCACCTCTGTCCATTCTCCAAAGCACCAGAAACGGAAACGGAAAATCCCAGCATATTTCTCTGGAGTTTTAGGGTCCCATTCTTGCTCATTAAAGTCTGGAATCACCTAAGAAACCATGCAAGGGAAAGTTTACCAAGTGCATTATGATTTATCAGAAGGCAGAGTGCCCTAGAGCATCCACTGTGCTGGTGTTCAGCTGACCTTAAATACATGAAGCAATAAAGAAAGAGGGTGAATTTGGTGCAAAGTCAAACACAGTCCCAATTCAAAGGATCTTTTAGGAAAGTAAAATTCAAATTGATCTGTAGAGAAAGACAAACAGAACCTATTGCACTGTCTGGCTTTGCTATGTCTCTTCTTCGGTTCTCTACAGGACTGTGGAGTACTGAGGTCTCATAATATAAAAAAAGAACTTCTAAAGAAAAGGATGATTTAAATCCACCAAAATTCACCACTCATAAGGGGCACCTTAGTCCTAGAGAGAAAACCACTGGCTGATATGCAGGGAAACAACTGAGGTTTACTAGCTTCATTTCATGCAGCAAGCACATCGATCACATACCTGCTGCCAGAGGGTCTTCCTCAGAGCCAAGCAAGAGCACGCAGCCACAAACCAGCAGTTCCCCAAGGTGCCTTGGTGTAAGTCATGAGAGCTGATTCCATTCACAAACAGGTAGGGGTCTTCACAGATGTCCTAACAGAGCAAATCAGAGATTACTGGAGGCTACACTCCAGAAATGATTGCAGCATCCTTCCAGCTCTTCCTCTCCACATTTGCTCTGCATCTCATTCACGCTGAAGTGTGCAGGAAGTCTAAAAGCCCACTGGCACTCAGTATATTTGGAAGTGAGGGTATACAGGATTATTTAAGTTCTTACAAGAAGATAGTGTTGCCTTATCTAAACATTAGGATGTGCCTCTTTTAAAATTTTTTTTGCTAGAGTAACTAGTTCTGTCCTCAGGTGAAGGTCATCTTTGAGGACTGGAATAAATTCAGCATTTGGAAGACTTATTTGGCACAAGGGCAGTTAATTACTGAAAACAAGTGAAAGGAGAAGAAGGAAGCATTACAAGGGAAGGCTTTAACCAAAAAAAAAAATNAATCGCTGGTCACACTTCTTTCCTGCAAGCTGCACTTTAAATATTATTTAAAAGCAATATTGTGGGAACTATTAAGGTGCCGTGGCAGTTTGTTAGCCCTCCATGTGCAGCAACAGCTTCAGACAACGTGAGAATTTCAGTGCCATCCAGTCAGAGCCTGAAATTGCAGGCTTTGATAGGAGATAAGNTGCCATCCAGCACCAAAGAAGGCAGAGAATATCTATCTGTGAAATATACCTCTCATTCTGTGGTTCTCATAATTCTCACTTATATGGCTCTCATCTGAACCGCTTGTTCCTCCTATCTCATTGCTTTCCTGCCTTCACCTCTATTTATTTGCAGATTTTGACCAAAGCATAATTAGCTTTTCCTGTGATGTCTCCCTGTCCCTTACAGTGTCCTTCCCAAGGGGTACAATGATAGCCTGCAGATCAAGGCACTGGCAGGAGCACCTCTAAGTATCAATGAACATGGGAAAGCCACAGGGATACAATTTGCAAAAGCATGTGTTACCAACAAATCCTTGGTAGACGTTGTCCTGAAGGGGATGTATGTGACCTGACTGTTCCAGAGAGGCACTCCCAGGCAACACTTTGGAAAACAGGTAATCTGACTGCCCCATAATTCATAGAATCATAGAATAATAGAATCAATTGTGTTGGAAAAGACCTTTAGGATCATGGAGTCCAACCATAAACCCAATACTGCCAATTCTGCCACTAAACCATGTCCCTAAGCACCACATCCATACATCTATTAAATCCCTCCAGGGATGAGGACTGCAACACTTCCTTGGGCAGCCATTCCATTGCTTGATAAACCTTTCTGTGAAGAAATATATCCTAATACTCAGTTGAAACTTTCCCTGGAACAACCTGAGTCCATTTCCTCTTGTCTCATCACTTGTTCCTTCGGAGATAAGACCAGCACTTGCCTAACTTACAATCTCCTTTCAGGCAGTTATAGACAGTGATGAGGTCTCACCTCAGCCTCCTCTTCTCCAGGCTTAACAACCCAAGGTTCCTCAGCTGCTCCTCATACGCCTCGTGCTCCAAACCCTTCACCAGCTCTGCTGCCCATCTCCGGACATGCTCCAGCCCCTCAAGGTCTTCCTCGTACTAAGGGTCCCAAAACTGAGCCCAGGATTCAAGATGCAGCCTCACCAGTGCAGAGTACAGGGGGATGATCCCATCCCTGCTCCTGCTGGCCACTCCATGGCTGATACAAGCCAGGATGCTGTTGGTCTTCTTGGTGACCTGGGCCACTGCTGGTTCATGTTCAGCTGCTGTCGACCAGCACCTCCATGTCCTTCACCACTGGGCAGCTTTCCAGCTACTCATCCCAAACCTGGAGCATTGCATGGGGTTGCTGTGACCAAAGTCCTAGATGGAGCACTTGGCCTTGTGGAATGTCATACAACTGCCCTTAGCTCATTGATCCGGTCAGTCCCCATCCCTCTGCAGAGCCTTCCTTCAACTGACGTGGAACCTACTGGTTTCAACTTAGTGATTACTCATTACACTCTTGTGTGAATCACTGCTTTTCCTGACTGGTTGAGAGGATGGAAGACCAGACAGTGGTAAGAAATTCTGCTCTTTCACAGTAGGAGAATATCCCTACATTCCAACACTCTGGGAGGGAAATGATTTTATATCCTCGCACTGGAAATACAGAATAAAACACTTCCTCTCACCTCAAAATGACAGGAGACTCCAAATTCATTGCAGTCTTTCCAGTATATTATCAGTAGCAGAATAATATACTGTACTCCTTACCTCATGGATTCTCACTGCCCTTTCATTATTATAGATGGTGAGCCCAAAATACCAAGGCTGCAACCCAAGCCCGGCTACACACCACAGGCACATCAAAATCTCTCAGTCTTCTCTTTGATGGGACTGTGACAAATCAGTGCCAGCTGAACTTATTTTCAGAGCAAAGAACCACCTCGGTGCTGAGCTGAAAGCCTGTTCTCCTGCGCAGGTTTAGATGGCAGCCTGAAGTCAGCCCGTGGTATGAAATGCACTGAGCTGCTGCTGTTTTCTTTAAGAAAATGATCTTTGGCATGAGAATTTTCTCATCAAATAACAATTGGTAGAAATTTTACATGCCTCTTGGGAAACAAGTAGCTGATCTTTATATGACGCTGTTGTTCTGTCAGTATTCCTTACATGTGTCTTCACTTAGAGACATTTCAAAGCTTGTTAACAGATTTTAATGAAATGCTGAATAACCAAATGGTGCCTATGAAGAAAATCAACCACGTACAAGATACTGATCTCCATTATGGACAGATTAATTCAATCTGCCCAGCTGCTCTGATATGGAATGATAACAGGAACTTCAGGCTAGCGCTTTGGCCGATGTGAATCAACCCTGGTGCCTGTTGCAGGGGTTGACATCAGTTGAGTGCTTGGCCTTCACAGAGGTAGCACACATTCCAAACCCAGCTTGGGCTGACTCAAGTTTCATATCTCATATCCATGCATCTCTGGAAATAATAATTTCTAGTTTGTTTTCCCTTTCAAAATGTAATTTTGTTAGCATAATAAACAAGAGATTAATTGAGCCTCCAGGGTTAAAATTGTCCAAACTTTCCTGTCAGTAGAGGAAGCCAGAACTCCCATTAGTCTTGAAAGAAATTAAGCACTACCGTGTATTACAAATATTTTCTCTTATTTGGTTTGATCTGCTAAAAATAACTACATTTCACTAATTTTTTTTTTAAATTGAAATTTGTCTCGCATCTCACACAGTCCTCAGAGAAAAACCAGAGAGCAGCATGTGTCAGTTGCCAAACATATGGACGAGGTTAGCCTTTGTTGATTGCTGGGGCCCAAAGTAAACATGGAACAGCAGAACTTAGAAACAGCACCTCCCTGTTTTCATCACAGTCACTAAATTCTTCAAGATCCTGCTTGATAAACCCTTTCTTATTAAAACACTTAGGAGACCTGGACTTCTGAGAATAAAGAACAGTGCAAGAAAATGACATTAGTTCTGTTTCTCTTGTCATTAATCACACCCATTACAACTGCTTCTATGATGACTGTCTCTGTGTGGCTCAATAACATACGCTCAATAACATGCACAATAACAGTCTGGTGGAAGCTATAGGTAATTTCAGATGTTTGCTCTCTTCTATGCGTTTTGCTTTGCACCACTCGTGCAGCACAGCAAATCCTAAGGAACATATCTGAGGAACCTGAATGATATTTAAGGTCCCTTCCAACCCAAACTATTCTGAGATGTGTCCCAGGCATTTCAAGAGACTTGAGGCTTTCTCTCCTTTGCAGCCTAAGCACCTGGGTTCTGAGTTCCACTAGAAACACCTCCTTTGCAAACATCCTAATGCCTTTTCTTAGGGTCAGCCCGTGTCATCTGCTATAAAAAGGAGAAATATCTCCACATTTCCAAGAAAAAGTTTAAAGAGGTTACTGAGGCTTATTCAATATCATTAACATATAATATAATAGCCACACTATTTCTGACACAAGATAGCTAATAAAAGCAGGTTTTGTATTATTTATGCCCACAGGGAGCATTCCACCATCCAAGATAGGCTGCTCGGGAAGGTGGTTGATTCGCCTTCCCTGGAGGTGTTTAAGGCATGAGTAGACGAGGTCCTGAGGGACATAGTTTACTACTTGATAGGAATGGTTGGACTCGATGATCCGATGGGTCTCTTCCAACCTAGTGATTCTATGATTCTAAGATGCAGAGCTCTCCCTTGTGCATGTGCGTATTAAAATAAATACCATCTGCAAGAACTATAATTAGGCTGTAGAGAGTCTGAAAGTGAGCTAAGAGGTTACAGGGGCTCATGGTTCTGCTGAAAATTCTGATGCTCTTACTTTCATACCAGGCATTCATTTGGATGACATAAGTCTTTTTGTGTCACCTCCTATGCCTTCTGCACTGTATAGGCTCAAAATATCTGACATTTAGTGTTCTCAATCACTGATGCTGTGAGAAATAAAGTGGTTCACAGGCCTCTTTTTCTGATTTTAATTGGTCCAATTCTTTGTAACAAAGCAAGTAAATGAACTGGTTAATGAGCAGACTGGGAGAACACAGAGCAGTCTGGTGATGAGAAACTCTGTTAGAGTGGGGTCACGGGAAATAACAGCGGGAGACACCTTGACAGGTTAGTCAGCTGCAGCATTTGCCTAGTGTCAAAATTGGCTACCTCCAACCTGCTCGTGACTGGGAAGAACAGTCAGTTACCCTCTCTTTCTACAACAACCCCTTATATAATCTAAAAACCTCTAGCAAGTCTCTCTTCTCTAGTCTTAATAACTGGAAGTTCATGCTTTGTATCACTAGTGAAGTGTGGTCCCTAAATCCAGACACTGGGTTCCAAATGATGCTTTAGCAGTGCTAAACTGAGCTTGATGCTCCTGTTTACTGAATATGGGAACTGCACTGAACTAGAAAAAGACAACTTTTCTGTCTTTTTCACTTGAACTTCATATTCTTGTATCCAGACTGTGATGCAGCTTCTGATCCTATTCTATAGACTTGCTGACTAGTCATTCTTTCACCCTGAGCAATCCATGAAGTCGCTTAGAACCAAAGCCCCGTATTTGATTGCATTGATGAGGTGATGCTGAAATCAATTAATATTTATTCCATGCTGTTTCCCAAGATATCAAGGCAAGTTTGAATTCTCAGCCCTGCCAACTGGCTTGCAATCCTACCTCAGTCTGTGTCCTACAGCATTCCCATACAGGCATTTCTAGCTCCTCACTAGGGAGTCACGAAAATACTGAAGAGTACCAGATTAAGGGAGATTGCTGTAGGTCTCCATTGATACAACACCGGCTTAAGAGTGCTCCAAGTCATTTATTTCATCAGCTAAGCATCTCCACTACAGAAGCTTGAATTCACATTTTGAGAGAGGTACCAGATATTGCCAAAGTCGTACCAAAGTCAGATTATATCAGATCTACTGCTTGTCTCTTAGTCACAAGATCTGTCCTACCATACGCTGGAAGAAAGTCAAGCTGGTACATATTAGTGTGTCTGACAATACATTTTTGTAATGCAATCTAACCATCAGACTAACACGCATCTGCTTAGTCAGGAATTTCACCAAGACATAAAAATATTTAGACTGTAGTACAAATATGAAAGATGGCAACTTAACTTTTCTTTACTTTTCTTTGCTACAACACATCTTCCTTAGGAAATGTAAAACAAGAGACAACGCATGGTCATTTCACTGGAGCTGCGAAATAGCTATAAGTAAAAAGTTAAAAAAGAAAAAAAAAAGAAGACGACAAGGATGGGTTTTATTTGAGACCAGAAGCACTACATAAAAGTATAGATTACTGATTAACTACATGCATTAACTTCAGCCTGCTGTAGCTGTTTTGAATCTTAGGGTAATTTAGCTAAAGTTCCCCTTAGTTCCAAAGATGGATGACTGCATAAGTATTACCAAATCCATGAACTAAAAAATATGTCATATTGATTACAAATAGGGAGAAAGACATTCAAAGGGTTAATTAAATTTGCTGTGTCTTCACAGACTGAACCTGCACTGTAACAAATTATGAGAGATCTCTGACGTTCGAGAAATGTGAAAGATTATTATTTTAATGGATGAGGGTCTGTCAGCTGACTTAAACAGAAAAACAGGGAAAGGGAAGAAGAAAAATAAAGGCTATAACGATGCTTGCAGCTAAAATCTTCAAAGGATTCAAGTAGCATTTTTACTTTTTCCAGCACCTTTTCAAGAACCCAGCCCTAACATAAAAAAAAAAAATCTACCTTTGCTTGCACACAAGACCTATGGAGACAGGCGCTTTCCTTGATTCTATCAGACTAATCTGTTTAAGCCCAGTACACCATTCCCTCAGATTTTTAAAAGCAGTCTGAATGATGTCAGAGCTGAGAATTCTTCCCATTTTCTTCTCTTTTCTCATCCTCATATCATACTAAAACAACTCCTGTAGAAGCAAGGGGAAGGATGTGAAAATCCAGCTTTAGCTACAGCTAACTATGAATCAACCTCATCTGCAGGAAGGTAGCAAAGGCAACACTTACTTTGAGGCTGCGTAGCTGAGGAGGTAAAAGAGATTGTCTATCCTATAATAAATCCCAGCTGTGTTGGCATGTTTGTAGAAACCCTCTTTGGATTAAGCCGTTCACCAAGATAAAGGCAGTTAGCCCTAAAAAGCAAAATAACCGAGTAAAGCTGTGCTAGATACTTCAATGCATGAAAAAACCCCTTTGCAACCTTGTTATGCCTGAAAAAATCTCTGCTTGTGGAGTGAAAAAAGAGGATACTTAAGTTACAGCCCTGCCCTATGGTACAGTTCTCAGAGAAGCCTCAATCAGAAGAAAACTGGGGTCAGACATGATCCTGACTGAAACAGCCCTCAGTGAGATCAGAAAGTTACTTTACCAACAGAGGTGCTATGTCATGTAAATCAACAAAAAGATCTATCCCACAGGTTTCTCTCTGTACACCCTAGGCAATGCAATTTCTCTGTAAACCTCACACTCGTCGTCCAGTAACACCAGTTCCCAAAAGCAAGATGAGGCCCAAATGTTGCTTAGAAAAGGAACCCAACTGTCCATAAGCACCAGCAAGAGTACGCCACTTTGCTCCAGCCTTGTGTACAAGAGAGATCAGCTACTTGGGGATTGAGAAATGCTTCTTCCCCTCCTCCTCCCTCTCTAATAAATCTTGTTACAAACCCAAATGCATCATAGACATTTTTATAGTTCTTTTTTTTTTTTCCTCCATTTTCAGTGTGGGGCTAGCAGTGACTAATCCTCAGTGTAGGACACGGGTTTCAGTCTTGCCCTGCCTATGGGACACATGCGTTTGGGGAGGATCTGAATGGTTATGGAAGAAAACAAACCAAACACTGGGCAATGTGGTGTGTACCTTGGCAGCCTCTAACTTTCACCTGACCCCTGGAGCCCTAGAGCTGCTCTCATCCAGAATGCTGACAGTTTCTGGAAAGGGTACAAATAACGTGCAGTAGGGTTGACCTCTGCCTGAACCTCAGTAAAAAAGCATTTACTGAAGCTCTTGCTCCCTTCTGCCACTTCATCACAGAAATCACTCAAGACTACAATGAGGGAAGGACTTTTTTTCTCCCAGGACCTACTTAGAAGCATATCACACCATCTCTCTTGTGGCATTATCTTACTTTGTGAGGCTTTAAGTCAATGTTCTACACAACTGCAGCACATTCATAATACTATGTTTTTAGAAAAAAAGCTGCCTTGTTTGAAGATAATATTTTTCTTCTTGAGGAATTTCCCAGACAACAGCCTTTGTCTCCTACCTCCTTCTCCTAGAGCCTATTACTTGCTCTAAATTCAGTACTACAGTGTGTGTGAGCTTTTTTTGGATGAGCCCACCAGCAAGAATAAGGACATTACTAATCCGTTCCTTAGTATTTAATGAAACCAACCAAAAATGAGTCGAAGCTAACTGTTAGAGATTGTAATGTCTATGACAGCAAGGTGATACACAGCACACAGGCCCCACTCAAGTTTGACTCAGACCAACTGGCCTTTTTTTTCCCTCCAGTAGAAAGGCAAGAAATAAAGACCACTTTCCAAAGGAACTGAATGTACAGTTCTTTTCAGAAACAGGTGGCATAAGCCAGCCTAACTCTATTTCTGAAAAAAAAGCAACCTCCCAAAGCAGTGGAAATGTCTCTGCCCTAGATGCAAATAACAGAAGGGTGGCCAGGTTTGAGGACAGTCAGTTTAGAGCAATGCTCCAACATCACTTCCAGGCACACTAATGTGGCTGAGGTCAGACACAGGCTACAAATCCACTCACAGTTCATCAGACTGAAAGGCCACCCACCGTTTCACTGCTTCCTAATCAAGTTCTTGAACTAGTTTCTTAAGATGTGAAAAACAATCAAAAGGAGGTTGAAAAACGTCACACAGTTTTTCACACTGGATTTTTCAGTACTGGACCAGGGTGGAACAAACAACTCCCAGTTCCATACGCCTTGACAGGGGAGACATCTATTTTCTTTCCCTGACAATAAGCATCATTTTGTCTCCACGGCCATGACCTTCCTAGGCTTGTCCAGTCTGACCTTATGCTGTGTCTCAAGGGGCTGGCAACCGATGCAGACTGAATTCTTCATCACTGCCTTTTATAAGTATGGGAATACGCTGTTTACAAGAAAGTATTAAGCAGATTTCAAAATCACTTTTTTCACAATTGTGGATGTTTTTTTGTTATTACATTGGACATTGTGTGGAAAAAATGAGGTTAGGTCATCTAAGAAACATTGTCTGGAATGAAAATTCAGATTAAGTTGAAGGTGATTTGTTTTACTTGAAAGAAGATCTGCCTTCCTGGTCCTATGGCAGTACACAGACTTTGAAGGTTAAAAAACATAAGTCTAAGCCACAATATTAAAGAGCACAAACCTCTTTAGCAAAAGTTCCTCCTTTCCCCATTCCTTTTCAAGCAGTGTTTGGTTTCAGCCTAGATTCCAGTATCTACTAATCATAGCACTTATCGCAGACACTTTTTTTGAAGATAAAAATCCTTTCTCCTCTTCTCCCAGCCTCCTCCACTTATTTGTTTAAAGCAAAAACATTTTAACGCCTGGGATGACAATGCACGGAGTAGCCACTGTAACCTCCCAAATACACTTTCCCAATTGTGATATATGCCATACTATTCAGTACTAGATGTGTGCTTCATTACATAAAAAGAGGAACTGTAAACTTGTATATGAAATCCTGATCCTAAGACATAGGCTTCTTAAACTACTAGATTACTTGAAATACATCAAATTATGGATTTTGGGTTTCATTTTTTGGGGGTTTGTTTTTAAATAGAAATTTTGTGCTAGCCAGCACAACCCAACTTTTCTGAGTCAATGGAGTCTCTCACTTCCAACAGGACATCTTAAATTCTAGCCTGGACATCTTATCTGTCTAAGAAAGTTTTTGTCTTTTTTAGGAGTACAGAGATATGCCCAATACCTCGTAGAGAGCCATAGTGCTCTCAGGCCATCAGAACATTATCAGATCACTCATCTACAAGCCCTAGAGAAAAGAGCCTTTCCATCAGGCTACTCCTTGAGCTCTCTGGTATTGCTCACTCCTTCCATTCATTGTTCAGACTGGGCACGAGCTGCAACCAGGAGAGTAACACCAGCGCCTAGTGCTGTCTATGTGCTAGCAAACGCCAGGGCAGCAACGTGTCGTGAAGTGAGGATAAACACCAGCATCCACCAGAGTACTCAGAAAGGTCACCAATGCTGCCAACTGCTGCCAAAGGTTGTAAATACATGAAATGTTGCTAAGGAGCAAAGCAAATAGACCAGGGGAGAGAAAGAACCCAAACCACGTGATGACTGTTTGAAGGTCTGAACAACCAACCACCCTCCCATTTTAAGGAATCTCACTGCTTGCCTAAGTGCTCAAATTCTGAGCTATAAAAAATATTCCATCAAAAATGACACAGCAGTGTTCATTTTCCTTCTGAATGCTAAAAGCTCTTTTATGACTCAGCCAAATCAGCAGATTGTTTCTCATACGTTCACAGAAACTACCAGAAAGAATTTTATTATGGATATCTTGAAGATAAACAGTAGCTTCTATGTCTAAAACATCTTCTAAAATCTTATTTTGGAAAGATGTTCATTTAGCAATAAAGTTATCAGCACATGAGATAAGCTTCTTCAGTTCTAAGTGATGAAATGAAAAACTCACAACAGTGATTTCTTCTGTTTCAACCCAGAACAAAGCCTAGATTCCGTCAGGCAGACACCTGACAAAAGCCTTTTGCTCCTTGCGAGCGGTCAGTCTGCTGGGGTATAGTCAAAATGTTCTCTTGGTCATGATTTCAGCCCAGATGAAGCACAATCAGGTTCATCTCTGCATTTAAATTGTTTGATGCTTAAGAGATCTCTTGCCTGGAAAAACATAATGAGAAACTTTTCTTCTTACTTATATCATGCTGTTTCTTCACATAGCACTTCCACTCCATTTATCAAGCTTAATTTTGGTTTTCCCAAAGTGATACAGATATACTGATTTGAATTTACTACTTCATTTCAGACAAATTCATTTGTTTAACACATTATATCTCCCTAAAGTCAGCCTAACACACAGATGTTCTTCAAATATCAGAAACTAGAGAAAGTCAAACTAGCAAATGGAAGACCCAGAATCATTTTAGGACAAAATTCACTGCTAATAGATCTGCATCTTCATCAGTTCAAATAAAGCTACTACAAAGATCAGGGCACATATCAGAATGGATGGTAGTTGATTAAGAATCACATTGAATTCCTTACCTTCAAGAGCATCACGACTATCTATTTAGAAAATCACCAATCTGAACAAAAGTCAGTGATGATCAACACTGCCATTACTGAGAAATTACCCTCCTGCTTCACCACTTTAGAAATCCTGGCAATACCAATAAGGTCTCACACGTGTTGTGCAATGACTGCTTCCAGCAACAGAAACGTCATTCCCAGTGGCCAGCCTCACAGCACTTTTCCAGAGAGCACAAGCTGTTTGATTTGCAGTTATATTCTGTGCAAAACAAGAGGGATCCAGAACATTTGTTCCTCTAAAGAGGGAGAACATTTTGGAATAGCTGTGAGAACTTCAAACCTCCCGTCATCTCAAAAGACGGACACCTCTCAAGGTCTTCTTATTGTGAAAAAGTCCTTCTGTCTCCAAGAAGCGAAGTTTGAGAGGTATCAATAACCCAAACATGTACTTGATTAGACATCAAATTCCAGCTAGTCTTAGAACACAGTGCTCCACCTCTAAGTGCTGGAGAAGCACTCTAGTTTCAGCACTGCTCATCTCCTGCCAGGTTTAATTTCTTTGTGATGCACTAGGAAAACCATCTCAGCCAGCTGGAACCCTAAACCCCATCAGGGACACTGAAATCATTCTGGCTCATCTCTCCGGTAACCTCTCTGCCTGTGCTCTTCACACAGACACTTCCAAGAGAAAACCATGAGTCACCCTTTAACCCCACCCTCACACTATCAATCATATCAATTATTTTATTCAATCAGCATCTAACAGCAAAATTAGTGGAAAACCTAAGGAAATGTACCTTTACTTTCAGAAGACAAAGAAAAGATCATTTCTAATAATGGCGACGTTTGCCAATGTTACTTTTTTCCTTGTTCTACAATTTAAGTATTTGCAGTGCAGCCATTATGTTACCTAGAAGGAATATTTAGGTTTAATTTTGCAGATTTTGGAAGGTCTGCAGAAGTAACTCAGCACACTGCCACTGTCGCTTCCAAGCACTCCACCCCCTTTTAATGTCTACAGTTTTCAAACATAGAGATGCAGAACAGATTCTCAGCTGTAAATCATGATCACTTTAGCTAAGCCAAGGACATGATGTTGCATTATACAGGCAGAGTTATAAAGCCCCTCAACCCACCTCTATCCACAGGCTGATGCTGCTTCAGTTTTGTTCACAAGCATTTGCGGTGCTTTTAGGAACAGAGAAAGCCCATTAAGACAAGGGATGAGAAATGCCATGGCTTGATGACACTTGCAATACCTGGATTAAATTTGAATTATTCCTCTTATAGCCCAGACAGCTGATTTACCAGCCCATGCATGAAAGGAGCTTTTAGATAACTATCATGAGTGGGGGAGTGGAGGTGGTGAGTGAAAGAGGAGAGGCCAGAGGATAAGGTACTGCATTCGCATCTCCATTTAGGGAGAAAAAATAGATGTTCAAGGCTTCAAATACCTCTTATCTGGGGGGAGGAGAAAACAGACAACAGTGGTCATACACAAAAACTACAGCAAGGTGAGCTCTAAACACAAAGTATTTGCAAGTAGTGACCAAGGGAGAGCAAAGCCCTGATTTCACATTCATCATAAGTCCCACAAATCTATGTACCTGTGGTGAAGCTGAAGCAGCAATAAATCTCTAAACATGCAGACCAAAAGCTCAGCCCACAGCTGGATCACGGTTAAATGAAGTTTAATCTTTTGCTTACCATGAGAAGACTGAAGGTTTGGTACACTCTTAGGAAAAAACACCCTATTATGATTATTTATGCACTGTACCAGACTAGAAAGTGTTGTCTCCAGGCGAAATTTCAGACCTCATTGTGCTTTATACAGCATAGACACTTTATTAGACAGGTGCAGTCCTGAAGGCATTTTTAGTTAATGAGGTCAGTTCTGCTCTTTCCCAAGGCCAGTTTTCCACCCAAAATGTTGCTGCCAACAAAACAAGCATCTGCATAAAGCTGTACGTTTCATTATTTCTGGTGAAACAGATATGGGAGTTAGGGAGTGAATTTTTGAGGATTTTGAGCCTCTAAAGAGGGTAAATGTATTCAGCATTTGCGGAGTGAAGAAAAGCATTGATGCTTGCCTTCCTAACTCAAAAAGCATGAATAGATCTATGTGTGTGTATATGTATATATGTATTACATGAATACATGCATGTGGATGACTGCACACACAAGACCAATTGGCCTCAATGTGAGAAAATTGAGATGGAAGAGGACATCCACGTGGACACCCATTATCCAACCCAACAAAGCATTCCCAGACCCCAATGCTAAATGCACACTCCTTAGACTCTGCCCTGAAATCCCTTGTGGCCCAGCCCTCCTTTCCCTAACACAGAACAGCTGAGGTTGGAAGGGACCTACACTACAACATAATTCAGTCAGTTGAGCTTGAAACTCAAAGATGAAAAGACAAATTCTACTTCATGCATAAAACCTGGAAGACAACACGTCTCTTAACAAAAGACTTGAAGAGATGCACATTCAAAATGTTTCAGCTTTTATAATAGTTAGAAACAATGCCACATGCAGGCAAGACAGCAGTTTTAAAGTGTTTTCAGCTGTGAAGGATTTTTAAAAGCTTCTTTTTAGCCAGGAAAACATTAATCTTTATTTAATTTTTAAATAGAGTTAATCTTGAAGGAAACATAAATTTAATTCAGAAGGGAAAGAGCATGATATTCTAACAAATTATTTTTGCAAATCTAAGATATAATAGCTTACAAAACTTCACATTCCGGCACTCTACTTATTCCAAATACACTTTTAAATATGGAAATATCATAAGGCTCTTACCATAAAAAGCGTTTTTCAGATGTGGATGCTTTCCCCTCTTGGGGAAGAGCGCTGACAGAACAGTACCTTAATTTCCTTTGCAACTGGCATGTTTGGGCTATAATTTCTCCTTCCAAGAAGTGAGACGTCTAATTCTTTAGGAAGACTAAATCAATGAACTGACAAATACTGTAAGCAGACTTATACTAAATGAGGATGTGATTTTACCATGTCGTTCTTACCATCATCACAATTGCCTCAGGACAAATAGAAGCCAACTCTCCAAGAAACCAATTTTCATCTAATGATGATTGAACCAACTAAATAAAACCTGACATTTTAAACTTTAGAGAAACATTCAGAGCCTTGGAATTGTACTGTTTATGTTCTAGAAGTGTCTCTGAGGTCATTTAGTACTTTTTTTCTTTAGAGGAAACAGCCACGACAAAATAAGTAAGCCTCTATCCAATCTGAAAGAGGGAAATACAAACTGCAAACACTGCCAAGAGAGAAGATAACAAAATACTGGCATCTGGAGAGCTGTCTGCATAGCAGGCAGGCATGTCATTTACAAATGTTTGCTCATAATTATATCCCTGGAAGACTCGGGTGAATAATACTGTTGGTAAAGATGCCACTTCCAAAACACTGCCTCTCCACATATTTAAATAAATTTTAATAAATACACTCACTGAAGGGTGAGTACATCTAAAGAGATCACCACAAAAAATGGAAACCCCATGCCTCACATTGCCCTGGTACCTGCAATACAAGGAGGAGGAAGGATGCAGCAGATATTGGGACATCCACTGATCATCCAGTTCTTTTGGCAAGCTTTCTGGAGGAGGGAGGGCAGGAATGCTGGCGAGGTGCCGCTGTGTTTTATGCTTCCTGTCATGATCCAGCCAACACAGAAAGGCACAACTAATAACAATGTATTTTCTGAAGTGACACCAGAAATGAGATTGAGCCATCAAGTTCGCGTCATACAGGGTCCACTCCGTCAGCGGACTGTCACGGAGAGGTTACACATGGGGGTATTTGTTGACAGCTGAAGGTTTGATGGTTGCTTGCACATTTCTTCTTGTGGGGAAGCTCCATCTTAAGATTTTCCAGGCAAAATAAAAATGTAATGATGGAACTAATAAAATAAGGGTGAGCAACAGCTCTATTCCAGGAACATTTTGGCAATTACAGAAGAAATGTCTCACAGCTTCCCCAGATAAAAACATTAAGGACAATATTCTGGGAGGAATGGTTGGTTCGGTCAGAAACCAAGATGGAAACATACCAAACAATGTTTCAGCAGTAACTCCAATACCCAGCCCACTGGGAGACAGCAAAAATCCCAAGGCTTTTTAAAAGGGCCCAGGGCTTCATCCCAGAAAACATGTTATTAATGTTGAGGTGCACCACATTCTGTCAGTGGTGGGAATGAGAGTGAATTAAACGAAGTTTATAAATTCCTGTTGTTTAGAAAAGGATGCTTCCTAAAATAACATCCTTAGGAGAATAAAACAGTATCTGTTTCAGGCACAGTAACGCTTTTTAAATTAAATTCCCATCTCAAAAAGTGACAACCTCCCTTCCCAATTTCTGGAGCACTAAGTTCTCCCACATTGTCACTCTTCAAATTCCTTAAGACCCAGAAGCACGATCAAGGTCACTTCAGGGCTTCACCAGTCTGCTGAAGAAAGGTGAGGAGAAACAAAACCTAGAACAAAGAGTTCCCATTTCTTATGGACCATCTCAAACACAGAAACAGAGCCGATATTGATGAAATGCCATAAAGATTTCAGGTTTCTTCTTTAAAGCATGACAGAGCTACAGCACACTGGACTCCCCAGTACACCTCAGCCTTTATTTGAACAACAGATTCCAGTCTAGGAAAACAGGACATGGATGAGAGTCACACAGCTGTACATACCCCTTCGAGACTTGAATTCTGGCCACTGCCAGCAATAACTGCTGGAATGGATTAAGGGAGTTAAGAGATCCCTACTTGTTTGTTTAACTACGCGAGAGGAGTCCTCAGGGCACCGCACACAGCTTTGCTCACTTCCTTGCTACAGGAACAAAACAATGGGGAAAGAAAGTGCTCAACAAAGCATCTGCAACAGCCCTTCATGTTAGATGATGTTCTGTCCAATAACTTCTCCATGTTTCTTGGGCGCATCTTGTAGAAAAGCAGATGGCTGCACTGTCTATCTGGAATATTACTGTTTTCCTACTACTGCTCTTAGTTTATGCAAATACTGATTCATCTCAATGAGACAAAATATTACAATCTTAAACCGCCTTTATAAAGCTAACACCACTCAAATTTTATAGCCCAGGCTCTGGCTGTCTGCCTTCAAAATGCTACAAATTTGCCCTGGTGACAACGCAAGTCCAAAGCGCTGTTTCATCCTTCTTCCCACTGCACCATTCTACGTCCCAAGTTCCTATCACACCTCCATGTATACGTGTCCATGAATTTACGTCCATGCCTGCCTGCTCTGGGTGGGGATCTGGGACTGTGAAGCACTTGTAGTTATTAACAGTCATTAGGAACAGGCACAGAACTTCCTAATGCACAGTGACTGGCACCCCTAGTCCTTCATACAGGCTTCATAACAACCAGGTTGGAAGAGACCCACTGGATCATCGAGTCCAACCGTTCCCATCAAACACTAAACCATGTCCCTCAGCACCTCGTCCACCCATGCCTTAAACCCCTCTAGGGAATGTGACTCAACCCCCTCCCTGGGCAGCCTGTTCCAGTGCCCAATGACCCTTTCTGTGAAGAATTTTTTTCCTAATGTCCAGCCTAAACCTCCCCTGGCAGAGCTTGAGGCCATTCCCTCTTGTCCTGTCCCCTGTCACTTGGGAGAAGAGGCCATTACCCTCCACTCTACAACCTCCTCTTCATATTTAATGTTAGAAATTATGTTGGTGGTGTCTCAGGTGGAAATGTTATTGCAAGTGAACCATGATTTCAGATTGCTGGGGGTTTATATTGGTGAAGCTTATAGCTGTATTTGAAGTTTATGGTGCTTCACCTTTAAAATTCTTTCTCTAGCAAAATACAGTCAGACAATATCTTTGCTGTTAACAGGATCCTTGCAGGGTCCAGTGCACAGCATGCTTCCAGAGCCAAACCTGTTAATTATTATTTCGATGATCTGGTTACAGAGGTTACCTTAGAATAATAAAAGGCTCGATCTGCAGACAAAGTCAACACACATTTGCCAACCCAAGCCTCTAACATTAAACTCCAATTAGAGCCCCGGCTGGAAGATGAGGTGGGACTTGCAACAAAGCAGGGCACAACCACTGTGAAAGGATCAGTGTCACGCTTAATATAAACTAGCACAGTGGCCATGGCCTGGGTGCTTTGTCCCAGGAAGGTCTCGTAACCTTTCACTATAATCAGCATAGAAGGGATATCTTGTGGCAGCTGTTTCTTCTGCTCTGGCAGCAAAGGCCCTTCCCGTTGCTCTACAGGTAATCTCTTACAGTGTCAACTCCTAACACATGAATGATAATGTTAATCTTAAACACAGGAGACAAAATTGTATGCTCTTCAGTGCCTTCTGCCGAGTCTTCCTTCCCCAGGCTGCTTTCAGATGTTGGGAGCTATCAACCATGTCTTACATGGCTAATGCAACAAAAAACGCTCCTCTGTTTCTTTTCTAGCCAGATGGAAAAAAACCCTCCATCCAGTTGTGAGACACAGAAGCACATCCCCTTAAAAACCTCACCTTTGCTGTTCCCCAGCCAATGAACTGTATGAAATGGCTGCATGTAGCTCATTACCTTCATCTGCCAGCACACTGCTGATGGGCATCACTCTCGCTCTGCTCTTAACTCTGACTTCCAGCTCCAGCTGCCCCGTGTCTGAGGCAGTAGGACACAGCACGACCCAGATACAGAGGCAGCAGCATTCTGATGCAAGTCACGAACACAGTCTGAGCACCCCTTGTGCCTGAAGAGGATGACATTCATTTGGTCTTTTGTCTCCCTCAGGGAAGCACCCCCTTATCCTCAAAATGACAGCAAATCACCGTAAGAGCTAGAAACACACAACACACATTCTGGTACCCTCACCACATCAGACCTATTTATTGTGCAAGGCAATTATGCTGATCAAGTACTCCCAAAAATAGGTCACGAAGCACAGAGACTAGAAGAAAAATGACTGGAAAATCCCAGCACGATGCTCCTCAGAATGTCTAGATCATCAGCTACAAGACCACAAACAATAGCAGTTTGGATGATCTGCCCAGTTTGCTTACTTGATTTCTGCAAACAACATGAGCAAAGAAACGTTGTACGAGCAGGAAGATTGTAGAACAGCAACAGAAAGCAGCTAGGAAGGGGAGAACACGAGAAGGTGTGTGCCCTTGCAAAGGGAGAAGTAGTATGGTTTTCAAAACATGTTCAGTGAAAAAAAACTAAACAAAACCAAACTCAAAACCTTAGGAGAAAATAATAACAGGAGAAAGAAAGAAACAAAACAAAGCCCTCAATGTTTTCAGGGTATTACTTGGCTGGACACCATCAGAACATGCTGTTCCAAGTACATTAGAAGATCAGCTGGGCAAGTCCCTTTATGGCTGGAAAAAAGTTTCTTTTGCCTCCAAGAAAAAACCCAAATTAAAAAAAAATTAAAATTTGTTTCAGCTGAATATTATCCTCAAAGCTCCACTGCCCTACTTTTTTTCCCTGAAAAGTCTTGGTTCCTTAAAAAGACAGATTCCTTGGAAGAGCCAGGGTTATTGCTAATTTTAAAATTATTATGGGATCACATTAGGATAGCATCAATAATGGCAATATTCTTCTATTATGATCCTCTACAAGAGAATTTACATTCCTGGTTGCCAGAACAATTATTCCAGTTCCAATGGATTCCAGTTGGATTCTCTGTAGATCAGTACATAATATGTGTAGTTAAGTTAATAGCACTGTTATTTACGTTTATCACTGTATTTAAGTTATCACTGTTACCATTGACAATATAAGAGGACAGGAAAGCAAATTATAAAGTAACAACCCACTTTTTTTCTTCACTCATGCAAGAAATAGTCTATATTATTCTACAGCATAATTTTATAAGCCTTGAGGTATTTTATTTAAGCCTCGAGGTATTTTATTTAAGTAGCTTCTTTAAAACTACTCTAAAAAGTAAAGTAATATATCAAAATTTATTTATTTCTCATTAATCTTCTCTATACTCTCTAATGATGGCAGCAAATTGGAAGCTGCCAATGTCTGATCAGAGAGCCCTATTTTTCAGAGTCATTGACTCATCCCATACCTCATAAGCTCTGTCTTTAAAAGTTAGGGCTAGTTAACATAATTTAATAAAAACTTTATTGTTGTGGGAACAGGAAAGACAAAATTCAGAGGAGGGGTTTTTTTCCTGTTATTTCCAGCAGTAAAGTGGCCATGGCCATTACTCATGGCCATAAATTCCAGATATTCCCCCACAATTATAACCAGTATTCCAGGCACCAAGACAATTCCTTTAAATGCTCGGTTTTCTGGTGAAAAGCACGAGAAGCATCAAAAGGAAGATCTCATCCATAGGAAGCATATCAATTTCTGAAGCACAACTAGAGATGAGATCAGGACCTTCTAACTGATTGTGAATAAAACCAGTTGCACGAACCACTTTAAGCTATGAGGGGTTGTGTTCTTGCCTTGGATTAAGTGTCGCTGGGCTCTAAAAGCACAGCAAACATTAGTCCCATTATACTGAAGATACGCCAGGGTGCTAAAGTGCTTTATAGAACTTTGAGTTTCATTGTGTTCACATGCACCTCTCATACAATGAACCAGAGCTGACCACTCCAGGGCAAAACCACGTAGCAACCACAACATTACATTTCCCACTGCCAGTGAATAATTATCCAAATCAATTGATTTTAGCAAATAAGGCCAAAAGTCCAGCTGATCCAGAATTATAGGTAAGGATAAGACTTGCTTTGAACCAGATTTGAAAGATCTTGCCCTCTGCTTCTGGACTCATCCTCCTAGTAGTCCAATTCCTTGGGGCCTTTGTAAACCCTACTGTTCCAGTCTGTGGATCCCTAGGATGCAAGAACTGTGATAGTGGAGATGCATGGAACATTGCTAACTCCACTAAATCCACCCTCACTACACACAGATCTCTCGAGGCAAGGTTCAGAAGCTAAGTACCCTTAAAGAAACACACAGCATGATGGAGTCCTGCCCACACCAGGACTTCACATGGGTGGCAGTTCATTTTTAATATCATTGTTAATATTACTAATGTTCACCCATCACCCCATCCCTTCCTCCCTAGCTCAAAATTAAATCTAACAACCTGAAGACAATCCCACTTAATTGCAACCACATCATCTTCTGAGGGATACCACCGCCAACCCCTGCCAGCTGAATGTGTGGTTGCCAGGGCAACGGGTGCGAAGAGCACGCTTTTGTGTTGCCACATGCATCTTTGGGAGCTGTGCCAGCATCTGAGCTCCCACAGCTGGGATGGATTTAACACCGTCCTCCCCAGAAGCAGCCTGTCCTTTCTTCCAGTGCAGGGGATGTGACAGCCAGCCCTTGGCAAGCAGCTACTTCTCCTCTGCAGATCGACACCTGCACAAGAATGACAGATGGCTGCAGCCATGTTCAGTACAATCAAGTACGGAGGATGCTCTAACACTTGATCACATAAAACCTTCAACAGTGCTAGACTTCATTTGCAGGAGGTTACAGAGCACACAGTTCATCATGTACGCAGCTAATAAGGAAAGAAAAAGTCATTTACTATAACAGAATTTTCTTGTAGTGGTTTCCTGTCTACTTGTTGTCCCACCATCCACCCCCCCATAGTAACCTAAAGCTGCAGGACTACATGATCTTCTCTATCTCTTCAATTTTAAACTAGGAAAAAAATGATTAATGTGTGCAGCAACCTTCCCATCACCTCTTCAATTATCTTCTGGGGCAAACTGCTTCCCAGAGTTTGTCTCTTAATTTCTTTCCAATTTCTTTAAGATAAAGGGTTTAAACTCAGGTCAGAGACTACTATGCCCATGACCTTTTACACCTGTTTTGAGTCTGCAAGGTTTATGCTCTTCTATGGAAATTACAGTGCACTCCAACCCTTCCCTTTATACATACACATGTGTATGCTTAGTAAAGAAGCATCTGACTTACTCATTTTGATAGTCAAGAACAACCTGGAGCTCAAAATCAAAATTTTTGTTACAAACACATTCAGATATGGAAAAGTAATCATTAAATAAAAAGTTGCTCTCAGGAAGGAAGCTTGGGGAGGGAATTTGGCAAACCAGAGTAATGTGACTATTTACAGGTCTGTTACAGTCAAATCAGTTTGTCATGCAGAAGGCAGCTATGTAACTACACTGCACTTTGTCAGTCCAGTTTATGGTATTCACCTTTAATCTCCGTTCTCCTCCAGCTCTGGATTATCCCCAGGCCCCATCCTGGCAGATATCCCAGGGTGCAATGAGCTGTCATTCCAGTCCATGCTCTGAGACTGCTCCTGCAGCGCACTGCAGGGCAACTGCTCAAATCCAGACACGGTGCCAGGACACCTCCCTCTCCAGGGCCTCTCCCGCACACATTACTGGACTCTGACATGGTCCCAAACATAAGCAGATGTCTCTGGTCTTGTCCAAAATCAAACTGGGCATTTAACCCAGGTGTGCTTACACCCAAGAACCTAATCTTTCATGACACTCATTCCACAAAATTTATTAGGACTGGGATACTGGTAAATATTTTGGAGGACCGCTTACTGTGACCACAAATCCTGTAATTGAGAACATATGTGGAATGAAGAACTTGAATGCAAAATATGTAAATTTAACCCAGACTACATGCCTAGGCAGGCACATCCTGAGCCTTCTCTGCCTTCCAAAGGTGGGCCAAATCTTCTAAGACAAGTATAGAGGTCGAGGGAGGTTTCCAAGGTTCAAATCAGCACTTGCTAACATGAAGACGCTTTAGCTCTTCAGACAACTGATCATTTTCCACTAGTTAGAAGCAAACAAAAGCTGGTGCCGCCTTCAAGAAACACGTGCAGGCACAGAAGCTGGAACTCCTGAGTTCACCAGCACCTCAGTCCCTCATGCTGCCCTGGGTAGGTTTCTAACCTGCTCATCCTCCACTCCAACTGGGGAGACATTCGTTCTGCTCATTCCCATTCCTGTGTCATTCCAGAGCATGGTGCTTTACTTAGTGATTCTTCTCACCTGCTTGGTGATAACCCTGAAAGGCCTGGAAACTGGTGAGAAGAGTGGAATGTTGGGTCCATGGCATGCAGTGTTTCTAGGAAAACGGAGGAGGTAGAGGGCCTTGAGCATGCATTTCTCCTCTTTCAGTTCAATATTTGACCTTTGGCAGCAAGGAGCTAATGGGGATTTAATCAAACACAGCAGCAATCCCTCCCATGGCCTGGGACACAAGACAGGTTTCCTGGGAAGCAGTTCAGCAGTATTGTCACAGAGTGTCTTTTGTGCTGTCTTACTGAAAAAAACCCAGCTCCGTCTTTCCAGAACATAAGGGTACAAGTATAGCCCTTTCACAAAGGGAAGATGCAGACGAAAGCAAAACCAGAGCTTATAAAACAAAGGGTCAAGCAGGGAAACCAGGAAAACACATAAGATTCTCATTCTGTAGGATCAGACTATTATTTCCCTTTCTGAATAACTAAAGAATGTAGCTCATCTCTGAAGTAAGCTTTTCCACTCTTCCCCCACATGGAGGGCTGCCCTGGTTGGGGGAAACACTGCTGTTTGTTTAACACTGACAAAGATGTCCTTGAGTTTAATACATCTTTGCAAGGTCAGTGCCCAGTGAAAAAAACTGGAGACAAAGACAATGTTTAATTAAAAATAAGACAGAAGATATCCTTTCAGCAAAGCAACTTCTGTTCCCAGATATTTTCACTAGAGATGTTTACTGCTACGAGCCAATACTGGCCAGGATCACCCCCCACAGAGACAGCGTTTGCCTCCAGGGAGGGTTTGCCAGGATAGGTGGTCAAGGACATCCCAGGGCCAGCAGAGATGGCAAGTGGGCAAGAGGCTTCTCCTACCTCTTGGCAAGGGACAACTGCCCCCACCTCCAGCTCCACTTCAGCCTGGCAGAGGGGATGGAAACTACAGGGAAATCACAGGAAAAGGGCAGAATGGATTTTGACACCAATATCAATGGGTAGGAAAAAGTGTCCACCAATGGGGGAGATTTTTTTCCTGACAAACCAGCAGGGTTTCCCCACAGAAAGTTTCAGGTGCTGTGTCTTACATCATTGCTTTTGATCTAAGTGATGGGGAGTTAGTTCCAAAGAGGGGAGACATTCAGCTCTGGATTCAGTTCTAAGGTGCTTCTTGAAAACTGCTGGGCAAAACCAGCCATTCATTCATAAATCCTTGCTCACAAACTGAGCCCTTCTGTCTGCGGACAGTTCTGATCAGTCCCTGCATGACTTCCCCACAACAGGCAGAGACACTCTCACTCTGCAATCACATGGAACAAATGGGGGGGAAAGACATACCTCAGTTCTCAAATGATTCAACGGGGTCAAGCTGCCATAGGAAGGTGACAGTGGGAGATGCTGGCACAGGTTGCCCAGAGAAGTTGCTGGCACAGGTTGCCCAGAGAAGTTGCTGGCACAGGTTGCCCAGAGAAGTGGTGGCTGCCCCATCCCTGAAGGTGTTCAAGGCCAGGCTGGATGAGCCTTTGAGCAACCTGGTACAGTGGAAGGTGTCCTTGCCCATGATGAGGGGCAGAGCGGGGGTGGTCAGAACCAGATGATCTTTAAGGTCCCTTCCAACCCAAATCATTCTATGATTCTCTCCCAGTGGCAGCCTGGAACAGCACACTGGGAGCACATCCCCATGTGATGTTGTGGGCACAGAAGGTAACAAGTTATAGCCCCATGAACACGTTACAGCAAGGAGGCTTCTTGCACACAGAAGGGCTCTGGAAGATGCTGCACCTTCAAAATGGCCATGCTCAGCTCAGTTATTTTTCAGGTGAGCAGAGCCCAGTGTCCTGAAACACCAGCAAAGGATTCACATTGTTGGCTTCAACAGCTGAACTTTTGGTTGGCAGAGACCAGGCACTTGTGGGGTATGATTCATCTTAGCCTGAAGCCAACATCTCAGGTGTGTGCTCAGTCACACCCTAAATACACCAGCTCCTCTCCACTGCCTGTAATGGCAGGTGGTCATGACTGTCCCACATCAGACAGCCCTTATGAGCATCCCAAAGTACTCATACACTGCCTTGGGCCGAGCACCCAAGTGGCTGGGTGGCACAGGGACAGGCTGTAGCCTCCCCTCCAGCATGAGGGGCAGGAGATGAGACACTGTCAGGGAGATCACAGCCAGCTGTCTGACACTCATGTCACCCATCAACAGTTCTGTCAGAAAATGTCACTCTGTAAAGATGATTTTGCCTGTGAAATCAAGTTCAATGTTTCCAGCTTTTTTTTTTCCCAGAAGTGAAAAACAATTTAGCATTTTTATACTATTCTTACTTTTCATAACCCATCATTGTTACAGAGAGTGTCACAAAGGAAGGTGACGTAGAAACAAAGAAAAATAATGTCCAAGTCCATTTTTAAGCAAGTCTTATGGCACATTCAGTCTTTCTTTTTCCTGCTTAGAATAAAATACAGATTTTTGGAGTGCTACAGCCTGCCAATTCCATGTACCAACCAGCTCTTTAAGATATCCCAGGTGGGGTCAGAGCTTTTGAGTTCATTTACTACACAGCACTGAAATACAGCATTATCAGCAAATACACATTTAAGATCTTGTGCACAAGCAGAACCTGCTAGCCCAGCCTGCCAACCACATACTATGCCACTCTAAACCCAAAGAAACCAGGACCTGGTACTGCACGTAAGCAGATCATATTGCTCTTATTTGGATGATCTTTCCATAAAAACATTTCTCCTTGGAAAGTCATGCCATCCTAAAGGGACTACATGGTAATTACACAGTGCCTTTTGTGTTTCCCAGTTTCTTAATACTGAGGTGCCACAGAAGTAACAGTACCCTGTCTTTATTCCCTTTCACAAAAAGACTTTAAAGCACAAAACAAGTAATTCATGTCAGATTGTTAATGACTTATCACTGCAAGTCTGACTGGAATGAACAAACAGAAGATATTTAATGCTGCAGGTGCAGATCCAAGGACAAAAAACAAAGTGGAAGAGGTTCTTCACCCCTCCTCCTCCTCCTCCTCTCTCACACTCCTTTTGCCATTAGGGCAGAATAAACCCTTTTGACTTTATAGACACGCTTTCTGTGCACCTGCTCTGGGTGGCCTCCACCAAGCATTTAGGTTAACTGGACAAAGCCTGAGAACGTTTGTGAGCTGAAACTAAAATACAGACTTTCACCTCTCCCAGAAAGACTTTAAGACCAATCCCAGATGTAAGTGCTTGGACACCAGCATCAGTGACAGTAATTGCAGCAGCATCTCCCAGCTCTGTGCACACTGCCCAGCTGCTCAGACAGCTGCACAGGCTTTCTAGAGCAAAAAGGTGCTTGCTCCTACTGGTATACAAGTACCAGCAACTGGACAGGCTGTGTAGATGGCAGGGGAACAGGAAACAGAGCATCACCATTTAGTCACTTCACATTCAAGATGCTGTACAAACATCTGGAGGTGCCTGGGAGAGACTCTGCATCAGACTAGAGGATTCCACTGTCCTCATCATCATACTTGTGAGAGTATGAGAACAGATTACACTCTCTGATGGAAAGCTGCATTGTCAAAGTTAGGAATGACTTTGTGCTCTTTGAATTATTTGCTTATGGCTGTGAACTACTTTATGCAGAAAAACCCAGAGCAAACCAATTAACAGACCCCTAGTATAAGTAATATTAATAATTGGAAATATCTAGTGCATTAGTAAAAATTAGAAGCAAATCACATGTTTCCCTGTTAAGATGCTAGTAAAAGTGGTAAAGAGACATAAGCATTATTGGTTGTGTATAGAGAACAGTTGTTCATTTTGAACATGAAATCACTGGTGTATAATTTAGGTTTTATAGAAGTCCACAGTAACTTCAGCATAGCCATGTAGAGACCAGAAACAACAAAGGAAATTAATAAAGGAAAAAATCTCCATTCCCACTGGGTAAAATGTACTGCTAAGATTTCACCAGAAGCTCTCCAAAACAATCAACGAAGAGGGTATCAAGTTCACTACAGAACAGAGTTTTGCTTAGACACCTTTTAAGAGCTCGCCTTTTCTCCTCTATGTCAGCCACACACCCGTGCAGTTGAGTGTTCCCTAGGAGTAGCTTGTGAGTGTCCTGCCTTACATTGCAGAAGACACCCAAAGCTCCTAAGCCTGTACGTAGCTGGGCTTTGTGGTTCCACTAGAGTTAAAACAAAAGCTAACCTGCCAGCCAACTACATATACAGCTTCTTCTTATTTTTGGCACTAAGTAGAGAGCAAACCAACTGATTTTGGGAACACAAGTTAGCTCCCCGTGGAACAGTAATGAACCCATTTGCTTTGACCAGAGAGTGTGTGCTGAGAATGAGGGCTCTCAATTCCATTGGTGGCAGTCAGAAATATCCAAGCATTTTTATAGTGTAACAAGACCACTCCACCAATAGTGCTTTGCTGTTTGCTGCCTCAGACAGACCCTTTGCTAGGCAGACAGGGGCTCTACTCTTTCCTACTCTCTCCTCCAAGAAAAATAACAAATCATTTGCTTATACATATAAATTCACTAGATTGCTATCTGAGACTGGAGAAGCTTCCCCTGCTACTGTGAATTTCCTTTCCTCCATACATTTTAATAAGGCACAAGTTACTCTGAAAACACACATGGAGTTATAATAATAAACAATAACCCTGCACTATTATTTTCAGTATTGCAGGCACAATGATGGTATTTATTCAGTTAATAAGATATAATTTTCTATACCGATTTTGCAAGGGTTATATCCAACTTATAAAAAGAGAAACAACAAGGCGAGGGGGGCTAGATAGGACAGCTAAGGCTCAGATTTTATATTGCTTTTACTGTGAATTTGCACCAGTCCCTCAGAAGTGACAAGTATTGAAGAGAAACTTCAATTAAAAAACTCAACACCTTGCTGAACTGCTTCTGTCAACACATCAACCTGGACAGGTACATATGCACAGACTGACCCGGGAAACAAAGAACTTATTTGCAGGATGTTCTCCTGTATTGAATGACCTATTGCTTGTATTCTTACTTAATTACTTGTATTCTTCATTAAACAGAGGGCTGATTTAAACATCACTATGGCTGGAGTAACTTCACACTACTGCTTGTTATTAGAGAGCCATCAACAGTGTTATTATGCTGCACAGAACACTTTTTCTGTCTTTTTACAGTAAGGCATGACTTTCAGGCAGCAGTGCAACACAGGGGCTGCTGTTTGAATTGCACAGTGGCAGGAAATGAATGGAAAAAAGGGAGAGACGATATACTCACACAACTGTTTTAGCACAGAGAAGACTGTAGGAGTGGAACAATGCAAGAAGCATCTCCTTGCAAGGAAAGCATCACTTACCTTTGGGCGCTTCCATTCAACTTTCCTTGGTGGTGCTGTCTGGTAGAAAAGGGACTCATCTGAGGCTGGAAATTCAGGATCTTCAAAAAGCCGTCTCTGCTGGATACACTGCCCTTTCAGCTCATGGTAATTCTGATCTCTGAAGAGACGCACTGATGAAGACATATCTTTCTGTCTAGATAAGATTGAGTTGTGCAAATTATGAAGGCTCTTTAAAATCCCTAGATGATACTACTTCTCAGTCTTTATTAACAGAGCATACAATGCACTCTAAAATAGATTAATTACTGATTTCTGTTTTAAAAGAAAGCAGATTACAAATTAGATTATGCTAAATAGTAGACTAGAAAACCATAAACCCCAAGAGCTCATGATGGTTTTTTTAGCTGAACAGAACTTTTATCAGGAAAGATGTTAGAGAGTCCAGATTAGGCACAAAATCAGTGTCTTGCTTTGTCAAATTGGAAAGGTATCAGAGTGAGTGGGGCTTAGCTCTCAGTTTGTACAGTGTATGAAAGGTTGGATCATCTTTCTGTTCTATATTCTCTTGGCTACTAGAGCTCTAATTATACAGCTCTCATGCCTAAAAAAACACCCCAAAAAACCAAAACCAATACCAAACAAAAGAGATTTCCATAGTTTTCCATCTTAATTTAAGTGACAATACTTTGGCTGGTATTGTCATCTTTGAATGTTTTAGAGAACTGAATTTCCAGAAGCAGCAAATATTTGCAAATAATTGATGAGAATTAAAAAACCAAACAAACAAACAACAAAACCCACAAAAAATATGAAACCCCCAACTTCAACAACTCCCCGCTTCCAGCTTTCAGGCCTTATTTCCCAGAACCGCAACTATTTAACTTGGAAAGTTTATGGTTGTAGCCATAGGGCTCCAATAAAATTCTACAAATCAGAAATCAACCACAGAAATCATTTAGGTTGGTTTGAAATCTGGGGGCTGTGAGGGATGCCACTTCTAGTTAAGGAGGAGAGTGGAGATGGTATCTGAACTTACTCTGTTTGGAAAGCTCCTGTGTGTCAGTTCCTCTCCTCTTCCTTCGCAACACAGGTTAGAGATGTATTTCCTCTTCCTTGGGTTATCTACAGCAATAAAGACAAATGCAGGTTGTCTCAATATCAGACCGTAAGGATTAAACATGTATGCAATGGAGCATGACGTCACTGTCCTAGCAGTCTCCTTGCTACACCCTGTTGCAGTGACCTCAGCCTGAGGTTCTTGAGCCACTTGCAGCACAAATTGGATAAGATTCCACAAATTTGCAGGAAACTAAACCAAGCTAGGTACAAGCCTTTCTAGGCACACAGGTGACCACAATGGGAGAAATGCAGAAGAGTAATGAGGGAAACTTGGAAATGGCAACTTTATCATGGTCTTTGTTCTTGTGAGTGAAAGCTACTGTGGCCAAAATAGTCTAGAGATGGTATTAACAACTTCCCTCTCTATGTCCCTCTCCCCCTGGTCCCAAACAAATTAGATGGTTCTTCAAGGATGAGAAATGCTCTAATGCATTCACTCATGGGAATGAGAAGAGTATTCAGGAGCACTATACCACCTTGTTACCATTCTTGCATCAATTTCAAAGCCTCCTACATAACACCTGTAAGCAGAATCTTAGACAGCAATGTTGTAGGACAAAGAACCATTTTCTTCCTCAGCATTTTGACCACCCAAATCATAGAATAACCACGCTGGAAGAGACCCACCGTCACTTGGGAGAAGAAGCCATCACCCTCCTCTCCACAACCTCCTTTCAGGTAGTTGTAGACAGCAACGTCCTCTTCTCCAGGCTAAACAACCCCAGCTCTCTCAGCTGCTCCTTGTAATCCTTGTTCTCCAGCCCCTTCACAAATCTTCAAAGGCCAGCTCATTCTCAATCCTTTCTCAGGGTAAAACTCAGCAATAAGTTTTGAAAGCATCAGGAACATAAAGACTTTAAGTCAAGTCCTCCTGCTGCTGGAATCAATTGAAAAATTCCTGTGCCAAGGCTCTCCCTTCTGGAGCTGGGCCACAGAGTCCCATAGCACGGTGTTATCCACCTTCAATAAAACTGTTCAAAAGCAAAATGGCTTATTGAGACTATGCAGTTTTTAGCAATTTCCTTTTTCTTCAGCACTATTTTCTTGTTAATTATCCTCTTCAGTAAAATGATCGCAAGGCATTTCACTTGGCAGATGGCCTCCCCAAGACCAGGCAAAGAGACATGCTTCTCCCCTCAAAAACCAGTTCTTCAAATTTAAGTGCAGAACAACTTGTCAATTATACAAAGACAGCCGGGGGACAAAATAAAACTAAATAGTCTGGCTAATTTGGGTAAGATATAGATTATTTCATGATAAATGGCATTCTTGCTTATTAAAAATCCTTCACGAGCTAACTTACATTCTAACCTGAGCCTATCTGCATGACAGGCTTGTTTTTAAAATTGCCCCTGGGTGATGAGGTTTTCAGCTGTCACTGCTGAATTCATAGAGATGGGTCTTTAATGACCTCATTCCTCCACCCTTCCTCCCCTTCTATCTGCCAGACTGGAACACGAGTCCTTCCAGGATTAACACCCCATTACACAGCAGCCAGTCTTGCAGCAATGCACAAAACACGGTCATGGTCATAAAGCACAGCGCGTGAACTCAAGCTGCTACCTGCCTCACCCTGGGCTCCACGGGGCACTGCTCACCAAGGGTAAGGTTAACGGGGAGGAGGTTTCTCCAACGAGACTACCTGTGCCATCCTGAGGGTCTTCAAAAGGGTTTCAGATCCCCAGGATTGCCCAGCACAGCTTATAGCTGCTTTCCACGGGCCCAGAAAACACCAAGCTCTGGAGCTGAACTGAAGTCATAGAATAGTTTGGGTTGGAAGGGACCTTAAAGATCATCTAGTCCCATCACTATCTGGTGAAGCAATAAGAACCCACTTTCACAGGAGCCCAAATCCACCCTTTTGAAATACAACAGAAGAATTGCTTTTTTGTTGGAAAGTCCACAGTAAAGAATGTAAATGCGGTTTCTAGACAATCACCTAGTCGTCTGGGCATGGAGGATGTAGATAACAGCTAAGCCCCTCCTCTCCTGGACTGTTCACCTACTAGGACATGACCTAACCTGGCTGAGAAAGACACCAGATACTTGGCTTACACTCCAAGGTTTATTTTTGAAACAGCTCCCAGTTTTTGACTCTCAGTTGAGCACAGAAGCTCCCAAACTAAGAGCCACACTCCCTCTGGTTTCCCGAGTTCACAGTGGCACAGCTCTCCCTGCTCTGCACCCAACGGCCTTACCTCTGCTTCAGCTAACTCTCATAACGCGTAGCTGTGCTGGGGAAAGAAACACCAAGCACAGCTTGGCAGCCGCTCTATCCAGGGCTCCCTGTGTGCTGTCATGTGATAGAGAGTGAGCTGCACACACCGTAACAAGGGCTAAGCGGCACGGCCCTAAAAATACCATACCACAGCTCAGAGAGCCCCTATTGTTCTGTAAAGAGAAGGGGGAAACCCCCCAAACAGCTCTACAGGTCAGCTATTCTTATATTTTTATTTCCCTCACCAATTACAGTTCTGCTTTTTACCTTTTCCAGCTTCTGAGCTGAGCTTCCCAGCTCTTCACCTCTCTGGGCAGCAGAGCAGCTCCACAGCTGACAGGTTTCTACAGCACCACCACAACCCCCCTTGAGGCCAGCAGGAGCACAGGTGGTCCCACACCTCTCAGCTTTCACCCAGTGAGCTTTGAAGTCTTTCTCAGACCCTCTTCTTTTCTAGCAAGATTCCTATTTTGATTGGGAAAAGGATTTTGGCAGAACAGGAAATACAAGCCAGTGCAGGTCCCCTTTCAAACAGACTCTACTCACAGAGTTCTCTCCTCAGCCTGACAACTGAAACATTTCATTTTCACTTACAGTTAGTATTCAGAGATTCCTCCCCTTGTCAGAGCCAGCAAGAGTATTGTTAAATCACATTCAGCACAGTGGCAAATACCAGCTCCTGGCATTATTAACAGCCTTAAATTAAAAGGACATTCATTTGAAATCCAGTTCTTCACAAGAGCTTCAAGTATTATATAGTGAGAATAAAAGTATTTCTTTACACTCACGTTTTCCTGCCTTTCTTTTCCTCAGCTGCTACACAGAAGATCCATGATAAACAAGACTAACTGTCCAGACAAGCATGTGAGTGAAAATTACACCTTTGCTACCAGTAAATTCATGCAACAAGCACATGAAAACTAACAACCATAATAATCTTCTCAGCCTAATTTTGTTACTCCATGTAATTAAGTGACACAAGGGTAAAAAGTCAGAGAGAGAAGTTATTGCAGCTGTTGGGCCGGCTGTGTCCCTCAGCAGCGAGCAAGCTTGCACTCAAAAGCATCCCTCCCACTCGCATCCCTTCAGGAGGGGTGCAGGGACAGCACAGAGCTGAGCTTGCCTTAATAAAAACCAGCATTTTCAGTCCCAAAGGCAAATGCTGCCAAGCAGCTGCAGTGAACCCTCTGCTCAAGATGAAAATCCTCTTCAAGGAAGAGGCTTGGTGTGTTGTAACACAAATTCGATCATGCACCCCACCTTTCTGTTCCAATGGCAGGACTCAAAGGAATTTCCACTCACAGCATCAGGACTTAGAGGGCAAAGTGCATTTCTAGTTAGTATTTAAGCCACAGTCAAACATGGTTTTGAACATGAAGCTGTTTTTTCCAGCAAGTGGATACGGAAATGAAGCTGCTGAAACTCAGGCACACTCCAAACTCAGGGCCACATTCATACCCGCATTTGGGGAAGCCACAGAGGGATGCCAGAAAGGTTACACACAGTACACGCTGTGCTCTGGGGTGGCATGCAGGTTATAAGATTATTATCGATTTACAGGTAGCAAGCTTGCTTTTATTTCATGTAAACAGTAGCCTTACCAATAATAACAACCAACACCTAGTTCTTGGGGTTTTTTCCATAACTGCAGTTGCATGCCCGTCTTGAAATCACAGAAAAACCTCCGAGCTCTAAACTGTGTTCCTTCAATACCGACTTATCACCAGACCTCAAAGCCACTGTTTGGACTGTGACAGCAAAATAGAGACTCAAGTATTTAACTGCTTGCAAACATAGTTTAGTGTTTTCCCAAACATCTCTTTCTCCGCACTCATAGATTGCTTCAGCACAATCAAACCAGTGAGGGCTTCCAAACAAGCAGCCCTGCAGCCAAAAGCTTTAAATTTGGTTTTCGTAAGACTCATTAAACACACCTCCAGGCTCCAGCTGGAAAAAGTTATTGCCTTCTCTTCCTGTGGAGAATGAGCACAAGTCCTTACAAAGCAGTGACTTTGCAAATTTGTATTAACAGCACAGGAGAATTTAAAGCAGTTGAAGAGCTTCAACTTTGCATATACTGTGGTTTCACAATCTTGGCTGTTCCACTGATATTGATGTAGCAGAAGCATCACTGCCCATAGCACAGAACACTGCTACTGGAAAAATTTACTCATTCCAATTCTTTAAACAAACTAACTGCACTAGGAGTCTTTATGCTGGATTGGGTATCATCTTTTTCTACATAAGCCAACATGAAAGTATAAAGTGAGCATTAAATTGGTATCATATTGATATACAATTGCATTAGTAAAGGCACATTTCATAGCACCCAGGTCCGGTATCTATGACTGTGGTCCCAAGGCTTCTCAGTTGTTTTAGATGGTAATAGTGTCCCTGCTTGGATGAAACAGCAAGATTTATTGCATGCTCTGTGCTCTACTGATACCACGATCATGCAGCATTAGCCCATCCTTCATCCATTTTTTTTTTAATTTTTCAAAAACATAAGGTTAATTTGACTATTCTACGGGCTCTGTAACTTCGTTACACATATAAACGTTTCTCTGCCTAGCTCAGCTCAAGAACTGGCTAAGAGAAGGAGACACAAGGATTTGCCTCCTCATAGAAAAGTGCCAACATCATTCTGCTGCGTAGTTTTGCCATACTTACATTAAAACTGAGAGAGGATAATTCACATATTTTTGCCTGAGAATATCTGCCCATATCCTATCACTTCTGAGCAGTAATGCCAAGGAGACTAACTGGACATCAAGAACAGAACTATACAATCTGTTTGCTTCCATGAATGGCATCAAGGACTGGTAGAATCATCTTGTTGCAAAGTAAAGCAAAACAAACTAATCACTACACTTGCACTGCAGCACTGTAGTGCTGAACCAGGCTTTTCTTTTAGATCTCACTGGGACAGAGACACTTTCAACAGCTCTTTAGCTGGGGGCCAGAACACAGTTTGTAAGGCAAAGCCTGTGCCCAGGTAAGACAGCTCAGCAAGGTGGGTGTTGGTACAGGACCAAGCCTGCTGTTCCCATAAGCCTGGGAGATAAGCAGGACCTCCACCAGGAACCCCAGCATTGATTTTCATGGTTTGTTCTCTCTCCCATCTTTCTTCTAGTCAGTTCCTGGTGACACGTAGTGCAAACCCATTCTTACCCTGCAGGAAGGGAGTGCTGGAGTCAAGGTTCATGCTCTGCAGCCCTTTGGGAGATGAGGTGCTGGCTAACTGTGAGCTGCAGCCCCCATCCCATAATACAAAACACAGCATCCAGGGGCATGAACTGGCAGGACTGGGGCTGGGTAGGGGGAGCAAACAGAAAAGCTGTGCTTACCAGTGATTGTTCCCAAGGGTGAAGGAGTTCACGCGGCACAGGCAGGAGGAGGCTGAACTTGTAGGGCTGATGTTCAAGGGTGTTTTTAGCTTTAAAACTGAGCAAAATCAACACGCGTGTGTGCATGGGATTACTTAACATTACAATGCTTATTTCACAGTCAAAACCACTTAGAGTCCTGGCAGAACACATTCAGTGGGTAAACACCAGCTTTACTCCCTCTCTCCCCTCCTTGACTTTCCATGAGAGTTTATCCCTATGTAGCTGCCTGTGAATCACTTTTAACCATTTTCTCTCTCCCCTTGGGTAAAGCTTTAAAAAGGAATGGAGCTGACAGCAGAGCAGACTTTTGCCTCCAATTGATCTGTTCCCCGGTAAAACCTTCAACAACTAAAATGCACAAAGATCACTGTGGGCACAGACAACAACTCAGGGCTCCTTTCCCTCAGTTCAACTAAATGCTGTAAGGGTCGGGCTGCCAGGGGCTGAGCTGAGCCACACTCCCAGCTCACCTTCTCCCTGCCATGCACACCTGAAGCAGGAAGGGCTGTGGCTTGGTGCCAAGGTGGGTCCTCTGAGGGAAGCCCCACAGCCTGGCTGCTCACACTAAACACAGAGTTATTTCTCGAGCCTGCTGCTGTCAAAAAGCAGCACAAGCTGCTTAGCTGCCTTCAGCCAAACTAGAAAAGTGCAGGGTTTCACAACTGTTTCGTGTTGCTCTTGGTCCAGTCCACACACAACAAAAAAGTTGCTGGAAGGACTTCTGCATCAAGACCCAGGGCTCAGGCAGAGGCACAACTTGTTTGGCAGCCACAGCTGGAAATCCACAGTGCACCAAGCAGATCTGTGCTGAGCATGCACACATGTACACAAAGTTAACCATAGACGAAGTCCAAGGGCTATAGGCATATGTGGCACTTCACAGTTTAAGTATTAAGCAGTAACTCAAGTCAAGGTTTCTGACTACATCTTAGCCTTATGGCCCCAGCAATTTGTGTCTGTCACCACTGCAGATGCTAAGCCCCTAGCTAGACCTCAGCCAGCATTCAAAAATTCAGAATTCTCCAGACACCCAGATTCTGAGGGTCCCCAACTCCTACAGCAGCCAGGGTGACAGCACAAGAATGAACATAGGGCACCACAGATCACACACACATTTGCCTGCAGCTGACAAGCAAGATTAAAATTGTTTTCTAAACAACCATGCACCAGCACTGTGAATGTGTGCTACCCTTTCAACGGGTCTGGGAAGAAAATAATCTGGGTGGTCGTTTCTGTTTCAGGATAGCAATTGCCATCTCCACATTTTATGCTGCCACTCTGTTTCTCTGGTGAAAGAAGTCCTGGTTTGGGCTGTGTACTAAGATTGGATTCCATGCAATGCACATTTTGATCCGTTAGCTAAACTAGTTCAATGTGTCTCCATTTAGGAAGTGACAAAGAGTCACATTAAGAATATGCAAGCAGACTGGATTTTCTAAAGTTCACAGGTGTCTACATACTTTAAAAAAAATCTTGACCTTCAGAGGCTTCCACTACAGCCTCCAGACCAGACAGATTTGCAACCTGACTACAGGTGTGCAATTCCAGTTTACATTTTAAAAGGAAGTAATTTAGTATAGTAGATGCCAATTACTACTATTAACACTCATACAAGTCAAGTGATCTAGAACAAGCTCTAAAGAATCAGTGGATGGACTCAAGCCAAGCTTTTGTGTCAAAACCACAAGAAACTACTTAATTCAGAATGCCAGCACCTCTCCATTCTGTTCATAAGAGCTAGTTTAAAAAAAAAATGAGTAAGATTGCAAATTAATGGGTAACTCCCTATCAGGCCTCTCTATTATTTTATATATTCACTTATTCATTATTTTAGATATAAAAATTTCTCCTTCACAAGAGCAACAAAGTAAAATACCCACTTGGATTTCACAATTAAAGAATTTGCAGTGAGAACTGACAGTAGACTGTATGGAAAACAAAATTATAGGAGCACCAAGAGCAAATCACACTGTCGGTCTAGCCCCTTTATTCGCTATAACTGTTAGTGATGCCTGCAGAGAGAAGCCTGGCACTGGACTGGTTATCCCAGAAGAAATGAGAATAACCACGCTTTTGCAATAAATCACAACAAGCATTTGGCTCACAGTTAGCATACAGTTGAGATGTGACTTTCTGAAAGAAATGTATATTACTGCAGAAGAGAAAAGTATTTTCTCTCCGTGCTGGCTGAAGTGCTCATTACTAGCAAGAGGGAGAGTTTTCATCCTGGTGATAAAGGTGCAACTGAAGTAAATACAAGTTTGCAGGCTACCTTTGGTACTTACCTGGCTGAGGTCTGTCCCTGCTCTGAGGCACATCAAATCCCAGGGTGGCTCCTGGGAACAAAGATCCCCTCAGCTTCTTAACCTGGAACTCTTTAGACTGTACCAAGCTCACTCCACCGGAGGGGTGTGTTTCGGGATGACCCTTCCAGGGACAAGTCACAGGGACACCAGGAAACCTTCCGAGCTGACCCAAAATGCAGAACCTTGTTTACTCTGGGCAAACTGTTCCTTAGCTGGGATTGCAGCTGTGACTGTACTTTTAAAGAAGGAGATGAGGCAAGGCTGCTTGGCAAGAGTTGCAGGCATTTTTTGTATGAAAACAGGGCGGATTAATGTGGATCACGAAAAAAAATTCCTTATTAGGCTGCTCCCTGTTCCTCACTCAAATAAAGCCAGTGGTTCTGCCTCAGTGCCCCTTCTGATAAGGGTCCATCCACAGAGGAGAGTCACACACGGCTGCTGTGGAACTCAGACCTGGATGGGGTTGTGCAGACCAGGAGATGCAGCAAACCCCAGCTGCTCTTGACCAGCCTGTAGCAGCCTCAAGGATGGCTCTCGCACGCTTCTGGGTACTTTTTCCTGGATTTACTGCTCACAGTCTAGAACCTCCACAATTTTGCTGTTCCCATTTCCCAAGTGGAGAAGAAAACAACCTGAATGATGAAGCAGCCCTGTTTGGGGGAGCCAGAGAAGAGAGACTCCAGAAGTCCCCAGCCTCATCCCTAAGGAGGCTGTGCTGCTCCTGGGCTCTGCACCACAGCAAACAAGCTCTCCTGAGCTCCGATCCATCCATCAACCTACCCATCCTCACTCAGACACTTGCTCCTTTCCCTTGTGCTTGTAGAGAAATATATATCACTTCATTGGGGTAACAACATAGTTTAGAACTCATAAAACAAAACATTTATCTGTGCTGTGGCAAAATAAAACAAAAGACCCCCAAAACCAATTATTATTAAGAAATGGTTTTCTCTCCAGCCCCAATTTCATTGTTCAGCCCTGCACCTGTGTCAGGGCAACACTAAGCATTTGGACTAATTTCACGTGAATCTTTCCCATTTGAGGATTATAACACCTTTATTTTACCTTTATGCGCCTTCTATTTATATTTGAGTAAACGTGGCCCAATTTTTTTTAACAAGAACCATTTCAGGATATGTTATGAAATGACATTTGTACCAGTAGTTCTAAGTATTATTCCCAATTTGCTTCCCTCCATTGACCCTTACTTTAGTATAACTGCTTTAAGTTTACAATTAGGTCCACTCTTTCCCCCAAACCTTGCTACTCAATAAACTTTATTTGCCCAAAGGCGTTTGGATCTCAGGGATGAGTTACATCCAGAAAACATTTTGATGATGAAGTGTTACGTCACATCATAAATTTCTGCGCTGCAGGGCTCGCTGCAGGACTGTTTGCTCTCCTTTAAAGCACTTACCTGATTTCCTTTTGAAGGACATGCTAAAATTTGGACGTAAAGTCCCTGGAAACCGCCACTACAGTTTTAGCATTTAATGAGTAAAAAAGCCCTACATACTAAAGCCATGTGTTTTCAATTCATGATTGAGTAAGTAGACCAGAATTTAAGTCATAATAAAAAGCTGACGTCTGCCTATATATCTCACACGCACTGCAATTCATTTGTGCAGTTGAGGCAAGAACATGGAAAAACCCATGTGAGTACAACAAAATTCTACATTTTGCAACCTGACAATAAATAGCTACAGCTCATATAGATGTGTTGTCACTGCCTTTGATCCAAAGAGGAACAAAATCATGAGAACTTCTTCATACAAGTATTTAAACTGGTGGTGCAATCCAAGAATTGTACGCAATTTGTCTGGGCTGAGGAGAAATTCATGCTCAAAGTCTCATCAGCAACAGGAATTCCTTTAGATGTGCAGCAAGATGAGCCACACAGCAACAAAGGGCAGTAGGGTAGTTCTGGTCTCGTTCCAGAACCACGACAGAAAAAGCTTGTTATGCAGTGGGGCAACACCAAAGGCTCCAAAGAGATATGCTCAGTTATACTATGCACACTGTGCTCTGGAAAGAGGTCTCACTGTGGACAGATTAACATTCCAAGATAGTACCTGAAATCCTTGGATGTTCCCAGCAGACTTTAGCTTCCCTCTTGAAGGCGTCTCAATCATCACCATCATCACACACCCCTCTAGGGTGGTTTACATCAATGACTTGCATCTCCAGGAGTCCCCAATTTCCCACTGCTGAACGGCACAGCCTGCTAACACCCCTCGGAGCAGTGACTCGCCATACTCTACCTCTCCTCTAGACCTTCTGCTTTCCAAACCTGGCTCACACCTGCATTCTCAGCAGGCAAACGAGCCCAGAGCTGGCCTATTGTGTAAAGACACATCACAGCACAAGTAAAAAACAGAACCTGGCCCTTCACAAGGCAGTGGTTCCCACACATCTGCACACTGGGCACCTGGCTCTGCCCTGTGCTCAGAACCTATCCATATCTCCATAAATACAAGGTGACACTTTGCTGTCTGCAAAACCCTGCATCCACAAGCAACTCCAGCACCCCTCAATCCTTGATTCAAGACACAGGAACCCTCCTGAAGCACATTGGCCTTCCCTGGGCAGCACAGCTGAGGCTGTAGCACGTGGCCTAATCAGCCAGCTGTGCCTAATGCAGAATCCCTCACAGCTGCAGAGAGGACACAGCTCTGCGATACAACCAGGTATCCTACTGCATGGCTGCCAAAGACTACAAGGGGCTGTTCTGACCCAGGCAGTGTCCTCTGCTTTCCTGCAGAGCCATCAGCAGAAGGTTTGATGGCAGGATACATTATGGGCTTACCCAGGCACTGGCAGCACTTCTGAACAGCTATTGAAGTGATTACCAGTTGTCCCAAATAAGGATGCTAGTGGGTATCAGCATTAATTGTGGTTACTAGAATAAATGAACTGTAGCGAGCAGGTAAGAAGCTCTTCCTTTGAGAGCAACTTGACCCTTTATCCCAAGCAGCAGATGTAGCACATTTTCCATTTCAGTTCTGCTGGGTTCTCATATTGGCAAGGTCCGAACAATGCAAATGCCTCAAAGTTTTCAACAAGCCTGAACACCACCCAAAGTGGGTGTGGTAGCAGCAGAATTCGAACAGGCCATGCTCCAAAGCCAACCCATTTTATTCATTCAGTATCTGTGGCATCCTGCTATCTAGAATCAAGCATTGCTACTCTCTTCCCACTCAACCATGGTCCAGGAAAGCTACTCTTATGGAAACACTCTCTTCATAGAGAGTGATGCAACAGCAGGGTCTTCTTCACACCAAAGGACTTTTGTTTCACAGTTTAGCCCAGTTCCGCATTGCTTTGCTCCCATAGCTATTCTCGTGCCCGTCAGAAGAGCTATTACTGCAAGACTATCTAAGATGACTTTGCCCCACTCACGATTATTATCACAGAAGCTTGCAGCCTGCCCCATCACCTTGCAAATACACTCCACTATCAGGTTCTTGTGTCTCATCAGAGCTGCATTCATCTATTATTAATTTAATTTCATGGGACAATTTGTTAACAGAACATTAGGTGGTTTTCAGCAGAGGTTCTACTTAAATACTATGCTTACTCTTTCTAATTTAAGCAGTTTTGTAGCGAGAAGGGCCCAAGGAGAAGAAACTGAAAACTAACAAAGATTCATAGAAAAATTCAGAGTTGAGTATCCAACTAAGGTCTGATTCCACTCAACAACAACATTTGGAATCTGGATCACTCATCCCTTGCATCTTGGGATTTTGATAAGTTCCTGCATACTTTCATCCATAGTATAAATGGCAGGAGGGATTGGAGTAAGGAGTTAGTCCCAGACTGATGGTTCACCAGCACTGAACCTCCTGCACAGCATTGAATAAAAACCAGACAACCCTAAAACCAAGGGCATAGTAGAGGCTGTGCTTTGCCCCTAGCTACAGCTGTCAGAGAAGCTTTTTACCCACTATGTACACAGAGCGGGATTTATCACCCAGCTGCCTTAACCACAACCCCAAGAAAATTTTCCAAACCTTGAGAAAGAAAAGGCACAATTCTGCAACTCAGAGATAACAATGATTTTTAACAGAAGTTGGGAAAAACAAAGCATTTCCATCTCTCAAGTTCTAAAGCAGGAGTGTGGTGTTCCTTTTCAGCCTCCGTTCCCTTCACAACCAGCCTGTCTGGAAAGTAGCAAAGGGACACAGCTCCAGAGCAGACACAGCCTGTAGAAACACCCCAGGACTGCCCTGAACGGAGACAAATCTGGCCTGTGAGCCCTTCAGAGCTCTACCCCAGGCCTAGCAACAGCCCAAAATCCAGCTTTCCATTCCTGGACAGAGCACTAGAGCTGCACCCTGTGGATCCCCACAGGACCCTAAAGAGAGGGCAGCCTGTGGTCTGCACCCACACCACCTCTCTGAGCAGGAAAGCCTTGCAGGAACCATCTCCATCACAGAGGGTGCTGAGCACCCTGACTGGGAACAGGATGACAGAGGGGGGAAGCCAAGGGAGCTTCTCTTCGGTTCCACATACATTAGGGGCTGGGTGGGTAGGGCATCCCACACCTTCCTGGCTAGAAATCCAGAGCAGCTGTGAGCAACCTGGACAGGCTGGAGAGCTAAGACTGTGCAAACCTCACAGAGCTCAATAAGGCCAAGGGCAAGGTCCTGCACCTGTGTCAGGGCAATCCCAGCACAAATACAGGCTGGGCAGAGAATGGATTGAGAGTGGCCCTGAGGAGAAGGGCTTGACATGATGGTGGATAAGAAACTCAGCATAATCCAGCAATGAGCACTTGCAGGCCACACAGCTCAGTGTGTCCCGGGCAGCAGCCAAAGTAGCGAGACCAGCAGGGTGAGGGGATTCTGCCCCTCTGCTCTGCTGAGACCTCACCTGGAGCCCTGTGTCCAGTTCTGGAGTTCTCAGCACAGGAAGGATATGGAGCTGTTGGAATGGGTCCAGAGGAGGCCACAGAAATGATCTGAGGGCTGGTGCACCATCCCACGTGAGGACAGGCTGAGAGAGTTGGGGTTGTTCAGCCTGGAGAAGAGAAATATCTGGGGAGAGACCTTAGAGCAGCTTCCAGCCCTCAGAGAGGCTCCAGGAAAGCTGGTGAGGGGCCCTTGAGCAGAGAATGTAGGGATAGGATGAGGGTTAATGGCTTTCAGGTGTGAGAGGAGAAACTTAGATTAGCTTTTGGGACTAAATCTTCTCCTGTGAGGATGGTGAGGCCCTGCCTCAGGTTGCTCAGGGAAGCTGTGGCTGCCCCAACCCTGGAGGGGTTCAAGGCCACGTTGGATGGGGCTTGGAGCCCCTGATCCAGTGGGAGGTGTCCCTGCCCAGGGCAAGCGGTTGAAACTGGGTGGGTTTTTCCACCCCAAACCATTCCACAAATCTAAATCAAGCACATTGCTTGTCCCTCACAGGGACTGAGTGACCATTGAATCCAACTGCAATTCCACTGCCTTGCTTTTCTCCCACCCCCTGCCCCTGAAAAAGTGCCCTGTGGTAGAGGTGAAAATATTGGTGGAGGGACATGCAGAAAGGTGTTTTTTTTCTTCTTAGTGTAGTTTTACAACAAATTCCTTTTCTTTTCATACTTCTCCCGGACTTTGTTGCCTCAATATTTCCCAGCCGCGATTCAGGGGACACCCACGGCCACCGGAACCCCTTTGGCGCTCGCTCGCTCCCCTCACGCGGTTCCCAACCCACCGGGCGGCGGCGGCGACCTTAGTAATCAGGAATAACCCGGTCCCCATGGCTGCCTCCCTGCCCCGGGCGGTACCGCCGCTCGCCGCTGGGTGGCGCCCTCGGACAAGGGTGCGCCAGGCGGGGGCCGCTGCTGAGGGTCTGGGGGGGAGGAGGATTCATTCGTGGTATAAACGCGCCTCGTGTCGAGGGATGGGGTGCAGGGGGTCTCCAGGCGTGGATGAGTGACCTGAAAGGATAAATGCTTTCTTAGACTGGCAAGAATTTGTGGGTGTGCTTAGTTGGCTTGTGAGATGTGGCTGGTTTAGGTCGAGGTAACATGTATAAGGGCTGCGACTAGCCTGGCCTTGAATACCTCAAGGGATGGGGCAGCCACAGCTTCCCTGGGAAAACTGGGCAAAAGCCTCACCACCCTCACAGAAATTCCTCCTTATGTCTGGTCTAAATCTGTCCCTCTCCACTTTATCCCCATCGCCCCTTGTCCTATCACTCCAAGCCTTTGTAAACAGTCCCTCCCCAGCTTTCCTGTAGTCCCTTCAGGTACTGGAAGGTCTCTATAAGGTCTCCTTGGTGCCTTCTCTTTTCCAGGCTGAACAACCCCAACTCTCTCCGCCTGTCCTTGTATCAGAGGTGCTCCAGCCCTTAGATCATCTTCATAGCCATCCTCTAGACCCATTCCAACAGCTCCATCACCTTCTTATGCTGAGGATTCCAGAACTGGACACAGTACTCCCGATGAAGCCTCACAAGAGAGGAAGGGAGGGACAGAATCACCTCTCTTGACTTGCTGTCCACATTTCCATGGCTGGATCCGTGAGCTGAGTCTCTAAAAAGAATCACAGAATCACATGGGCCAACACCAGTCATAATGGGTTCAACACGGCTCATTGCCAAGTCCTGCACTTGGGTCACAACAGCTCCACACAGTTCTCCAGGCTTAGAAAGAGTGGCTGGAAAGCCACCCAGCAGAAAAGGACCTGTGAGTGCTGGTTGACAGCCAACAGCCTCCTGGCTTGGATCAGCCATGGGGTGGCCAGCAGGAGCAGGAAAGAGATTGTCCTGCTGTACTCAACATTGCTGAGGCTGCACCTTGAATTCTGGGTTCAGTTTTGGGCCTCTCAGTATGAGAAAGACATTGAGGGGCTGGAGGGTGTTCAGAGAAGGGAAGAGAGCTGGATCACAAGTCATGTGAAGAGCAGCTGAGGGACCTGGGGCTCTTTAGCCTGGAGAAGACAAGGCTGAGGGGAGACCTCATCACTCTACAGCTGCTTGAAAGGACATTATAGTGAATTGGGTGTTGGTCTCTTCTCCCAAGTAACAAGTGATAGGGTGAGAGGAAACGGCCTCAAGTTGTTCCAGGGGAGGTTTACATTGGGTAATAGGAAAAATCATTTTACTGAAAGGGTGGCAAAGCACTAGAACATCTGCCCAGGGAAGTGGTGGATTCTCCATCCCTGGAGGGGCTCAAAAGAAGTGTAGATGTGGTGCTTCAGGACATGATTTAGTACATACATTGGTATTGTGGTGATGGTTGGGCTTGAAGGTCTTGGAAATCTTCCAACCTTAACAATTCTATGAACCCCCCATGGAGTGGTTCTTACATTCACCTCAGCCCAGGGTACTGGCATGTACAGTGTGAGCAGGTGGCACCCAGCGGTGTTCACAAAAGAAAACAGTACAGGGGCTGGAGGAGGAGCCTGGGTCTTCTTCCACTGCTGACCATGACCGTGGGTGACACTTTGCCTTCTGTGGTCCCTTGGATGAGGCAGGTTTTTCCCCAGCAGAGGCACAGCAGATGTTCTCCATGGGGTGGTGGAGCTCATGCTGTCAGCGAGGGTGCTGTGGAAGGGCAGTGAGACAGATGTTGTTAGAGGCACCCAGGAAATATGATATGCTGCCATTCACGATTTGTTTATGCAGGCATCAATCATGCTGAAAAACACATGGAGAGAAAACTCCCTCAGGAACTCAAAGAAGACAGGAGCTTCCTTCTCTTTGAATTGTCATTTGTATTCCAAGTGTTGTGTAAACATTAAATATTTAAAGTGCCTGTAGCACTCTTGTTTCTCAGTGGGACTCGGATAAAGCCATTCCTGTCTCAGGGTCATGAGAAAGCTTTCAGGCTGAACCGTTTTCCCTCTCCATCTGAGCAGCTGAGACCTCTAGGAGCAGTGTCGCTCTGAAACAGGCTTAAATCAAAGCTTCGTTTAACACTGGGAGGAGTTGAAAGGGGATTCGGTCACGTTTGCTCTGTCACTCATGGTCCGTAGGATGTTGCTGCTGCAGGAACATTGGCTGAGCCTCTTCTGCACTCCAGGCAAAAGGTGCAGGGCTGCACACTTCAGTTTTCCCAGTTACAGCACTTGCACTGGCAACACTCACTGCAAATCATGTCTGCTTTGGAGCGCATGAGGTTCTACCTTGGACACTTGATTGCATAATGGCTTTTTTTATTTAACGAAGGTCTGTTTTCTTGCAGTTTCAGGTCCCAGCTCTGCTACTGATAGTTCTGGTGATTTCCAGTGCAGGTATCTTGGTAGCTGTCCTAGTTTCATGTGTGAAATTCTTTATACAGAGTCTGGCGTAGTGATGATCCTGCTGGCACCTGTAACCCAAAGAAACTCTAAGCCTGCTTTGGGCACCTGCCCTGTGTTTTGGCTGTGGCCTTACATGAGTCCCTGGTCACACAGAAACTTGTGCCACATCAGGAGTTGAAGCCAGGTCTTCTGAGTTGTAGCCTACTGCTCTAATTCCTCTTTCCCTGGTGCTATGGCTTGACATTTTTAAAAGTCAGAGCTGATCTACTTTTCTGACCAGCAGCAGAGTATCTCCAGTCATTTAGATTTAATGATATTAAGGACAGGGTTGTTTTTCTGTATCGAAATCTGTGTCAAGGTGGGTTTTAGTTTCTGCTATAACAGAATAAGCCATGAGGGAGATGCTGTACTCACCCATGTGTGCCTGGGAGCCTGTTATGCAGTGTTTTGTCATGAAACACTAGCATAAGGAAGTTGTCCTTTAAAGGAGCAATCGGGGGGGCACAGGAGGACACATTTGCCCTTATTCTCAATTCTCCAGCACATAACTGCACTGCCTCCTCTTTTGGTTCCCCTCCTCACCCAAAGGACAACCTATTTATTTGCAGAGCAACTAAAGCTTGGCCTCATCTGACCGCATTTGGCTCATTTTCTTGCTGCAAGTGTAGTACATGGGTGGGCGACCTCATTTGAGAGTTGATTTCATTGTAGATCAACTGTGTTCCTCCCCCACGTATCCCACAGTTCTCTTCTGCCCTGATGAGGACTTCTTAATTAAAGCACAAACAATTTGTGACAAAAGAGCATCATCCAAATGTTTTGTTTCCTGGGTACAAAAATGCAGTGTTCCCCAAAGGCCAGGCTGGTGATCTGCTAACTTAAAATCAAGGTTTTGCTGCTGCATCCTGCTCTAGATGCTGGTTGCCTTTCTAGGCAGCATAGCAAGAATTGTCATTTACAGGCTGAGTACAGATTTGGCTGCACATGCATCTTCAGTGGGAATTTTTCTGGTTATTACAGGGTGTTATACTGTGCTAATACAAGCTCAGTTGGCTTTGCTGCCTTATTTTTCAGCAAAGCTGGGGCCATACATGTCAGAATGGCATCTTTGTGCCCCAAAAAGAGCAATTGAGTGCCCCTGTTCCACCAGAAATTGTAAAATGGAGCTCATACTGCTTGTAGGAAGGTCTTTCTGGCTGCTCTTGTGCTGTCTTACGAGAGCCTCAGCAGCCTTACGATGATGCTACTCTGTATTTCTAAGTCATTGAGGTCACGTAAGTGCAGTGCTGCAGCGCCGAGTTCTGCAAGGGAACAAGCTCAGGACCCAAGCTAGTGCTGTGGTGCCGCACAGATCAGATCCTGCACTGTCACACTGATGTTTGCAGGCTCTTTGTCATGTCTGCTACATCCAGATTTTCATAAGCTCTTAAGGCAACAGAAGATGCAGGTCAGCCTCATGGGACTGATAAAGTATTGATATAATTAAAGAGGTGTTTCTGTGTGTTCAGACCACTAACGTGTTTATGCAGCTCTCTGGAGCATCTCCCTGTGCTTATGAGTGCTCGTATCCATTTGGACAGTGCTGCTTTAGAAGGAGGAGAAACGCTGACTGATACACATTGTCTAGAGAGAAGCAGCCAGCCAGTGGTGACAAGCTCCAAGAGAAACTTTTGAAATCGCAAGATTTTATGACATACAGTGAAAGGGTGCATCTGAGAAAGTGATCAAACTCATGAATCGTTTTCCTGTGCTCAAGAAGACCAAGGGCTGAACGCAGATGCTGAACATCCGTTCCAGTGACCCAAAATCCTCCTCAGTCTCCACACACAATTAAAAGCAGTAAACTTGCTGTGAAACCTCAGTGCTGTGAGTGGCAGCCTGTGTCACCAAACTGACGTGTTGCCAGCGTCCTTTGGAAATAACCTTTTTCTCCTCAGCTCCAGCTGCCTTCCTGGCCGTCACTCTCTCATGGTGACTAGAAGAATAGAGGTTTAAAGAGCTTAGTGGCACTTCCATGCCTGTATGTGGATGCTACAAGCACACTCTGAGCACTTAAATTAGAAGCTGACACATGGGTGGCTGGAGCGTAGTTGTGAGGAGAAACTACTCAAATCTTTTCCAAACAGCTGTTTGACTACCAACACTCATTTGGGTGCAGCAACTGTGGGAAGACCTATGCTTAAAATAAGCAGGTTTCCAGCACAAGCAAGCAGTGGATTTGACTTACTTATCATCCTTTACTGGCTCTCACATTTACAACCAGCTTGCATCACACCAGTGTCCTGGCTGGTGGTCTCTGTCCTGAACAAAGCATGAGAGAAGGTGTTTCTTCACAATGACAAATTGTACCAGTAAAACCAGCTGTAGCTGGTGGTCAAGACACTGGAGCTTGGACAGGTATCAGGCTGTGAGCACATCAGTTTAACTGTGTTCCTGATTGTTGCTTGCACTATCCAAAGATAAACATAGTTTGCAAGATCTCGCCTGCTTTTCACCTCCAGATGCATCAGCGGAGTTTGGGGCACTCTGTGTCCTACTACCCTACAGTATAACCCCAGAAATGAATATTTCACATTACAGACTGAAATGTTTGCATCATTTAACTCTTGCACATTAGGGAGAAACAGAGTCACAGTCAAAATGAAGCTGAATGTTTCTGGGATCTCAGGGCAAACAGATTTATGTAAAACATTGATGGCAATTTTAAAATACAGTAGACCTACTTGTGAATAAAATAATACAGATTAAAAATTAATGATTATTATTAATTTCATTGGCAAAGGTGTCTAAATGGTAATTAAAGTCATACTCCATAAAACATGACTCCTGCTCCCTTACATACAAACACGAACAGTTAGCAATCTTCAAGACTCTTAACATGAGGCATCCAGTTTGATGCAGCATGAAGAGCCCAGGTGAGTATTGCTCCTTACAAGATTTCAAATACAGGCCTCAGTGTCTATAATACCAAGTCACTGGAGTTCTCATTTATTTTGAGAGCTTTAAAATGAAACCTTTTTGGTTTGGTGCTTTCTTTTTTAAAAAAACCAACCCTGGACAGCTGTAGTAGGAGTCTTTTTCCAGTGGATGTCAGGGCAGCTGCATCTGTTTGCAGATGTGCAGGGCCAGCATTATGCTAAAGGCAATACTTGCATGGAAAACTACACCAAGGAAGTTCAGGTGTGTCTGAGAAAAAGCTGGAGTGGAGGAACAGACAGCTGCAGTGGTGAACAAGGGACAGAGCTCAGATGGTAGAAGACATCATGTAAATTATCTAGATTCATGTACACTTAGAGGTGTTGTATTTACAGAAAAAAAAAAGATTAAACATCCACACAGGAACTCTGAGCCATAGAGGCGATGCCACACTTCAGCATCTCACAGAGATAAGCTGATGGAGCCCAGTAAACGTCCTGTTACAGACAGATCTGGCTGCCATAATTTGGGCTGCAGTTCAAAGGCAGCAACCACAGAAAACTTGGATCATTTGCAGCTGACAGGCCTAACAGGCAAAAAGTATGTTTTCTTTGACTGGAGACAGATGGTACAAGCAAGCAATGGCCAAGCCTCAAGTACTGGCGATTCAGTCAAGAGACCAGTCAAAGGTTTTCTAACCAGACCAAAACACTCACCTCAGTTCAAACAAATAGGGCTACTGTGCTTGGACCTAGAGCTTTCAGAAACAAGCACTGTTCTGCTATTCTGGTGAAACAATATATTCAAGGACACCTGATGTGCATTTCTGTATAAATCCTGACATGGCAGGAAGACTGGACTGTGGAGACTGAATTTTGCTCTTATTTGCTTGAGTAATTTGGTATGTGTCAGTGGGGACCACGCTAAGACAGGAGTGTCATTTCACCTGGTTTGCAGTGCTTGTTGGTGCCACATCATCACCATCTAGGTTTGCTCTTACCACTCTCTAGAGTCCCTGTGATAACTGCGATAGATTCACACAGCAGGCTGAGGGTTTAAAATCTGCCATTTTCAGAACATTTTGCACCAGCAAGAACACTACTTCTTATGCTTTTTGTTGGCCTTATCTAATACAAGCCCCTAGAACAGACACCAATATGCTTTGTTTGCTCTTGGGGTGCATAAAGACACAAGCAGAGTATTTTATAAAGTACCCGTTCTGCTTTTCTCATAACATTTGCTTCAGTTTCAGCTCGTGCACATTCAGATAAAGGCTGTTCTTGGGGTGTTTTTTCTTCTACTGGTTTTGTCCTGGGAACTGCAATTTTTTCAGTGTGGTCTTTCACTGCAAACAGAATTGGACTGTACGTGCTGCTTCTGGCCTGCCAAGCACCGCACAATAGTCACAAGTGGATGCCAGTAATTGACCAAGTAGGATGATGTGATGGTAGCCGCTATCCTGCCTGCCAGTTTGCAAAGAGCACAGCCTTCTTGGGGCTGACATGCAGTGACTACAGGAGAAAAATGGATAAAGATCTCCATCTGAGCCCAAAATGCTGGGAAGAATCTGAGCTCTTCTGCCGCAGCCCCAGTTACAGCCGGGTTTGCCAAAGCTGACTTACCACATTTGCTTTTAATTTTGCAGATGTGAAGCAGAAACAAACAGAAAAGTGGTTTGTGCTATATAATTAAATGAGGAGGTCTGAGCCTTTGGAACATATTTCAGGGCTTATAAGGAAGAATGATATTGTCTTTATTGTGGCTTTGACAAGGTTGCTGTTAAAGAACTTGGACATCTTTCAGGTCTGTGTGGGAAGGCAGGACAAACACAGCGTATCTCTCAAATCTCACTTGGCTTCCCAAAGATAATATGAGACCAAACAGACCTTGCCTAGGCTCTGGCTGCCAAGGCAGAGTTCAGATGAGGGGCATTATCTTTCTGTTTTGAATCCATATTTTTGAATGAAGTGCTGCATGTAGGGCAAGAGCCGCCCTCACCTCACCCTGTCTCCTACAGCAGAACCCACATTGAGCTCATCCCTTTAGTCAAGAAGATGGGTCTTGGATGGGTTGGGCTGTAAGTCAGGCAGACGTGGCCCTTAATTAATTCCAGGCCATGAAATTGCTTCCCCAGTCTTTCTTCTGCATTTGTACAAGGGAAAATTGATGAATAGAAATGAACAATTACTGCTATAACTCACAAGCCATAGTCAACATGCAACTTGCCAAATAAAAGCATCAGAAAGGTTTTTATCAGCCTAAATATTGAAACCAAATTTTATTTTTTGAAAATGACATTACACACATCTTGCAAATGTACATTTAGATGAGAAAACAATGAGTAACAAATATTGAGAGCAAAGCTATAAAGTGGACAGGTTCTCTGCTGCATGGCATTGAATTACAGGAATACTCAGACCTGGGATGGTTTTTACAAGTAGTAAAAACAGTTCACAACACCTCACGAAAATGGATTTTTTCTTTTTTTCTAGAAAGTCAGATCATCTAACAAAAGGAAATTCTTCTAAGGGAGAAGAGGCACGAGGGATAGATATGTGGGTCTAGGTACATTTTGTGGGTTTGTGGCAGGTTTTTGGGTGGAGGGGGCGTTTAAGTCCATTTCTTACAAAATCCATCTTTGTGAGTGGCCCCCTCTTTTCCGAGACTTGGACTGTTTTCTGTCCTCCATTGCCAACAGAACCACAGCTATTAAACAATAAGCCCTGCATATTCAACTCAGAGCCTGGGAGTGTGGAGAAGGAGTTGTCTACAACATCCCTAACAACGTAATTCCTATATACCATTCCCTGACCCCCTTCCGCTGTGTATCCAGGAAAAATAAAAAAGTGTGTGCAAACTCCGCAAATCAGGGGCCGTGGGACTTGTCCCATGTAAAACCACCAGGTGTGGAAGCCACGGCCAATACACCATGTGCCACATGCCTCAGCTGCAACGGATCAGCAAGATCTCATCGTGTACCAGTGACGCAAACTTCCAAAGATTTAACTTGTTCCCCAGTTCAACCAGAGGCATCAGGTGACTGATCTCCATCTGTTTTACCTTGAAAGTTAGAGTCTAATCAAAGTGCCAAGGCAAGGCGCTGTGAGAAAAGTTCCCCAAGAGAAACTGTTGAGAACTGCTTTTCAAACCTCATTGTAAATCATTTTATTTATGCCCAAATCTGTACTTTACAACCACGAGAGAGACAAAGACAGAATAAGAGAGAGGGAGAGAGAGAGAATCTTTCCAAGAGGAAAGGAGGAGCTAATTAAGGAAAGAGAGGTACAGGACCATGCATTTACTCTCAAAAGCTTGTTCACAAGCAAGCTAACATTTCTAACACTACAACCACTCATCTAAATCTGTTTGCTAAGTAACTGAGTTCTACCTACAACTAGGGAGCGGAAGGGTTGTTTTTATTTTCTTTTCTTTCCCCTCCCTTTAAAACGTCAATAAAAATGTTTTCTGTACAATTTGAATGGCACAAAAGGTGGTTAAAATGCTAAGTAACTCACCACGAATGGAGAATGCAAAATTAGTTCAAAACATGCATGGACTGTGTACAGGTAAGCAAGGAATCATTGGCATAAAGCTGCAATATATTACAAGATGATACAGTTGAGATCTTTTGGAATAACCTCTGCTTGTTCTGTCCCTTTAAGAGAACTTCACACACAAATTCAGTGTAAAGGGAACCCAAGGTATACACCCAAGCAGAAAGTTAACTATGGGCAACATTATTTGTCTGAAGAGAAAAGCATTTTCCCTCCCCTTCCACGCACTCCCCCAAGGTACAAAAGTTGAAGTTATGAGCATCGCTGCAGACTTGCCAAAAAGAAAGGTTAGATAGATCTGTTTTAGGAAAACAAAAGCACCATTTAAATTAATAGCTCTTTGTACAACATTGTTAGTTAAATACCTTATTATTTAAACAAAACCAAACTGAAATTCACTAATCCCAACAAAATAACACCTGATCCCTTACCACCCATGTGTCCTCCAAGGTTATGTACACGGAGTTTAAAGTATACCAGCTAAACTTTAAACCCGGCTGCCCCTCCAACCCCCACCCACTGAATGACAATAGAAAATACACCCTGGCCTCTCAGTTATATTATATTGCAGCTTTGTCATTAATGATGAAATCATACAAACTCAATGAATGACCTAAGACAGTAATCAGGTTCCAGTTCAGCTGCACATCTCCCTCCCCTAACACAACTCACCAGCAGATTTGCAGCTCAGAGCGAGCTGCAGAGCGCAGGGCTGTGAGCCAAGGCAGTTCATGCTCTTCAGAGAAGGGCGACTTAAAGAACTCGTACCTATGTCATGAAAGCCACTAACCCTAGCTTGTGATTATATTTGTGATTAAGAAAATAGGTAAAGGCTTGTAACAGCACAATCAGCAAGCTGATACTCCTTTCCTGTGCTTCTAGACTGTGTCATACAATACAGAATATCACGAAGGGGAATGTGTTATCCTTTCAGAGCATAAAGGATTCAACAAGGCAGGTTTCTTCTTTCTAAATGACCCTGGGTATCTTCAGAACTGATAACCATAGCTGTACTAGTACTGCCACAGCGCTTGGATCACACATCATTTAAATAAGAAGCAAACTAACAACAATTTTACATGACAGAATTCAGTATGTAATTATTACTCACAGGCTTCCTTGTTCCTACATTCAATACTTCTGCTTCACCTTATCTATAAACACCAATTAGCAGTGCAATTAATTCCCTAGACATTCTTCTTTTTAAGGAGATGATTAGACATCACACTAAATCCAGAAAAAGCTCTTCTGTTGTAAGGAGGGGAAAAAACCCCAAAGGACAAGAAGCCGTGTGTTCTGCAACCCTTCAGTGATTGTGTGGTCAGCATGAGAGGGAGACAGAACATTTCAACTGCCACCTGCAAAGGGAAGTGAATTACAAACCCATCCATATCTGCTGGGCAATGGTTGGAAGCAGATGGAGAAAAGCAGCCATGCTGGAATTAAAAAAACCCAAACACCTCCCTCCCCCCCAAACATAAATCCTCCCCCAAAAAATTAAATGTTTCACAGGGATTCTCTGAAGGTAAAATTTTTCATTTCAAGAACTGGGCCTGGACCCCAGCTCGGGGTCCATTCAGTCCATTACAGACATTTCCCAACTTTGACTCTGCACACGGGCTTCTCAGAAACTCGGGAGGTCAGAACCAGGGTTGGGTTCAGGTCCATCCTGACCAAGTGTCACCCATGTGTTTCATTCTGACTGCACATGCCAGGTGAATCACTTTGCTCTGCAACAACCTTGCTGATCAAATGTGACTCAAATTAACCTTGATTTCCTGTATATAAACTGTTGCAAATGGATATGCAATAACAAGCTTGGAAAAAAACATCAAAAGCAGCCTTGAGTTTAGACAAGTCACCTAAAATGAATGGAACCTTCCTTTGTGTGTTCCGGGACATTTGGCAATATTTTTCTCTAAAAGAACAAGCCAATTGTAAATCTGTTCTGCTTGGTACTCGCTGGGCCTAGAGTAGAAAAATACTGGAAGAAATAGAAATGCTGTTTCTAATTCCATAAACCTGCTGGGTTCAGGGCATGTCTATTCATAGACTGAAGCAAGAGTAAAGCGAGATAAAGCCAAGACTCTTTAGAATCTTGAAAATATAGAAGAGACCCTGATTTTTCAAAGGTTCCTTGTTTAATTTTCAACTTTGAAAGTTTTAAGATATCCAAACAAACTACTACAGCTTTATCATTAATTCTAATAAAACTATACAAACCGTCTCCATTAGAGGTTCATACAGGAGATCGCTTTGCACCTGGGGTCGATGAGGTTTTCTCTGAAAAATCTGCAGCTGCCCCCCAGGAAACTAAATCTGCACTTAAGTAATCTTTCACACAAGAATTATTGACAGTAATCAAGCTTTGAAATGGGATACCAAGATTGGACCAAATGGATTTAGCTCCCTTAATTACACAGGAGCTTCTGCCTGTTTAAAGCAGCAGAGAATTAGGTGTATTGGGTTTCACTTGTGTTACATTGAGTGTCTGAGGATCTATAGAAATAGAGATGCAATGTTTATGCAAAAAAAAAAAGAAAACAATACCGAGACTAAACAGCAAAAAATTATGTTCAGATAAGCCAGCTGATTTGCCTTTTAGGAATAAATTCACAAGCACTGCATCCAACTGAATTGAGAAAAAAGATTTCATGAGAAAACTAGCGTTAAACACAGATGCCCTTGTGCAGCACAGATTCCCATTGATTTATTGAATGCAGCAGCTCTCACATTTGTGGTAAAGCATATCCTGGACAAGATCATCATCAGCCTCTCTGCTTGTGCAGCACATCAAAGTAACCCCCTCCAAAAGCCTGTCTTAGCTTTTCACCCTGGCGCAAGCAGGTTGCTAGTTCATCCAGAGCTTGCCGACAGTAAAACAGGGACAGAGAAGGAACTTCAAACCATCTTCTCGTGCCTGCGGCCAACTGTGACCTTATTTCTGCCATGGGGAGTGGGACACACACTGTGGCAGCAGAGCGCCTGCATCCTGGCTGAGGTGCCTGCAGGGGCAACAACCCTCAACATGCAGCCACGACCCCCTGCTGCTTTTCTGTCCCGAACCAAGCCGTAGATCCTCAGCAAGACCCAGCCTCTCCTTTTGTTTCTCCCTGGCTTTTGTCTTTTACTATTCCCACACATCGATGGCAATGGCATTTCTAGTTCTTGCCTCATGCTCTCTCTTCCATTTGATTTTCTGTGAACTTCAAGCTCATTTCATCACTCGCTAAATGTCTCCTAACAAATGCCCCCTACCATTCCTCTTAGAAACAAGTCTTTTTTCCTGTTGTTTCCCGTGACACTGGCCACCACAGCATCTTTCTCTAATGATGCCAACTTTCCCTTTTTCAGCTGACAGACTCTAATTACTGCAAAGATTTGTTAATTCTCTTGGGCACCCTCCTTCTTCAGTTGTATGAGTGATAAACTGCCAGGCCTCGGGAAGCTCTGAACTGGCTGGAGAGTCCCAAGTTACAGTTCATTGAGATACAGAGCAAGAGCCAGAATGGGGAAGTTCAGCTAAGTGCATTAGGCAATGAAACTGAAAAGCAACTCTTTCCCATGAAGCCATCTGGCCATGAACACTTTCTAAAAAAGAAAGCTTTCAACAACAGGCCCACTGTTTTCTGGTGGAAAGCTACTGAAATCATTAGACTTATTCATTGCTTACAAATACAAAGCCTACATTTTGAATAGTAATGCAATTTACCCCAATATGTACACATACACGTGACAAAAAGAGGAGCAGCAGGGGATTGTCTTCAGGCCAAAGGTAGCAACTCCAGATGAGAGAATGGGGTTGTTGGATGTAGATATGGCCTTGCTCCCAGGGCAATTGTTGGCTCTTCCATGGGTTTGAGAGGAACTAAAATGATGTGTCTGATGATCTTTCGTCATTATGAAAATGATGAAGGATTTTTACAGCACAGTTTTGAGAGAGCCAGAGTTCCTGAAAAGTCTTGCCAAACACAACAGACCATAGTTTGCTTCTATCAGGTTTTCAGACATCGCTAAGGAATGTGTACATCTTAAGAGCAAGCTCTTCTGTAGCTCTTTGTATCAGCTTATCAAAGTACCCTACAGATGGAGGCAAGTATTGTGATCAGCTTTTTATACTCTGGGACACCATGGCACAAAGAGAAATGATTTGTCCACAGTTATGCTGAAGACCAATATCTCTGAAATCCTAATGTTTCTGAAATCCCACAGCTGAATCCACTAATTTGATTCTCATTTGCTCAGAAGCTCATCTATTGGTCAAAAATTGTTTATAAAAGGCTAAAACCCACAAGCACCGGAGTGTGACCCCAAAGCTCTGCATTTTCACCTCCTACCCTGCCCTGCAAGTGAGATTCTGTGAGAACAGCTATACACTGGCATTTCTGAAAAAAAGCCTTTCCTTCCACCCAGTCACCATCTCTGACTATCTCCCCTCTCCCTATTAAAACATTTTCATCAGCTCAGCCCCAGACCTTCAGACAAACATCAGATGACTAATTCTGTTCCAGAGGAAGCAACACAAAACAAAAAGAAGGGTTTATACACATTGCTGGCCCCAGCCTTTTCCCTGGAAGCACCTAGAATGAGAGACACCAGATGTCAAGCCAGCAGCAAAGGAGGAAGGTGAAGAATATCTGAAAAACAGAATCAATAACCAATACAGCAGAACCCAGCCACGCTTGCTTCACAATCAGTGAGCAGCCACTGCACTGTGAGACACAAGACTCATCTTTAACATTTCTTGAGATACCATGGTGAAGCCTGTTCAGATTCACACAGAGGCATTGGCCCAAAGAAATCAGTGATTCTGAAGACAGTAATTTTGTTGGGCGACACTTAAAGTCTTAACTTTCTTGGTCTCATCACACCAAGATGGTGTTTTAGCTGGATCTCTTCTAGGTACCTTATAAAGAACTTATCCATGGACTGACTTCACTCTATCGAAATAGACAGAAAAAGACCTTCATCTTGTGCCTTCCACTTGTTTTTACAATGAGCCTCACCAGTCACAAATACTGTTCCATCCTTCTTCCATCAGCAAATGGAAAAATAACTTCTAGTCTAAATCACCACTAGATAAAAAGCTGTTTTGTTCCATTTTGGTCATGATCAGCACCTCGTGTGTGGTAAACACACCTCTACATAGCCTTTCCCTGGTTTTGGATTGTCTTAGCTTGAGAAGACACTTTCTGGACTAATTTTATACCTACTTGGCTAGTTTTTCTCCCTTTCTCTAAAATGATACTGCCTCAGCTATAGTAAAAGTCAACTCTCCAATTGCCTGAATGGATGTGGGGTACCACTGGAGTCAATGAGAAAATACACTCATGTGCTCTCAGTGGCACACAGCAGTCTCATACTGTGAAATCCACACCGTGCCCCTGCAGAGAGGATGCAGCTTCCAGGATGGCTGTCACTGGAACATCTCTGTAGGGACTCAGTGTGGTGTTACAGAGCCATTCCACAAAGTATTCTGTGAAGTAGCAAGAAGACCAGCACTGGCCTCAAAGGCATGAAAAAGCAAACACAAGGTATCCTTGAAAATGCTATCAGTACCCATGCGGATAAGGACAAACAAACATCTTTATGCCATTATTTCCAATTAAAAATGCCTGAGTGTAATATTGTTTTGCTGTCTGCCAGAGTTTTTGGTCCTACCTCCCTTTTTCCATTCAAAAGTTCTGTTAAGCAAATGAGAGAGAAGTAACCACTAGGCTGCATGTGTGATTTTTTGCATGCATACATGGGCATTATGGTTGCACTCAATGATCCAGTGGGTCTCTTCCAACCTCATTATTCTACGATTCTATGATTAGCTAAATATGAGAGGTGTGAAAGTAGTTGTCTAAGCAGATTTATTTTTCTGTTGTCTATGATAACACAATTAGTTTCTGGTTCCTGAGAAGATTGTAAATAATGTGCAGATACAGGAAACAGACAATGGTAGGGAAAAGCTATTTCCATCTCCCACTGTAGAGTGAACTGAGGTAAAATCCCATTACCAAAGCCTTTCAAACTTATTTCAAGGTGTAGAGTCTTGCTGTTACGCTGGTGGGACTGAACGAGCTCCAACCTTATACCAGATGAGGTTTTGACCCAGAAACTTCAGGATTATAAATGCTTTACAAGTGAAAAAAAAATCCTAAGGCTAAAGATTTTGCTGCATTGCCCTGATCTACAGTCAAGACCATCACTGGAATGTATGAATGCTGAATACATCAGTCTACACTTGGAAGTTTGCTCTAATTCCTTCCTAATGATTGTGTGTCTGAAACAGGTATTTTGCTGTATATGTTAATTATACTGGATACTGAATAAAGGCAGATTTCAGAGAGTCAAGGTCCCATTACTTTAAGAGTCTCTAATTTGTTTTTAAATGCTGTATTGTTTTAAACCAATATATTTTAAGTGATTCAATTAGTCTCTAGAAACACTAAAGGCAACCTCATAAGGGAAATTAGACAGGGGTTTTATAGCAGAATTAATATGGCAAATCCTCATATCCTGTGGAGTTTTATGTGCTGCAAAGGTAGAAAAACATATAAAAGGTAAACTCTTGAGTATATGGTGGAATTACTGCCATCTGTGCCAGGATCTCATAGGATCTGGGATTATTAGAGTATATTGAATGTAATTACTAATTCGTTCCAATTCAGGAAAGCACTCTGACCAAACCCAAGCTTCTCTCTCATGAAAAATCAACAGGAGTAAAGCATGTGCTAAAATTTCAGCATGTCTTTAAGTTCCTTCCCGAATCAAGGCTGTCCTTGTATTTAAATAACAAGGTACAATACCTGTGCATTGTTTCTCTATTCAAATCTACATCAGAGATCTTACAAAGCCCAAAAGAACTAGTTTTGAATGCAGGTAACATTCCACATGCATTTCTGTACAAGAACTCATGCAATATTGGTGTTACTACAGACTCAACTACATGTTACAGCTGAAATGCTCACTGACTTCTCTAACTGCCCGGGCATTTCTACCTACAAAATTGCTTTTTAAAACTTGGGAGTTTGACCTCATACCCTGTTTTCTTTGTAGCTTCTACTGGTTTGAATGGCTATTTTTCCCACTGAGCAGGTTTTTTTAAAATTTCTTTTCAAGGTCCCCCTAATCCCCTGAAGGAACTGTTGGGCTCAGCCCAACCCCAGGATGATCCTCATGCTAACAAACTCTGCTCCCAAGGGAGCACTTGCAGGATCAAGTTTTAGATACATCAATAAGTGCAGCTCAGGAAAAAGGCCTCAGTGATTCTTTAGCACACTCCATCAGGAAGAGCATCTTCAAATAACTAAACACCACTTGCAGCAGGAAGGAAAGGAAATGCTTCTCAACAGCTGCCTCAACAACCATCCATCCAAAGGTTCATTCCCCCCTTGGGATCCTGCTTTATGTTATACAAGCTGAACTCACAGATACTGGATGAAAGCACATCTCAGATGCTGTTCCTACTACCATCAGCTCTAGCAGTTCAGTCTGCTTACAGATATCAAAGGTTTAGGCTTTCCTGGTGGATCTGTGGTGAGATTCCTGCAATGAATAGTAAGGGAACCTAGATGCGATTTCATGGCTGATCTCTTGGTTTATCAGAGACTTAGAGGAAAGGTGGCAGGACACACTAACCCTGACTACAACAGGAATGGCCTGTGTCACTTAAATAACACATTTGAAAGGAGTCCAAGTCCGTTATCTCTAACTGTCAATAGGTGCACCCTACTAGTCAGGGTCCCTGGAAAGGCAGAGGCTTGAGGAAGGACTCTGATATTTCCACAAACAGACCAGAGGAGAGAGTGAAAACATGCCAAATTACCAGTCCCACTAACGCTTTTACTAAGACAAAAGCTCCGATGAACAATATTGGTAGCATAACCATGGCCTTTGACACCCATAGGCTTAAAAAGTCATATTTTTTCATGATCAGTGTCTGCAGTAGCACCCCCAGCACTAAACAGCCAAAAATTAGCACCCATAACCAAATCTGCACCTGGAATACATCAGCACCTCCTGTTAGAGGATCTGAAAGCACTTTACAAATGTTAACTAGCATTTGGCCTCACAACCCCCAGTGAGGTAGAACAGTATTGTCCCTGCAGGGACACATAGACAGATTGAGGCACAGGGTTACTAAGAGACCTGCTCCCGTTCCGACACTAAATTTAGCAATGCCAAGGGCTAAATGAAGGTGTCCTGACTACTGCACCTCTGCTTTGCCCACACTGCCATCCTTACCCCCATAAACCTTCAACATGAGCCCTTACTCTTTGAACTAAACCCAGGACTCTATATACAATAGGAGAAATGATCATTTAGCGGTCGTGTAGTCAGAGAGTTATTCAATTAAATCAAGTTACCTGTGAGAACAAATTATTTCTCATGCAAAACTCTGGGTGTAAATGATCATGCACTAAGACCACCAGGTGCAAATTTGGTGCACAATAACACTGACCCCTTGATAATTCCCAGTCCTGCCCTCTCTCAGATTTTTAAGTTGCATTACATGTATCATCACATGAACCTCTAAGGATGCAGCCTGCACAGATTGTACCAGCAATGCAAGCAAACAAAATGCGGAGTCGGGGAACAGCCCAGCATTTATGTAGCATCAAACATCACAATGTTAGAATTCATTCTAATCACAAGGGTTTGCAAGGGAATAGGTGCATATGTTGAAACAAAGGCAAGGAGAGCAACAAAGATTGATTTGATTGCATGGAATTCATTTCAGTAAAGTTCTGCACTAATCCATTTCATCGAAAGCTTATTCCATGAGAAAGGAAGGCAATGCCAGCCAGCCTATGACAAAGCTTCAGTGTAGTAAAAACCACCAGCCCTGCGTGAATAGATGAACTTTGCATTCCGTAGGAGTCATTACTGATTAATAAAAGCAAAAGTATTCTCTAAAGAGTTTGTTTTTGTCAGAAAGAAGTGTTTCTTAAAATACGGCTTTCTGAACACCACAAAATTCCATTTGTTATACAAGTAGAGAATCTGGTCGTAGTTAGGAATATTGAAGTGTAAAAAAACCAAATACGTAGTCTTAAACATTACAAAAACTATCAAAACATTCAATACTTTGAACTGACCTTTCCCCCCCCGACATGTGTCTGTTTTGGCAGTGATGACAAGATTTCTAAACTGGTTTGTTTTTATTACTGTTCTGAAGTTATTGGTTTTTTTGTAGTTTTTCTGAATGTGTTTTTTAAACAAAAGAAAATTACCAGCTTTTATAAAAAACGAGGAGCTTGAATCCTTACTCCCAAAACACAGATACAAGGTTTTCCTTTATAAAAGTGTATTGATTTTTTTTGCTATAAAAAGTGACCTATAGTGTGTCAAACCTGAAAACAAATTTTCACAGTGTTTTCAGTGTTGGCTGCTCACGAGGCATTCCTGTTAGAGATAGAGAGATACCATAGGGTAGATATAAACATTTGTTACCAGCTAGCAGTATCTTGGGATTATACATGAAAGATGTTCCACTCCAGGTAACTCAGCTGACTTATATTTTTTTTGCTTAATCATTTAAAAATTAAAAAAAAAAATCCAAATATTTGAATCATGCTGGTACTAACCTTACTGAGCATCTTATGTGGTCGTTCTAAATCTCATCCAAGCTCCTGCTGGTGTATTAAGCATGAACCAGTAAGTCATTTCTGTTCCTGCTCTCTCCAACAATAAAACCAATACTACTTAGCATGCAGGTGCTAAAATCAGGGCTGCAAATGAGGAGCAGGTGTGCTGGCAAACTTGGCAGCTTGGACAGGTGGAGAATATCGTGCTCTCTTTGAGCTTGCAAATTGGTCAGCAAGCAATCCCTTTGCACACTTTTGGGGGAGCTACCGTACTGTACTATCACTTGGAAAATTACAGAGTTGCAGCAGAACAAGAAATAATAGAAGAAAATGGGAAATGCACAAGATTAGTGGTACATTGGCCCCAAATTGCTCACAATGTCCATTTTGCATCCCTGTAACATAGAAGAATGGTATCCCTCTATCTCTATAGACTGGTAGGTGTTAATTTGTGGCACAGAGGATAAATCACAGAAAAAAAAAAGACATATAACTGTGTGTCCTTTGTTTGATTTGAAAGCACCAGTCACCTATCTGCTTATTTTGGCAGACGTACTCTACTGTATCTTAAACGTAGCTTGCAATATGGACATTTAGCTTCGTGTCACTTTACATGGAATCTCCAAGGGAGTCAGAATCATCCAAAGACAGAGGCAGATACAAGTCCTGTAGGAAGAAAGAAGGAAATGTTAACTCACACAGTCAGTTTCCACCTTTGGTCATGCATAAGGAAGGAGCTGAATGGCCCAGTTCTGTGCAGTTCGTAGGGACAAGGTGGAAGTGTCATTTGCTGGCTACTGAAGGGCTGACCAGGGTTACTGAAGTTATCTGGGTAGTTCAAGGCTAAAATCAAGGCAGGTTACTTGCACAGTGGAGCAAAAGAATCTTGGTATGAGCAGTTAACTGTTCAGTCATAAATTTGAGAAGTACTTTTTTACTGCTTCTGGGGCATGAAAGAGGACGACCTTTCCTTAAACAGGTCCTTAAACAGAACCTAAGTCCACAATGGTCTTACCTTGATTTGACAGCTACACTTAGGACAAATGCCTAGTAAAAATGCACGTTCCATGATTAGAAGGGTTAAACAAATAATCCCAAGTTTATTACTTCGATCACATGCTGAATGCAAAGCTTTTCCAGGGTTCATCTCTGCGGTAACTGTCTTATTCTGCTTCCTTAAAGTTCTGAACGGAACCAGACACACAAACCAGCCCAAGGACTAACGCTCACCTTGGACCTTTTTGAACTCTGACCCAGACACAAGTAATAACTGTGAGCAAAACAAAGAAAAACTCAAATGCACAGAAAGGAAATTCTGTAGGATATAAAAAGAGGTAGAATAGGAATTTGTGGTGAACTCAACCTAAGCATTTATCATTTCAGCTTTAGCGGAAAAAAAGTAAAGTGATTTCATCATAAGCAGGAAATTGCTCCTGGGAGAGAGACAATGATGCATGAATATTCTGGTAACCTAAAATGCTACATTCATGTTTGCTGATTGGCTGAAGGTAGTGGAGAAGCTCACAGATGGATTGGCTTTGCCCTCAGCAGTCACCATCTATTACAAATGTTCTAGGGGCTTCACTGGAAAGGTCATAAATCAGCCAACTGAAAGCATACATAAAACGTTAAAGAAGGTGAATTTTACTTGTCTTCATCAGCAAGCAAATCCTCATCTCCAAAGTCATAAATGAGATAGTGTCTGGGAGCATTTTCGGTCCTTGATGGCTGACATAAAGGGTGCAGTTTACAGCATTACTTTTGGTGAAATACACACAAGCAATCATTGAATTCAGACTATAGGCCAGGTCCTGTTCTCAATTATAAATTAATAATAAATCTGGACCCATTCTGTTGAAATTGGTGCAGTTCATCAGATGTAGATTAAGCACCTGAGATCAGAGTGAAATTGTGAGAAAAACACAGATTTCCTTTGGATCCAGCTATGCTTTTGTTAAATAAAGACAAATAAATTTGTGTAACTACAGCCTCTCCACGTCTTGGGAATCTTTTACAGATCTGACTTTTGAGAAGCCAAAAGTCCACCCCAGGCTCCGCCAGTCCCATCCAACTACATGTCCAAATGTCTGTGATCTAAAATCTTAAGTAATACAAAGCCCATTGAACTTTTGGGGATTCTTCCACTTGACTTCTCTGTACTGTGTTCCAGCATCATAACTGGAGTCTGGCTGCTGCTACCTCTCCTCACATTTAGAAAATATATAATCCCCAAACAAAATGGGTTCAACCCATGAAATCCCGGCTACAATGGATGTGGCTGGCTGACTGCAAAACCTCACCACTATTAGAGTTTTTTAATTACCGTTCCAGAATTTCAAGTCAATGATTCCAAAATCATACTCAGGCTGAGAGGTACGCTCTGGTTACTAAAGAGAAATCCCATGGGCCTCCTCTCACACCAACATGTGTGTCCAAGTTCCAATTTATGCATGAAGAAAATATTGTTAGGAGCAACACTGTGGCTATTCCGGAAATAAGAAAGCCCATGAAAATGACAATCCGGACTCAGGAGACTGGCACTGAATAACAGGAACATTAAAAGCTGTGGCTGTTGCTATACCTTTTAAATAAATCAATGCATGAATTATCTATGAGCCAGAACCTCCGCTAGGATTCCACGCTACCCGTTAGACACCTTGTTTGTTACCTGGGAAAACAACTACGGTACCAGAACACAATTACTACACCAGCTGTAAAAATAAAAGTCACTTATTTCCTGTAAAACAGAGTGTGACCTTAAATAATTAAGAAAAAAATCCTCAAGAAGCACCATTATAGTCATGTCTTAGAGCTCCAGTAACATTTGCATTTCTTTTGCTGTTTAATGCACCGAATTTGCCAACACTTAAGGCTTTTCAAGAGCACAGGATTTATAGAAAGATCACATCCATCAATAATTTGTGAACTGTTTCAAACAGTGAAACAAGCTCAGGGTTAAGTTATCTATTCTGACCCATGCGGATGATCTCCAGCACACATTAATGACTCTGATGAAAGAAACAGGCTAACGATAGGCTACAGTCCAAAGTGACAACCCTTTTAGCAGGCCAAGTTCTCCACTGTTTCAACATAAGGAACTGTGCTTCCAGAGAATATGGCCACGACTTAAATGTTGTATGACTTTAAGTAGACTAAGGAAGAAACAGATGTAGTAAGGTATAAGAAACGTAATACCTTGTGCTTACGGAGGCTCCCTGGGCTGGTAGGTGTGGAGATCGGGGACTGCTTTGATTTGGGTGTAGACAGCTGACTGCTTGAGGTCCCATTTGCTGTCAGAAAAGAAGGCAGAAGCTAGCAATCAGACAAGTAAGAGGAAGATCATCTTTCTCCTTTGGGGAGATGGAAGGTATCCAAACATTTAACACAGGAACAATATAGTTTATTCATGTTAGGCAGGAGCAAAAAACCAAGGAAACAGCAAGGCTATTCACTCAACTTAAGGCTTTCAGCTGTTCAGGATAACAGACCATAAAATACACTGAAATACAAAATATATCAAAGCAGCAATATTTTACACTATAAATATTGACCAAATTGATCCCCAGAAAAAAACAGAAAGACAATTTCTGCATTCTCAAACAGTTTAAAACAATTGAAACTATGTGGCGTTTAACAGCGTTGAGTGGAAACCAGAGGCTGCAGATAACCTGGATCCTACACAAGAAATATTAGATGTTAAATACACACATTACAAATTAGACAAGCAGCTGCCTGGAATGCCCTGGATGTCATTAGTTGTGGCTGGGATTAAATGACCAAAAGAGCCCTTCTGAAACCCTGGTTTAAATACAGGGTGGCAAATCCCTGTTCACTTCTCCAGGGAGAGGCCAGAGCTGGCTCTGCTGTTCCTCTGCTATGAGCATGAATCCATCAGGGGAGGAATAGGAGAATCCCATCAGGCAATGATCCTCTTGCAAGATCAAAATCTGGCCTTTTGGGTTGTTTCGTTTGTTCATGTTGCTTTGAAGAAAACATGGTTATTCTCCATTAAAAAACACGACTAATTTAAACCAAACGGCTTTTGGAAGGGTTGTTCATTGAGGCCTTCACAGACCCAGCTTTTAAAGTGAAGGGCCCCAGGTCTGTGTCAGGGCAAGCTATTACGCATTTATTGGACTAAAAATGAATCAAATTAATTAGCATATTATGCAGAAAAAACTGAAGGGAAACAAAATGGAATCACAGAATCACGGAAGACTTTGTATTGGAAGGGACCTTAAAGCCCATCTAGTGGCAGGGCAGGGACACCTCCAGCGGGATCAGGCTGCCCAAGGCCCATCCAGCCTGGCCTTGAACCCCTCCAGGGGTGGGGCAGCCAGAGCTTCCCTGGGCAACCTGGGCCAGGGCCTCCCCACCCTCACAGTGAAGAAATTCCTCCTTATGTCCAGTCTCAATCTGCCCCTCTCCACTTTATACCCATTGCCCCTCGTCCTGTCACTACAAGCCTTTAAACAACCCCTCCCCAGCTATCTTGTAGCCCCCATCTGGTATTGGGAGGAATGAGGATAAATTATTTTGCTTTCTACCCCGATGTTCTTCGAAGTAAGCTAATGTCTTTGATGTAAGCTAATGTCTTTGATAATTGCCAGGTGTCACAATGTGTATTTCATACGGACACACACGCACAGTGACCTTGGTCACTCCTAGGTTGTGTATGAACTCCACAGATACACACACTCTTGTTACCTGGGGCTGTAAACACATTCCTCCATCAGCACAAGCAGCATTACTTGAGGGACAGAAATTCACACTCACACTGGCTGTGTCCAAGTATATTATCTTTTCTGGCTTTTTCCCTTTGCAGTCCCAGCAGCACCAAGCTGGAGGCCTTATCAACATCACACTACATACCCCAGTCAAGTCTACAGAAAGTGACATTTCCAAAACCTACTCCAGATGTTAACATATTCAGCACAAGCCACAAAATTAAACCCTGAATATTTTGATTGTCATTTCCTTAAATGGCAATAGTGTTGCCAGCCCTCCAGATACCTGGACAAATCTCTAGCCTCCCTTAGGAAAACATTTCTAATTGTGTTGGCATTTCACACAGAGAGAGAAAGACAAGCATACAATGATCCAGGCTTGTTGTCCTGCTCTCTAAGTGCCCAGTATCTCTCTACACCATTACTCTGACTGTAAAGGACGGATGGTTTCAGCATAAGGGACATCTGCTTTCAATTGCAATAGCTGAATATGGAAATATGTTACTTGAAATTAAGCAAGTATTTGAGTGTTTGGAGAAGGCATAAGAAGTATCTAAAATATCGTGCAGTAAGAAGAATGGGGGGGTGTTGTATTTTTAACAGCAAAACCAGCATAACACTTGCTTCAATGCCTCGTTCCTCTTCTCTGTCATCTTCTAAGAGAGGGGCAGCTAAGGTGTGCAGTTCACCAGCCCAAATGCAGAGGTCATGCACGTGAATTTAAGTGAAGGTCAAGAAACACATGCTCTAAGCCACAGCACAAAGCAGGAGATGCCTGCATGTTAAAGCAGCTCATGTGGGCCTTCTGTCTTCATATCCATCATTTCTATGCAGAAAGCATGACTGGGTAGAGGAGGCAACTCATTACAGGTAGCTCTTTTTCCCCATTACAAATGCACCTCACTGAGGAAATAGATATTTCTTAAAACAGTACTAGAAATAATGATTTATAGAGAATTGGGGAACAGAGTAACCTTTCACCTCCCCTTTCTACTTAGACCATTCTTTATTGGTGGGGGGAAAAAATGGTTGTGGAAATGCAAGAACTGTTACACACCAGTTCCCACATCGTGACATGCAACTTCTCACTTTGCTCCAGTTCTACAAAGTGAGTTGCCCTTGAGACTGGTGGGGGAACAAAAAGTATTGTTCACAAACTATATGCCATGTAATGAAATAAATTCAGAAGAAAAAAGAACTTGCATCTCTTTTATGTTTGTTTGTGAGATTTTTATAACCAAGTGACTTTGGTTTTTCTGTTGAAGAAAAAGTGGTCTACAATAGCACTAATATAATCTGTATGAGTTAGAATCCACTTCTAATGTCTAAAACACTTCTTTATTTATTTTCAGTTGTAAGTGATCCTGAGGCAGGCAGTAATCCTATCTAAGATGAAAGATGCCACTTAACAACTCTACAAAGAACTCAAATTTTTGCTCCACAAACAGTAAGGCTTGAAGAGCAGTAAACAGTCGATGTGCAGAAAATAGATGTAATTGCTGCAGGGAAGGACAGAAATTCCCTAATACAATGAGACTTTTAAGTGCTACAGCAGGGATGTTAATATTTTATGAGCACCAACGGAAAAGCAGATGTGACATCCAAATCAGAAATCCAATGAGACGGTTGTATATCATTACAAATACTCACAAAGAATTTTGCAGCAGGAGCAACAATTAAGAAGCCCAGTTTAATTTTCTCTATGTCCGCTAATGAAGAATAGTGTTAATAATCAAACTTACATGCATTTCTTTTGAACTCGAGTGCAAGAAAATGACAAGAGGCAAAGAGCAGATCCCAGGTGGCGTGTAATGCTGCTGCTCCACTAAAATCTTGCGGTAGCTAAGGATTTCACATAAGCTCAACAATCAGAAACCATTCTTTATGACCAGCTTTCATTTGAATTTATTTGGGTTTCTCCTACCATGTTATTGTTCGTGTATTAAGTCTAATTTATGTCATTGTATTTCATAGAATGGTTTAGGTTGGAAAGGACCTTTAAGCCCATCCAGTTCCACCCCACTGCCATGGGCAGGGACACCTCCCACCAGACTTCTCCCTGAGGTATTTCAGCCAGACTTCTCATGTGTAATTGTTCCTTGAGTGTTGCTTGGGTTTGCTTGGACAACTGGGACTCTGGATCTGAATTTCCAGCAAAGATAAACAACGAGACCTAAAGATGAGGTTAGTGAGGTCCATCTTTTGAATGAGTTCATATTTCTATCAATGAACAGAACTGGAAAAAGCGTGGCCTAAGAATTGTGGTGAGTGCTCAAAATATGTGGATATATCTCTTTTTCTGTCAATTTGTAAAAAAAGGTTAATACTCCTTGCTCCATTGGTATTTCCAGGGTTCTGCAGATGAGTTCCTAGTTTGAGGAGCCCATACTTGTACATCAAAAGATTGAGAGAAAGAACCATGAAATACATAGATAGTTTTGTCTCCAGGTCAGGGTTTGAAATGTCACCAAGAAAATAAAGAAAGGCAACAAGCAGAACAAGGACAGCATAAAGCAAATGTATAAATGTAGCAGCTCATTTACTGAGCACAAGCCATCCTGCCCTCCAGGAAAATGATGACTCTGTTGCAGTGTCTATTCAGGAGTGGAAGTATACAGATTGCACACGCATGCTTTGCTCAGGCACCTCCTAACTTCCAAGCGCTCAGCTTGGCAGTGCTGGCACCTTTTCCTCGTCACGTTTTGTGAGGGTGATCTCTCCGCTGGATGCGCACCATGGATTGTCAGCTAGCAGAACACAAGTAAGCGCAAGTGGGATAACAAGCTGCTCTATCTCATGTGCAATCCAAAAGACATCTGCTGCCTTTTTAACACATCCATATGTAATGACCCTGGGGAGCCAGATCTGCAGTCAGGACAGACTGATGTTCTGTATCTGTTTTGCTGATTGCTGCTGCCTGGTGGATATGCTTTTGTCCCTTTATCCAAATCCTACTATTAGAAGACTGAAGTCCCGCAGTAGCCTCAGAGCCCTATTCATAGGCTCTTGGAGCCAAACCAGTCTTCCAGTTTCATTGCAGGTACCCGTGGCTCTGTACTGCAAAGGACTAAGATCACGCTCGTTTTGAAAATCATAAACTCTCCTATTGCAGCACATGTATTTATACAACTGAACTTTGGGTTGTTATGTGAGTACCTGTAACATAAATTCATATTTTTATTACAAAGAAGTAATGGAATTACATCATTATATTCTCCTCTGCATTTTCCCCCTGGGATTTAGGTCTGTCTTTTGTTTGGCTTGACTCGTCATTGGAGTGGTCTGCTAAAGAAATTTTGCTAAACTTCATGCTGACCCTACCCTGTTTAAATCTCACGGGACACAGCAGCAGCATAGAGACATCTCTCCTTACGCCCAGTTTTCCTCTGTAATGTTAGAAGGAATTGGATGCTATACAGCAGGTGTAGTTTAGTCTGGACTTGATTGATCTAAGCTATCTAATCAAACAAAGCTAACCTCATAGAAAGAAAAACAGAGGCTAGAAATAACCATAGAAGCTTTGTAACTCCAATTCTCTGCTCTAAATTGGGATCAGATATATTTGGGTCACCCCCAGCAGAGATCTTATTTTTTAAAAGCACTGAGTGTGACAGGGACTCGCAGGCTCCCTAGACCTGCTTCAGTGATTAAGACGTTTGTAACTGAAAAGTGTTCTTAGTATCTGATCTATATATTCTTTATTAAAGATTAAACCAATGTCCTGTCCCTGACAGGCATACAGGAAAATTGATCCTTATCCTCTTTTTAATATTTCAAATGCATTTGAAGGCTGTTCAATTTTTCCTTTTCAATCTCCCCTCCTTTTTCTTTTCTAAGCTGAATCAGTCCATTTCCTTCAACCTTTCCTCCCTAAGCAGTTTCTGAAACCTAATAAATTTCTTGTGTATTTTCTCTAGTTTGCCTATGTCTTTCTTAGCATGTTCAGTTCATCTTAAAACACAACAACCCAAGCTCAACTAAGGCCAGATAGAGACAACAATCCCATCCAGTCTCAACTCACACATGATTTATAAGGCTCTAGTTTAGCTCTGCTAGCTTCTCTGTCCAGGAGACAGAGAAGTGAAGGCAATTGGATACATTCTTGTAGAGGGAGAAGCAAAATCCTGCTGTATTTTGCTAACAAATATGAATTTCTTTGCTGGAAGCAACATGTTGGGGCAGCTAGGTGGAGGATATAGATGAAAGAATGCACCACAGCTCTAGCACCAATGAGATGGGAAACTGCTGGCAAAGCAGCCAGGGCCTTCCAATCAAACTGAACGAAGAAGTTAAAACAGCCCCGTGGTGGCATGATCAGCACCGTGTCTGAAGGAATAGCTGAATCAAAACAGAAATACACTGGCATTGCTGAGAGGATTGGGGCAAGTGGGAGAAGGAAGAATTTCCCTTGGGAATATAAAGACTGTGGTCTGTTGCCATCTGCTTATAGCAAGATGGTTCGTCATTCATTCACTTAATTTTCATTCATTCATTTATTTTTCATTCATTTCAATGGCTGCATGGTAAATAAAGAGATAAAAGTACCGTGCCAAGAAAGCAGTGCTCTGTGGATTAGTTACCTCATCTTTTGAATATCCTTGGAGCCGAAGGGCTCTGGCTGCCTAGAGGGAATTGAGCTCTTCACAGTAAGGCTGTGACACATCTAGGCAGGAGACAGATTACCTCTGGTGAAAGGTAGCAATTCAACCAGTGAACTCGAATTGCTGCAGCTGTGAGCTGGCAGTCTCTGTGCAGTTGCATTTCTGTGCACAGCCTTTTGTCCTGATGTCTTTAACAAAATATTTTGTCTAAGTGTTCTTTGTTGCTCGGTGTTAATCCTTGTTATTTTGGAACGGGAGCTGACCGCTTACTTAGGTGCCTCACTACTAGGACTGCTATAACAAAACAGTCAAAGAATAGGTTACAGTTCACTTCTAGTCGGGGACAGGAGCAATTAAATGGCTTTCAGGCTGCTTCCTTTTCACTGCTACATTAACAGACTTGCTACTTATATTTCATTCTGTATTCTGCTGTCATTCTGGCTCAGATGGCCCCAAAGACTGCAGTCAGGAACAAAGGTTTGGGTGCCACCCATGGAAACTGGACTCCAGTCAGCAGTGCACTCTCTGGCTTTCCCAGAAAGCTAGTTATACCCAAATCTGTGTTTCTCACTGAGTATCAGATCACTAAATCCATAACCAAAACCAGAAGGAGCAAAGGATTTCAAAGATGAATGGAGGTCACATGGTAAAGGCAGCAGATTCCTGCATGGAAAGCTTCCAGGCTGACAAATCAGCTCAGATGGAAATCTACGATGATGGCTAACGCAGAGTCAGGCCATATAGTTGTATACATTCACCTGCCTAACCTGACAGTTTGCTGCAGCAGGACTGAACGCATTAGAGAGTGTGCAGATTGCTGGCGTTTGGACAGTGGCCATGCTGAGTGTGTCTTGCCTCTATCAGAAGGTCTGGAGCACATGCTGCAGCCACTTTGCTGCTGGAGATGCCTTTTGTCTCAGGCAACTTGCGAGATAATAGCTTTGGTTGGGGCAGCTAGGTGGAGGATATAGATGAAAGAATGCACCACAGCTCTAGCACCAATGAGATGGGAAACTGCTGGCAAAGCAGCCAGGGCCTTCCAATCAAACTGAACGAAGAAGTTAAAACAGCCCAGTGATGGCATGATCAGCCATATTCTCCAAATGCTATCAGAATTTACAAAAAGCCACAAATAAAGAGCCTCAAAGCTCTTTCCTATACTTGATTCCATGGGTAGATTACAGACCTCTGCATACATATTGGTTATCACTGTCTTGGATGATCCTTTGGGAGAGAAGGCATGAACAGCTTAAATGATGAACTCCAAGCCACAGAGTGAGCCAGTGGAGGAACCTGGAATTACATTCAAGTCCCTGAATACCCCAGCTTGTGTGGAGGATTGCTGCTACCAGGGCACAAAGAACTTCCATGGGTTTGAATGAGAAGTGTTTTATTTATGTTGACACATAAAGATCAGAAGTGTTTCTACAACGAGTGGAAGGGAAAGTGGATGCAATGTTTGAATGCTGTCAACATCACATCCTCAGAATTACGACTAGCAAGCTCTGCTGAGCAGTTTTTTTCTGTTCTCACTGTGCTGTAAGAGTGACTTATTGCTGTTGTGCACTGTCTGCTGGCAACATCGGAGCTCTTGCCAAGGACTGAGGCACATTTGTGAATGTACAATCTGCTTTAGGCCTTAGCTGCCTCTGTGGGCAAAGCATGTGGACCACAGTCCATGTGTAAATCAACTGCACTCTCATCTTTTTCTGGTCATAAATAATGTCATGTTTTCCCATATGCTTTAACAGGGAAACAGAATAATTAGGATGAAAAATGGAAGAAAAGAACATCCTTTCCTATAACTGCAGTGCGCTTGTAATGAGGAGGGTTCAGAGTTCTTTCCGTCAAGCAGGATGGAGATTTACTTCAGAATCTACATTTACATCAGTGCCCAGATAATGTCTCGATGGCCTTAGAGATGGGTGGAAAAAATATACAGAAACCTACATGCAAAAGAACTGAAAAGAATAGAAACTAATAACATAGGATTGAGGAAACTCCAAGATCTGGTATGAGAACCACAGCAGAGTGAAAGACAGCAAAGATACAATTTACAAATGGATAGGAGATCAAACACATAGCAAAAAAACTCAAAAATAAACCTGCTTTTAAATCCTTTCACAAAATGAAATAGGTGAGAAAGCTGAAAAAAAAGAAAAGTGGGTCAGCTCATCTTTTATTAATCAGGCTTCATTCAACACTACTTGCCTCTTCAATGTGATAACTTCAAAATCCAGCTAAGCCCATTGACTGTTTATGAAAATATTGACTTTTAAGTCATGCATAGTCCCACTGTCCTTATTACAAATTCAAGGGACGAGAACACAAGATGGCATTCTTTTTTTCCTCTGTCTGTCCTGAGGAAACAACTGTCTGACTACCTTTCCAGTGCTGAGAGAGTTCAGTCAGAGAGAGTTCAGTCAATTTTTATTCTCATTATGCAGGGTAGGCTGCCATTTTTTTCTGTATTGAAATCACAGGAAACTAAGAACCCCCCTTGTCTAGAAAGATTAAATGACCCTGGCTGTCCTTCATTACTGACCTTAACATCAGGAGACGGCTATTGTTTAGCATTTCTGGTTATTTTAATCTCCTTCTGAAGGGCTCTGCTAACTGAGTTCATTAAACTTCATCAGATGAGTCGGTATTTTGCTCCTGTGAGGCATTCGGTCAGTTAAAATCAGGAAAACAATAGCTGCCATTTCACATCAGGCTAAATGTCCATGCAATGAAGTCTAGTTCTCATGGCAATTAGCACCTGATGCCTATGGAGAAGGTTTAAATGTTGTTTCACAACTTGGGCATAAGCTGACACCCAGATCATCAAATGGGAGTTGTTTGGGCTTTTTTAAAACTGACAGCATATTTTCCATCATGCCTTCAGTGTATCTACACAACTTGACCATGCATGTAAGATTGCAAAAGCTTTTCAGACTATAGCAATCCTGAGTTTAAGAACAGCTACTGGAATCTTGAAGGAAAACTCATGAATGCAGAGTCACCTTAAAGAGAAATAACTTCTTTGAAATCATGGAGTCTTGGCATATGCCATATTGTCTATTTAAGCAGCTGAGGAACATCAAGAGATCCTAGACAAATAAACTGTTTCCTGGGGAAAATCCTTCTGAATACTGCCAGGAGAATTTTATACCCAGTAATCCAATACCTACTGATGGTCAACTGTACCACACAGCAGTGTTCACATGCAACATGCAACCTGTTACTGTGAAGCTGAAAAGCAATTTATCTTCTCTATCACCTGTGTTAATACTGTGGGTCACACAAATTGAAGCTATGAAGCCGTCCTGGAATCCTGAAGTGCTTATTTGGTGGTTTTAGTGAATGGTCATGTCTGGCTCTCTTTTGGAAAATACAAGCAGATGACACACCTAGAGATCCACCTGTCATGGTTCTAAAAGCTAACAGCTACTACAGAAGTGTGCTAGTGCCCAGCCTTTAGTTGTTATGCCCTGCAGCGCTTGAGGTGTGCCACTCCGCCAATCCCCTTGCTACCAAAGAGGGAGGGAGGCATTTCAAACAGTACAAGCTGCTGCAGCAAATGAGCATTGCCATTTCCCTTCTTTTCTTTTGCTGGGTAAATGTCTCAGTATCACGTCAATAAACTCACCACCAGTTAGTTCTCCAGTTCCTAGGTCACTGGTCTTCTTTACATAATGATTAGAAGGGGACATTTCTGACCTGTATAATAATTAACATTCGTATTGTACAGAAAGTTAGTGGCCTTCCAGTACCTGAAGGGGGCTACAGGAAAGTTGGGGAGGGACTTTTTTACAAAGGGGTATAGTGATAGAATGAGAAGTAGTGGCTTTAAATTTGAGGGGGCGAGGGGTGGGGGGAGATTTAGACTAGACATTAGGAAGAAATTCTTCATGATGAGTGTGGTGAGTCCCTGGCCCAGGTTGCCTGGGGAAGCTGTGGCTGCCCCATCCCTGGGGATGTTCAAGGCCAGGCTGGATGGGGCTTGGGCAGCCTGATCCAGCGGGAGGTGTCCCTGCCCGTGGCATCGGGGTTGGAACTGGGTGATTTTTAATGTCCCTTCCAGCCCAACCATTCTATGATTCTATCAGGAGCATAAAAAAATGCTGTGGGCCTTGATTTCCTGCCTGTGAAATTGAAACATGTCTTAAAATTTTGTACAGGACAAGAGGTTGTGAGACTGTGGCTGGTATGACCACCCAATGTTACTTAACCACCCAGAGAATTCCTCTCCAATATTTATTAAGTGCCCCTGTACCCTTGAAACAGCTACCTTTTCTTAAAAATTGCCAGTTTCACATGCAAGCACCCAAAGACAGCACATCCAAAGACACACAATATGTCTTTTTTCTCTTAAGCACAGTTAATATTCAGACACCAGAAAACAATCACTCACCATCTTGATGGTTACCTGAATCGGCTGGAGACTTGCTCCGACGCATGGGGCCTGGACTCTTTGCTGAGCTCTTCTGTGGGGTGGGAGATGACTTACTGCCTGTGGCAGCTGCAGGGCTCCCTTTCATCACCCGGCACTCTAAGGAAAGAGAGAGCAGCTGTGGTTACATCCCTGTCTCTTCCAACCTGGTGATTCTATGATTCTATGATTCTACCTAGATTGCTGCTGACGGACATCAGGTATGAAACACCCATGGGCAGCTTATTATTTGTTTCCAAAGAGCTGTTGAAAACATCAATGGCAAGGGAAAAGACGATACCTCCACATTTTCTCCACAGCAGAAAGAAGAGGTTTTAGGTGGAGGTTAAAAAGAACTGCAGCTTTGCTGCTCTTAGAGGATCAAAGATCAGAACATCAAGATCAGGCTGACTCCCTAACAGGACTCATCTCTGTACCTGTGTCCTACCAAACATTTTCTACCTTTTCCCTTGCTATGGTTGTCAACTAGTGAGCAAAAAAAATAGTCAACACTGAATGAGGGAAGAATAAGGCCAAAGAAACAGTTAGTTTGCTGCAAGCCTTCCAGGAAGACCTAGTAGCAGGAATGATGTATGAAATTTATGCAGGTGCAGAGAGCCAGCAAGCAGCACATAGCATGACGTAAAGGTCTCTAAGTGGCAGATGGGACATCTGTCCCAGCAGGCTTTCACCCAGCCTGAATCAATCTCTTCTGTGGTTTCAACAAGCTGCAACTTTTCAGATGCAGAGAGCAAAGACAAAATGGTTTTACAAAACACATCTCTGCCCTGACCACTCATCTATTTGAGAAAGGTTTGTATAAACAAGTCTAGTAGATTTATGTACTTAAATACATGAGCAGATGAGAACCCCAACTGTGTTTTCTTAAAAAAAATAAATAGGCCAGGAATAGTGGAAAATGTAAACATGATCTACAGTGTCTTGCAGAAGGGAACTGAAATGCTAACAAACCTCTGTGTGTCCCCAGAATTCAGGCATGCCAGATCTTCAAAACCAGCACTTATTTACACTGAGAGCTAATACAAAAAGCACTTTCCACTCCTCAAGTTATTAACTTAACCCATAGAAGAGGAGGGCAATAACAAGATTTTCTTTTTGTCAAACGCTAACTGGTCTTGCCTCATCTCCTACAACAGATTGTCCTCAACAAGATGCAAAAAACATGTCTTTTTTACAGATGTGAATTAGATGTTCCACATACAGACAATATTTTATGGAAAAGTTCAGCTTGGCTTGCATGGGCTGTACTGAAAAAACCTGTGACTGGATTCTGTAATGGGAATCAACTGAGGCAGCGCATAGCGGATAAATAATTGGTCAACCGAGAACAAGTTGTCTGACCTAAATGCATGTGTTATTTATTTATATATGAGCATATCTATAAAAATGTAATTGCCTTAAATTTTTCCCCAGGCCTTCCTCATACTCAGACAGTCAAGAGTTAGTCTCCTTCCAGATGGTTTGCGAAGGAGTTTGCTTTTGGGTCATGTCATACAAGAGTGCAAAGAGAAGATGCCCTGTGCTCCAGGGATACTGCATGGGAAGAATGCCTTGAGAAGAAACTCAGTTTTGCATTTTCCAGCACAGAAAGTCTGACTCTCAGCAATTCCTCCAGCTCAGCCGTCAGCAAGTGTCAGCAGATCAAAGGCAGTCACTAAACATTTTGTGTATCTTGAAACAAGGTTCTAAAGGTGGAAACCTGCCCATGCTGAAGTTAGTGTAAACAGGACTCTGAACATCACAGGGGGGTGACATTTCTATAGGTGGATGCTGAAACTAGCAGGATACAAATGTGACAGAGCAACATTGTCTGGAAGGTTCTCAGCAACAGGGATTATAGGACGGAAGCTGTGGTGAGCAGTCAGGAGGATAAAGATGACATAATCCTCTCTTATGCTATTTCTCATTTTTGTTTCCCAATGTCCTGCCAGAGCGAACATAACAGCTGGCAATCCAAGTGCACATCATTCAAACAGGCAAGGAAAAGTATCCCATGACAGAGGAGATTTTAATAAGTGACATTCATCTGCAAGACCTCAGGACTCTAAGTTCTCTTTGCAGCATCTGACTTATAACAAGAAGGGATGATGGGTAAATAATGGCAAAACACTGCCAGCTAATAGCTCCTCATCTGTTTCTTGAGTGGTGCAGGTCACCTCTACTCCTCTGAAAACATCACTGAGAGCTGCACTTACTCAGTGCCTTCTCAATAGCAGGCTTAAGTTGTTTTTGTTAGAGAAATCCAAGATGGAAAAATCAGTAGTAACTAGGAGTGTAGGCAGAGAGCTGGGTTTTCCATCAAGTTGTTCTGCTAGGACTGCATCCAAACTATTTTACAGTGTGGAACTCCCCATGGAGCTGACTCAACTGTAAAGTGTTAAAAAAAATATGAAGCTCAGGTTACAGATCGCTTCTCCAGCTTGACACAGGCTTTATTCTCTGCCTGCAAAGTTTCAGCTGAACCTTAGAAACTTCCTTTGGATTACCCAAGACCACCAAATGGGTTCATCTAGAGTACACAGGTCAGAAATACCAGCATCAACTAAAATCAGACTTGCAAAGGAGTCATAAAATCACAGTGTCTGAAGATTAGAGGTTGCTTGACTTCCTGGTATACAGCAACAATCCTCTTTCATCTTCAATGCCAGGCCAGTTAGCAGCATATAAGACAGGATGGGGCTTCTGTTTCTTATACAGGATACCTAGAGCTTTGGGGAGTGAGCCTGACACTTTCTTCTAGTTTAAATGGTTGAAATTACATTAATGTGCTCTTGCTGCACTCACTGGCACCATCAGACAGCCTGAGCTGTTGTTGTACACAGTTGCCAGGTGGGGTGTGTGGTAACTCCTACAAGGAAGCTTGTATGTTCCATGAAATCAAAGATTTCATGGCTTAATTGATCATGGAGACTTACATTATTACAGATATGTGCTCGCAGTTGTAACAGGGGCAAACAACAGTGCAGTCTCAGTCCCCTCCTAAAAAGGGAATTATTGCCCCGCTTTTTGAATCAGCAGAAGAAAACAGTGGAAGGAGTGAGTTTTCTTTTAATTGTGCTTGTTCTCAATTTTTAATATTCACACATGCATATAAGAACAAGAGTTCTACTGTTTGGTTCTCAAGAAAAAATGTATCTATTTGACTGCAACTGGATAAAACTGAAAGGATATACACTGCAGTGAATGTCAAGTGGTGTAGGAGGAGTCCATCTATTCTGGCCATCTCAGTATTGGCCCAAATATAATATCTGCTGACTGTGCAAGTATCACAGAAGGATGTTAAATTCCATGTACTAGGTCTTTAAAAAGCAGAATAAAACCATGCAGCATTATTATCTGATACAAGGAGAATGGAAATCAAATAAAACCACAGACTGGTGAGCAGTGTGTGTTTGATGTTACCGCTTTCATCCAGAGAAAAGTCATCCTGTGCATAGCGGAATTTTTCTGGACCACAGGCGATAAACACATCATCATCCCCAAAGAAATCGTGGAGACAGGTCACCTACAGAGAGAGCAAAGTCATTTGGTTTATTTTTAATTGGTAACATTTTGATGTGGCTTAGTCTTAATATAAACAGGAGGGAGCAGCTTCTCTGCTGTTCCTCCCATCCCTTGCTAATTTGGTCTTGCTTCCTGTAAGCCTGGTGCACAAAACAGAACTTATCTGGGCAAGTCAAGCGTAAAAGTGTAATTAAAAGAAGAGGAAAAAAAAATTCCAACTACCTTGCAAGTTCTATGAGTCATGGCATTTCCAATCCATTCAGGAGCTGACAGACTACATTTGTCACTCTAATGAATGACACAGGCATTTCTGAGCTACTGCTGAAATAAGAAGTAGGGGTGTCCCCAGTGCCATGCAGGTAGGCAAGACACCACTGCCCATGCTGATGAGTATGTTGGGGTAATTGACACATTTACCAGTGAAATAACTGATGTTATTACACAGCATCAGCAAGATAATAATGTTAGTGGTAGAATTATAGAATTGTTTAGGTTGGAAAAGACTCTTACAATCATGAAATCCAGGTTTAACCTAACACTGCCAAGTCCATCACTAAAACATGTCTCTAAGCAGCATATATACATGTCCTTTGAACACCTCCAGGAATGCTGACTCCATCAGCGGCCTGTTCCAATGCTTGACAACCCTTAACTATGTTAATTTCCCCTAAACTTTTTAAGTTGCCACTTAAAAAGAAGAAAGTCCACTAGAGCAGTGGTAATGACACAGCAACTCATGATAATGCTGTTGTGCTATCTCTGTGTACCTAAAATTAACGTAAATCAGCTCAACACAACAGCTAGTGGAAAACATGCACATCATTGCTCTTTGGATCAGTCAATAAATACCCGACTTGTCAGTATCTTGTAGAAAATTGCCTTTCATTCAGGCTCCTGGCAAGCTGATAGTTGCTCCTCTGAGCTTCTGATATCCCAACCACACACTGACTAGATACTGTACCAGGAGGAGAGAAAAGGCTCACCTGGAAACACACCAGCGAGGTAAAATTCCAGCATCAGCCAGCCTGGCACAACACATCAGCTTCACATCTGAGCAACTGGGTGAGTCCAGGGTTAACATGGGGAGGATTTAAGCTCAATATTTTCAGGACACCATTCCAAGTGACTGCAAGATTGGCCCTGACATTTACGACTGAGGTACCAGGCTGACACCTGATGCCCAGTGCTTTGGCATGTTTGGGCTCTGGGGTCTTTACACGGGGTGGATATATGGAGAGGGACTGGAGACAGCACTGGAGATGACCTTGGGGAAACTTACTGTAGTCAGCTGAATTTCCATATCTACTCATCCATTTGAGCTGGACTGTGAAAAGTTAATTTCAAGCTCTAATAAATCAACTATAAAGAAAGCTTTTGGCTATCTTAATAAGGCTTAGTATTTCACACTGGTTAATATAATGTATAATTAAAGCACTGCTTAAGAGTGCTAGCTCTGGTTAAGATGCCAACATCAGTGAAAATCTTGATATTCACATCAGTGTGACTTTCAAAACAGAGCAAGTTGAAATCTGCTATGGCTTTGATCCAAAGTAGTATTTTCTTTGTGAACTTCAGTGAATTCCAATTTCTGTTTACCTAATATTAGGTTGAAAATAATTAACATGTTACCTATAGAGAATTCTCCTACAGAAGAGATGGTATTTCAAGCCAGCACATGGCATAATATTTTGCAAATAACTATTTTTGGCTTAATACACAAGCTCCCATTTAAATGCAAAGCACTATACCTATACTATGGGAAAGACTCATGGGTTGCTTAACTCACTCTTCAGTACAGAAACCACTGCATGGTTAAATGTGGTACAAAGCTAGATCACAACATAAGGGTTCAAACAATTCCGAACCTTTTAGATGAAATCAGAAAGAGCTCAGAGGTGCTTTTGTTGTCTTCAGGTCATAAGTCAAAGTATATGTTTTGTTCTTTACCACAAGGTAAAAGAAAGTCCAGGCAACTGGAAAAAGCGTTCTCATCAAAGGCTCCAGATGCGATGCCAAACTACCAGCATCCACATGCCAAGCAGAGATGCTTGCAACGGACTTTGCTGTATTCTTGTCCCTTCAGATAGTAAGTTATCACCTGTATTTTATAGTTATCGCTGGGTGAGTACTGGAAGCTGGTAAAGAAATTATATAATCTATGTATTGGGCTCCTAATATTCAGCAAACAATAACTTTTGTATTTGCTTTATTTGTTCCCTTTTTCCCCCCTTCCACTATTAAGAATTCATCACAACATGGTAGAAAAGTCAGATGTAAAACAGCCCCACTCATTAAATACTGTAAAACATTCCAAAATTCAGAATCATAGAATCAGCAGGTTGGAAGAGACCCACCGGATCATTGAGTCCAACCATTCCCACCAATCTCTAAACCATGTCCCTCAGTACCTCATCCAGCCGCACCTTAAACACCTCCAGGGAAGGCGAGTCAACCACCTCCCTGGGCAACCTGTTCCGGTGCCAGATGACCCTTTCTGTGAAGATTTTTTTCCTTATGTCGAGCCTGAACCTCCCCTGGCAGAGCTTGAGGCCATTCCCTCTTGTCACTTGGGAGAAGAGCCCA
>WAAB01013881.1:111238-153702 GCA_013389865.1 Piaya cayana
ACTATATTAATTAATATCTGAATAAAATATTTGTGGTTAAAATTTCATTTGGATTGTCCAAGTCATTGACTTCTCCCATTAAAACCAACTTTAAGATACTTAGAAAAATCCCACACACTTTCTTCATGTAAAATTAGGAAGTCTCTGCACCCATCCTTTGGCAAGTACAGCACATCCCTGCCCTCAGTTGCAGATCCAATAGTTCTTGTCAGGGACACACGCTGTGGCCAACAGACCTCCAGAAATCACGCACAAACCCTGCAGCAATGCGTCAGTCGCTGATTAGCCCCTGCAGCCTTGACCAATTCATAGAAACATAGAATCATAGAACAGTTTGGGTTGGAAGGGACCTTAAAAGCCCATCCAGTTCCAACCCCCCTGCCATGGGCAGGGACACCTCCTGCTAGACCAGTCTGCCCAAGCCCCATCCAATCTGGCCTTGAACACCTCCAGATATTGGGCATCCACAGCGTCTCTGGGCAACCTGGGCCAGTGTGTCACCACTCTCATGGTAAACGAATTTTTCCTTATGTCTAGTCAAAATTTGCCCCCCTCCAGTTCACATCCATTGCCACCTGTCCTACCACTCCAGACCTTTGTGAACAGTCCCTCCTCATCTCTATTGCAGCCCCTTTTGGTACTGGGAGGTCACTAGATGATCTCCTTGGAGCCTTCTCTTGTCCAGGATGAACAACTCCAACTCTCTCAGCCTGTCCTTGCATGGGAGGTGCTCCAGCCCTCTGATCATCCCTGTAGCCTTTTCTGGACCTGTTCCAACAGCTCCACATCCTTCTAATGCTGAGGACTCCAGAACTGGTAATGATATTCCATTTAAGCCTGCACTGTTTCACTGAAATAATCAACCACTCTTCTGTAGAGATTTTTTTCTAACTTTCTCACCTTCAGAAGAGAAAATTCTGGGCAAGTCAGCATGATCAAGTGTTTTCTTTGATGCAAGAGGGAATTTTTAACACTTTTTTATTGATGAAAAAGGCTAATCCTCTTCATTAGGCTGTATAACTACAGGAGACTGATTATGAGTTTTTTTATGTCCACTTGGACTATTTCATTATAATATAAATAAGCCAGAGCATGGACACCAGCTTCAAACCAATATGAATTATTTCTACAATAAGCATTTGTGATGTTTATTTAAATGGAATAAGAAATATTCATGCATGTATGTGCACAGCAGCCTCTAAGACTTCATGCATGAAGAAATGCTGCTCTCCAAGGGGCTGCAGCACAAGGTGCCTGTGTATATAAGTATTGGAAAAGGCTAAGTTTGAAATATAGCAGAATAAAAAGCAGGGGAGAGGAAGGTCAATAGCCAAGCCACCCAGCAGGAAAGTTAAAGCTGAATTTAATATATCTGGTGAATTAGCAGTGCTTCCAAATTGTGTGAAATCCAATTAGCCTCTGGAAGAAAGGTTAGTTCATTATCCCCATTCCCCATGCATATGGAGGGGACTAGGAAACAGATAATCAGGCTGTTGGTTCTCTTTACCCAGAAGAAAGGTTTGTTCTTGCGTTCATGAGGATATTCGGCTGGGGATAAATGTCCTGTGCAGTTTAGGAGCAGAAGAAGCACAGGCATCAACACCGATATATAAAAGATCACCCTTTCTACAATCATAACACTATAAAACCAGAAATTCTAGGCGATGGATTAAGACTCTGAAAGGAAAGATTTCCAGCACAAATTGCCTCAAAACAGGTAGAATTTGAGAACCGAGAGAACTGTCAAACTATTCTTCCCAGTTATTGCCCCTTGTCACACGTAAGAGGAAATAGTGCTTCTGGACTGCAAAAGAGCATCACAGACTTTGGAAGTAGAATGAATTTTTGGCCAAGGCCAAGCAACACCACTTGAAATGGCAGTCTTGAAAATAGGGGCAAAGGGAGCCTATCAACCTACTCAAGGTCCAACTGAAGAGCCAACGGGCTAGAATGTCCAGTTAATGGGATTTTCAGCAGCAAGATCCTCTACCTATTGCTGATCCTATTGTGCATATCTTCCTAACAGAGAATGGCTCTTGTTCAGCTTTGTGCAAGTTTTTATTTAAGTGTAACGATAGTGGTAATGGTGATGGAAAGACATTGGTAAATAGATCCTAACCCCGGTTAAAATGCAAACAAACAAAACAGGCTGTACCAGGACTGAATGGCTTGGTGCATGCCTGCAAGCAACCTCCTCCATCTCCAGAAGAACTATTGCCATTAGTAGACCGACAGGCGCAGAAGGGTGAAAAGCTACACCAAGCATTTACTGCTTGTAAGAAAGCTCTAAGGTTTTGGAGGAGGCTGACAGCCACTCCCTGATCCCTGCTTCTTTGTGGAAGGAGCTGGCCTCTTCTCCCAAGTGACAGGGGACAGGACGAGAGGTAATGGCCTCAAGCTCTGCCAGGGAAGGTTTAGGCTGAACATTAGGAAAAAAATTTTCNCCTCATCTCTATTGCAGCCCCTTTTGGTACTGGGAGGTCACTAGATGATCTCCTTGGAGCCTTCTCTTGTCCAGGACGAACAACTCCAACTCTCTCAGCCTGTCCTTGCATGGGAGGTGCTCCAGCCCTCTGATCATCCCTGTAGCCTTTTCTGGACCTGTTCCAACAGCTCCACATCCTTCTAATGCTGAGGACTCCAGAACTGGTAATGATATTCCATTTAAGCCTGCACTGTTTCACTGAAATAATCAACCACTCTTCTGTAGAGATTTTTTTCTAACTTTCTCACCTTCAGAAGAGAAAATTCTGGGCAAGTCAGCATGATCAAGTGTTTTCTTTGATGCAAGAGGGAATTTTTAACACTTTTTTATTGATGAAAAAGGCTAATCCTCTTCATTAGGCTGTATAACTACAGGAGACTGATTATGAGTTTTTTTATGTCCACTTGGACTATTTCATTATAATATAAATAAGCCAGAGCATGGACACCAGCTTCAAACCAATATGAATTATTTCTACAATAAGCATTTGTGATGTTTATTTAAATGGAATAAGAAATATTCATGCATGTATGTGCACAGCAGCCTCTAAGACTTCATGCATGAAGAAATGCTGCTCTCCAAGGGGCTGCAGCACAAGGTGCCTGTGTATTTAAGTATTGGAAAAGGCTAAGTTTGAAATAGAGCAGAATAAAAAGCAGGGGAGAGGAAGGTCAATAGCCAAGCCACCCAGCAGGAAAGTTAAAGCTGAATTTAATATATCTGGTGAATTAGCAGTGCTTCCAAATTGTGTGAAATCCAATTAGCCTCTGGAAGAAAGGTTAGTTCATTATCCCCATTCCCCATGCATATGGAGGGGACTAGGAAACAGATAATCAGGCTGTTGGTTCTCTTTACCCAGAAGAAAGGTTTGTTCTTGCGTTCATGAGGATATTCGGCTGGGGATAAATGTCCTGTGCAGTTTAGGAGCAGAAGAAGCACAGGCATCAACACCGATATATAAAAGATCACCCTTTCTACAATCATAACACTATAAAACCAGAAATTCTAGGCGATGGATTAAGACTCTGAAAGGAAAGATTTCCAGCACAAATTGCCTCAAAACAGGTAGAATTTGAGAACCGAGAGAACTGTCAAACTATTCTTCCCAGTTATTGCCCCTTGTCACACGTAAGAGGAAATAGTGCTTCTGGACTGCAAAAGAGCATCACAGACTTTGGAAGTAGAATGAATTTTTGGCCAAGGCCAAGCAACACCACTTGAAATGGCAGTCTTGAAAATAGGGGCAAAGGGAGCCTATCAACCTACTCAAGGTCCAACTGAAGAGCCAACGGGCTAGAATGTCCAGTTAATGGGATTTTCAGCAGCAAGATCCTCTACCTATTGCTGATCCTATTGTGCATATCTTCCTAACAGAGAATGGCTCTTGTTCAGCTTTGTGCAAGTTTTTATTTAAGTGTAACGATAGTGGTAATGGTGATGGAAAGACATTGGTAAATAGATCCTAACCCCGGTTAAAATGCAAACAAACAAAACAGGCTGTACCAGGACTGAATGGCTTGGTGCATGCCTGCAAGCAACCTCCTCCATCTCCAGAAGAACTATTGCCATTAGTAGACCGACAGGCGCAGAAGGGTGAAAAGCTACACCAAGCATTTACTGCTTGTAAGAAAGCTCTAAGGTTTTGGAGGAGGCTGACAGCCACTCCCTGATCCCTGCTTCTTTGTGGAAGGAGCTGGCCTCTTCTCCCAAGTGACAGGGGACAGGACGAGAGGTAATGGCCTCAAGCTCTGCCAGGGAAGGTTTAGGCTGAACATTAGGAAAAAAATTTTCCCAGAAAGGGTCATTGGGCACTGGAACAGGCTGCCCAGGGAGGGGGTTGAGTCACCTTCCCTGGAGGTGTTTAAGGCATGGGTGGACGAGGTGCTGAGGGGCATGGTTTAGCGTTTGATAGGAATGGTTGGACTTGATGATCTGGTGGGTCTCTTCCAACCTGGTGATTCTATGATTCTATGATCTCCATACCTTCCACCATAGCACCTACCTGGTGCACAAAGGAAGGAGAACTGTTGCTGTGAGAACTGCTCTCGTCCACACATGCAGTGTGTTGTCTGCTTAAGAGACTGAGAAATCTCTGCTTTCCTTACCCACTGGAAGGATTGCCCTGGGAGAGTCTTTCCCTCTTCAATGTCTCCTAAGCCTTCCTGGCTCCTGTTCCTTCTTTTCCCTTATCAGTCAGCAGTATGAAAAGTTAGTTCCTCCAGTTAATTATTTCATGGTTAGATCTGTTAAGAACTTAATTCTCAGCCGAAACATTTCAAAGAACAGCACACTGGCCAGCTCCTAAAGAGAGATCCCATTGTGCTTTCACCCACAGAGTACAGTTTTGGACTTCAGCCCAGTACAGCAGTGGCCAAAGATGAACCCTGACAGGTGAACAGAACTGATCGATTTATGCATTTCCATTCTCCAGGGATAATGCCACTGTCTTGCAATGCACCCATTCTACCTAATTGTTGCTTCTCATGTAGCTGCAGAAGCCGAGGGAGGCACGGTTGCACAGGGCTTTCAGGCAGAACAAAGTTCTGGCAAAATGAAGAGGATTGCACAGTTGTTTGAAATAGCAGGGTCTGTTCCTACAGCCTCACTGTGGTGTCATGTAAAGAGACAAAAGAAACAAAATTCTGTCTTTGATAATCACCCAGACTGACAAAGAAGATAATATTAAATATGAAAAGATTTAGTTTCACTCACTGAGTGTTTCACTCACTGAGGTAGCCTCTCTTTAAGAAATGTAGTTATTCGACATTGTCCTAAGTCCTACTGACATCAGTAACTGCCTTCCAAAATAAACGCTAGAGCAAAAATAGTGTCAGACTTGCCGTTATTATTAGCGCATCAGGAGAGCTTGAGGACACTTCAGCTTGGTTCAGGCATCAACACTGACATGGAAGGCAGCACATTTTGAACTGGCTGTGCCTCCTCTAGCACAGCAGCACACTAACACGTTTCACTACGGATAACCCTGTCTTCCTTGGCATCTGTGGTAGACAGCATATGTTAATTAGCATTATGGCAATGCATTATCACAATGTTTCCTGGGGAATAGGCACTCTAATTCAGTTGTAGTTAAAAACCTTTTCTGACCAGACAAGACTATTCTGTCAATTCAGCTTATGCACGTAGTTGTATCTCAGCCTGGACTGGTTGTAGGTGGGGTCTGGGTCTCCAGCTACACAGTCTTTCCTCGTTAAAGATGTTGAAGTGCTAACATTTTTACTTCAGAGATATAATTTAGTAGTGGACAGGTACAGCAAGACTTAATGATCTCAAAAGTCTTTTCCAGCCAAACAATTCTATGATTCTAATTTCACTCGCAGCTTATGGATCCAAGTAAGCCTAGTTCTTGAAGATGAGAAGATGCAGCCTGTTCTATACCTAATTAACACTGGCTTTGCATTTCACCCCATTCAGAGCATCAAAGCTGTTGCTCAATCGCTAAAATATTCTAGAGAAGCTCTGAAGGCATTTTGACTGGTTATATTGCAATGTTTGCAAAGACTTTTTACTACCTATTAATTCTGGAGATTAATGGGAATTAAAAATTGTGTCCTTTAAAAATTAAATTGTAACAGATGCTACATTAAATCTAAGGGAAAGTAAGAATTGCCACCAAGCTGTTCTCTCAGGGAGTTAAAATTTCTTCTTTAATTATAATCCTGAACATGTTCTTTGTGTTTTAGGAGATTTCCTGAATTTAGAGTAAATGCATATGCCCTCCTTACCAGAACAATTTTGGTTTCACCCTAATTTCTGTTAATCTCTGAATAAAGCTATTAATTTTTTCTAATTAACAGGCCTTTTCAATGCAGCTGACAGCTAACAGAGTAATGGAAAATTCAGCATTATGTCCTGAGCTAAACTGTGTAAGGGTAGAAATTAAAAACGTTAAACAGGCTGTGAGATAACTGTGCAGAACATGCAGTGAGGCTGCTGAAACAAACGTCCCAAAGCCTCTCAAATAAAAATATTTTCCCCATTCTTTTTTTAAAATTGGAAATAGATCCCATCCCTTCCATGTCTACAGGACCAATGACGAGTTCTAGCTCAGCCTTCAGTATTGTTAATAGAATAATTGATGCAGGAATACTGAAATAGATGATGTGTGAAATGGCAGCCTGCATAATTGTCTGGAGTGAGTTCAAGCATTTCTGCAGTGAAAAATAGTCCTGTTTTACAATCCTATCACGTCTCCTTGCTGCTGTGCAGCAAGCGAATTTCATTTGGAGATGATCCCAAGATGCAGTTGATTTATTAAGGGGATTCCAAAAGGCAGAAGTTTAAAGCCTTCTTGCCCCAACCAAACAGCACCTGGGAGAGGTATTAAAGGGTCCACAGTAATTTGGGGAGTATAATTCAAATTAAATCATTATAATGAATGTATAGCATATCACTGTGAATCTTTGCCATTAAGCAGTGGCAGAAGGGAATCTAGTTTAAAAAATCACATTCTGGTTTAATATTTTACCTTTCTTTTTGAAAACTGAAGTATTAGGTGATGGAAGAAGAAGGAAAAGAAGTTTTAAAAATTATAATGCAATTTATTTCTACTTCTGTGAAACATGCAAGAATCATTATATTTGGATGGCATTTCTCATAAAATGAGTTGTAAACTACTGAAGCAATTAGAAACCAATTGCTATGAGATTCTCCCAAGAGATATATAAGAGAATAGGAGACAGCCAGAGACTTAGAAGCAGAACATTATCTGTTTCTTTCCTGGTCTCTAAGAAATAGCAAGTTCCACTTATACGTATGCAGAGGTGACCGTATGAGCTCACAGATCAGCCAGCGGCTGTGCACATTTACATTCCCTTTTTTCATTTGCCTCAGGATAACTTTTCTTATTTGAGCCCCAGAAATAACATGCCTGGATTACCTCCTTTTTTTCTCCATTGCTGCATGAATTCAACGGCTCCACACCTATTCTTCACTCTCCCATCTCTTCCCTAGCCCTCACGCCTCCACACTGACTATGTCATTCCCATGATAAACGGATCCTTTCTGCTGATATGAAGAACACAGCCTGGCATATGTCCATGGAGGGTTTCCCTCTGCTGCCACTGACACTAACAGGAACTGGACTGAACAATTCATTCTCAGCAGCGCTGTGGTGTGAGAAAATAATGAGCATGGGTAATGCCTTGCAATAGTCTTCACCTTTCCAGGAGTAGACATTGCAGATTCTTCCCCTCCAGGACCCTGCCTGCTGATCCTCACCTCTGTAGAAAATAAAGTATTTCTTGTTGCCTGCAGATTTTCAGTCAGCTTCTGATCTCATTTATGCACCAAAAGTTCCTGGGTCAAAGCACCAATTCTGCATCCCCATTGTGACGGTGGAGATCAGTAGCTTTGCAATTACAATTCAAACAAAAGGGTGTTAAATAACCCTTTGTTAGGATCAGCAAAGCCGATATCTTAATATCAGTTAAAAGATGCAGGTGGGTTTTTTTGTAGGCTTGTAGGTTTTTTTAGTTCTGTTGTGGATCCCAAGAAAGAAGCAAAGCTTGCTCTCTGCTCATGGTGGAAACACAGCTCATACATAAATTTGCCTGTAGACACTGCAGAAAGACTGAAATGAAATGTAAACAAAAGGGCCAAACCTGTATTGGCACACAAGCCTCTTGGTACAAAAGTACTGAAGTTAAAAGAACTATCTAAACCATCAAACTGACTTTACTCCCTGGTTATACTGACAGCACTTCACTATAAAGTTTTAGAAGTGCTCAAATGCTTTATAGCTTCCCTTTGCTCCCTTCCCCTTTCATCTCAGATAATTTTTGACAGGTAATCCAGCAATATCAGCCTCTCCTGTGGAGATTTGCTCTATACCCATAGCAGGACGCTTTCTGTTTGCTCCAGCACTCCAATAAACAACCAGTGCAGACAGCGCGGGCTGAGCTTATTTAAGAAACACTGAATGTCTGCAATTCCAGTTGTGTTCAATAAGAACTACTGAAAGGCAGCATCTCTGAAACACAAGATAGCAGGAATAAGTGGAGAGAGGTAATTACAGCAAGGCCAGTGGTATATTTTCATTGGTGTGTCTGAAGAAATACTGTTCTGTCCAGAATATATATTTCCATAGGGAATGTGGTGCTGGAGTTCACTAAAATGTCACTGTACTAAAACAACTGCCCTTTTTCTTTCCTTTATTTTTTACCTCTGTTCCAAGAGGCAGTAAAGTATCTCTGACCAAAAAAGGCAACACATGTACATCCTTTAAAAAATAACAAAAGTCATATCCTGATAATTAACACACTGGTGCAGCCAATCCTCGGAACATCACATCTACTATGGCACTTGCATACTAGGATGATTTAACAAGCATTTTGCTTTTACTGTACTGTCACGAACTCAAACACATTGAAGCAATTTTAAAAACTTGACACTGTTTTTGCTTTGCAGCCCAGGCTAAATATTTTCTTTCTTTCCTCAAGAGACTAAAACATCCACACCATCTATGGCTTTTGTTCCAAGGCAGCTTTCTTGGATAAAAGAAAAAGCCATCTCAGTCTGCCTAGAAGAAAATTTGCCTTAGAAAATAACTGGCATATTTATCTCTGTATCTGATCTTTACCTTTTTGTAATACCTGGGCAAGTGTTTAATTCTCTTATCCAAGCTGACTTATATAAAAATAGCTCTACTGAGAAGCGTGCCTGTCCCTTTTGCCCAGTTATCTCATCTGATTCTGTAGATCCAGCCACTGTGCTTCTATTGTGTTGCATTAACACACAGTTTTTATTTGAATCACAGAATGGTTTGGGATGGAAAGGATCTTAAAGTCCATCCATTTCCAACCCCTCTGCCACAGGCAGGGACACCTCCCACTGGAACAGGCTGCTCCAAGCCCCATCCAGCCTGGCCTAGGCTGCTCCAAGCCCCATCCAGCCTGGCCTCAGACACCACCAGGGATGGGGCAGTCACCACTTCCCTAGGCAACCTGGGCCAGGACCTCATCATCCTCACAGGAATACATTTCTTCCTAAAATATAATCCCAATCTCCCCTCTTTCAGTTTAAAACTGTTCTTCCTCATCCTGCCCCTGCACTCCGTGAAGAAGAGCCCCTCCCCACCTTTCCTGGAGCCCCTTTCAATACTGGAAGGCTGCTATAAGGCAGCTATTTGGTTGAGTTCTGACTGTTTTGGCACACACAAGGTGTTTTGTACAGGGCTTTTGCCGAGCAAAGGGCTGTGCTGCCCAGGAACCGCGGGTTACAAGGAGAGCAGTGGGCAGCTCTCCACTGCAGAGTTTCCTGGTAGTTGTACCAAACTCTTCTGCTTACTACTAGTTTAGCAAGCTGCTAATTTGCATCCAAACTTCTTTCACTTGAAGCCGACCCAGATTGTATCAGTATACAATCATTTAAGGAGTACCAGATGTTCATATAACAAAGCATTATGTCACAATAAGAGATTGACTAGTAACAAAAAGTAAATTTTTGTGTTCTTCTGGCTACTAGATGTAAAATTTAGGCCAGCAGTTGGCAGATAAAATTTCAAGTCTTTTCCTGAACTGATTTTTCTTCTCTTCAGGTTGTAAATGGAAATCTAGGAAGTCTTATCTTACAGCCTGACCCTTCATTTTGTAGTCCTCTTTAAGGTGCCCAGCTCACATACACTGAATTAAAAATAAAGCCTTCCCAGTGCTCCAGCAGTACACTCTGATTCTGCCTTAAATGGACATGTCTGAGCAGACCCCAGGGTAGTTTATTCAGTCCTTTGCACATCCTCTAATAGTGTTGTCTCATCCACTATATAATGCCAAAACTGGGGTTTTGAACCTGGCTAGTGCTACACCCAAGGAGAGACATGGGCAGGTTTTAAGCCCTACCTATGCTATTGGTGCTTGATAGCTGCCATAATCACTGAAAGCGGCTCAAAATTCAAGCTATGTGACATACGTACTTATAAATGAATAAGACAATGAGATACAAAGAGCAGTAGTATTAGGTATTGTGGTGCCTGGGGTATAGTAGTAAGCCAAGTGACAAATAATGCCATTCAGTATAGAATTCCTTTGTACTAGATTTAATTTTGCATGTGCTGCTGAGAACCTGGCCCTTTTTTTTTAGCAGGTAGCATCATACCGACACACAAGAAAACACATTCTATTTAAATTGCGCATGTATTCATTGTATTGTCATTTCCTACTCATGATTGTAGCCACTAATAAGATGACTGTTCTTATCTTGTTTGTGTATATAGACCAGCCTGCCATTTGGGGGTTAATGAATGATAGCAAGTGAAAGCATGAAAATAAAATTAGCAATGCCCAGAGCAACCTACTTTATCAAACTCACCAGTTTATAGGATTAGCAATGGATTCACTGCAAATCTCTGCCATGGGTATTATAAGCAAGATTTATGCCAATTAGCACTATAGTGCAGATTATTTGGGAAGAGCATTGACAACAGTTAAAAGCTCCTCAAACTTTTAGACTGCGTTGTTCGGACATCCATTTCAAACATTCATGTCCACTATTTTGACTCACCTCACCTGTGCTATGTAATTTCTTACAAGCATTCATGACATTGTTTTCTGAGGCAGTGAGGAAGCCCAAATCATTCCTTTTCTAAACTAAGTTTTGTTGTGGCTATTCTCAGCCCCTTCGGATTCAGATTATGTTGCTCTCAGCAGAATCAAGCATGTATGATATTCCTCTATGACTCTGATCACACAGAGCTCAGTGGGCAAATTCCCCACTGACTTCAGCATGTGTTGGGTCAGTCGCTAAATCCCCAGAGTAATCAAGAGACCTGAAGGAATCACAGTAATCTGTTAGCAGATGCCAGTTGACCAGTAGAGGTCTTTGACTTGGCTCCACCAGAAGAACCTTGCTGACAGCACACAGCTCCAGGCCTCTGCAACGTGCAGTTCTGTGGACATCAGGACAGTGACGTCCATATATACATTTAATTGACAATCTGATTACAAAATAACTTTATGGAGGGCAGACTTTTCCCATATGTTCTTATGCCTACAAGACAGGGAAAAGGCTAAAGGCAGTGCCATTGCAGGCAAAAACAGCCCTTGGAAGATCATGTTTGACCCACTGGGGGTGGAGGGATGACAACACACAGCACCTTTTGCTCTGTTTCTCCACAACCAGGTCCTAATAAATTACTGAACTTCCAAACCAGAATCCTCTCGTCTCTACAAAGCAGTTTATTTGGAGCCAGTGGGAATGTGTGACCTCGTGCCAATCTGCAGTGCGTGCAGTGGCAAGGATGGCGAGTTTGGTCTGACCCCACACATGCTCATCTTACAGATACACTAATAGAGACCCTCTGCTTTTGCTCTAAAACAGCCGATAATCTCTTAGCCAGTTTATCCTGAAGAAAAGCTGGTTAATATAACTAGTTATTTACAACTGTGACAATTATATTGAAGCAATTTATGAGCAGGCATAATTATGTTACTAATGAAGATTAACTTAAATTAAATGCTTTTAATTACAACTTACGCAGCCTTTGGCTATTGTGCAGACAGTTTTCTGACATCTATGCCTTACCAAAAATGAGATTCATACTTTGCTGTGTCAGAGATGACCGTAATTATTTGCTGGATATTTGATGCCAAATGCTGCTGACATTGCAGACACTTTCAGTGCTGTAAATGACAGTGCAGAAGGATTAGAGATTGAACCTTTGTCAGTCACTTTCAAGAGCTCAAACCCCTCTGATAACACTGTCTGCCTGCATGATTGCAAGTACTTCTACCTGCCTGCCCCAGCTTTCTCCAAAAGCAGAGAGAATGTTGCTTTTTGTTTCAGCAGGAGCATCTAGAGACCTGCATATCTGTACAATTTGCCAAAGTCCCTTCTTCTCAATGTTAAACCAGGAGAAAAGCAACTATGGGAGCCCAGCTAACACATTGGATCCAAATTTGAAAAATTAATTCCAAAGGATCCTTAGAGGCAGCATCTTCATTATTCAGAAAATCTTGGCATGTAAACTCCACCTACCAACATTCAAAAGGAATGAGTGATCAAAGCCAGATTACAAATTCATAAGTGATTAATGTGTCTGGAAAATCTTCCCCAATGCTCTGCAGGAATATGACAGTAATATGATTAACAGAAGTGGTTACAATAGGAGTATGGCCAAACACATAAACAGCTACTAAGAAACTTGACTACAGGAGTGTTTCATTCCCAAAGAGATCCAGTTTGGTGGAGATGTTATCAGAGCTCTGTGTCTTTGAATCACTGTGGCCACTGTGCTAGATACTTTTGCAAGCCTTAACACCGTGCTGAAGACGTGGTGGTAAGACACCTTTTCTGACACAGAAAAGACTATTGCTGTATGCAGGCACGCAATGTACTTCACTGCCAGGCTGGACATCCCAGTGCCTTGAAGCACTTGTCCTTCCCCAGGAGCTTATGACAGCTCCCTGCCTGCCCTCCTTTTGAAGGGGAAATCAAAAGGTGTCAGATTCCCCTTTAAAGCATAGTCACAACATAAAGAAGGAGCGATTTGTGCAATAAGACACAGTGTGGAAGCTCTCCAACATCTGCACTGGGCTAACTTACAATGGGCCTTCTCCATAAGCCAGATTTGTTTCAGTTGAGAGTCATGCTTATCCCACTTAGAATTCATTCCAATACATATTTCATGCAGTTAATACATATTTTATTGCACTTTTTGTACCAATTCCTCTAGCATTTCTTGTTTACAATGGTGCCTAATAACCCATGATTGCATACAGCAGTGTGTTTGTGATTGTGTGATTCCCTCCTGTCCTTATGAGAGACTGATCTTTCAGGACTCCCGTTATTGCTATGTACTTTTCCAGTTTATTTCTCTCTTTTGGGGTTTCTCAGCCCATGTGTTCTCCATTATAACAAGAGGGACTCCACACTACATCTTCCCAGTTCCATTCAAGCCATTCCTACAAACTTACCCTGTTCAGCTTTTCTAGATATAAAATCTTTGGCCACTCTGCCCATATAAACCAGGCCTTGTAACTTTTACATCTGCCCACAGTCTTCCTGGTTGGAATAAACTTTATTCATAGAAATGCAGATTATTATTTGGTGAAATATTGAGAAAACCTCCTATTTGCACAAAAGATAAGCCTCAGCTCACCATCAGCCTTTCTCCGAGCTGCTGTTTCTGACATAAAAGGCTGGCTCATTGCCTCGCCATTGCTAGAACCGCATCATACTCTGAAAAATTACACCATAGAAACCATGAATGTTTGTGAAATACATTATTTCCAGTATGTTATTTGACCTGCCAAAGAAGTCTCCCAGCTTTTGAGAACTCTGCAAGAAGAATACATAGCTTAGTCTGATGATTCAGCTGTTTCATTCCACAGTCCAAGTTAATCCTGTAGAGAGCTATCTGAAAATACATAAAAGTGCATGTATATGCAAGTCTATACACTTAGATACATTACACAGAGATAACTTCACATCTTGAAAAAACATGCAATATAATATTTTACAATATTACAGGGGAAATGATGAAATGGCTTCATCATCAGATCTTTGAGGACGAGATATTAAAGCAGTTATGTTGCTCTGCTGTCAAATTAGCTCCTATAAGGAAGTGCTCCATAGTCTACAGAAATCACTAATGGCTTTAATGACTCATGTTCAGATTTAAAGCATTTGAAAAAGGTTCCATGAATGTATCAAAATCATTAAAAGCAGTATAGCTGCAGAGTTATGTTTTTTTAATCAAATTCCATTTATCTTTTTGCACTCCATTTTAACACATGGGGTTTAGCCTGTTTCCTTAAGAGAAATCTAATATACAAATTCCATATGTATTTATTTTTAGCAGTACAAAATGCAAAGTCTTCCCAACATACTTCAGGGGCAGATTTACACAAACTAATTAAAAATCCACACATGTACACACATAGATAGATCTGCTTGTGTCAGGGGGAAAGTTACCATCTTTGTGGCCACTCAACCATGCCCAGGGAAACACAAGAGAGTACAGCACTATTGACATTTCTTCAGTGTTGAGTGATTTGGGGATGACTGGGGCACCAGGGAAGGCAGCTTCCAAATGTGAGGGTTCTTGGTATAAAGTTTTGAGTGATGTAGGGAGCCCTTGGTGTAAAGTTTTGAGTGATCAGATCTAGGAAGCATTCAGGGCACCTGGCTAATCCCAGCTGGCACCTCAGCACTTGAGGTAAACAGAGCCCTCTTAGGAGCTCACATCCCAAACTGTCTGCAGTTTTGCATATCCAAGCCAGTATCCCAGATTTGTGCTCCAAATGTAGCAGGGAGAATAAAAGAAATATATAAGGAAAGTGCTGCTGTTCATACTGACAAGCCTTGTACTTTTTATTTTTCCTCTTGATATTCCCTAAGCAGAACACAAGGCAACAAAGACCAGATTCACAGGTTACAAATGGATGGATTAGCATGCTGAGACCCAGTTCACCAGAAGCAGATGGCCACCGAAGTCCCTTGGGACTGTGGATCACAGACACTGAACCTCTTGGGCAAAGCAAGGAACAAAGCCATTGCTGCTGTGATAAGTACACATTGAGAACAGGTTGAGATCCCTTTCATGACCCTCCTGCAGGCCAGGATCTTGTCTGGACGTACTTCAGCCAGTTTGGTCTCTGCTGCAGAGTGCAGATGCTGAACTGACTGAATTTAGCTAAAATAAAGCATATCACTCTCCCACTGAAGGTAACCATCCAGGTTGCTCCCCAGCATCCACTGCTACATCCTAATCTACACAGCACTGAGGAGGATCAACACAAAGTTCTAGAGACCTGTCACAAAAATGCAAAGAGGAGGACATTACGCATGGCTCCCTTGCTCCAGCCCTTCTGTGAGGTCAGCCAAGGGCTTGGAGAGCACCAGCCTGGGCAGGTGGAGTGCAGACATCCAACCATTCCCACCACCAGCAGACTTGACCAGGAGGGTCAGGATACTCCCTGTTCTCCCAGCTGCTTCCAGTTACAAGTAAGGTTGTTAGTCTAACAGCGAAACAGCTTGAAAAGCATCTTCTAGTACTCTTCTATAGTACATAGTAAGATTCAATGTTTGCAAAAGATGGTGGAAAAGCACTACTGACTTCACTTTAGTTAATTTCCTTCTACTTTCTCCTGCTCTTTCAGACTGTTATGTTCCCTGTGACAAACTAAAGATGTAGGAAAGAGGCTCTCCTACCTAGCATCACTTGGGGCAACTAATGACCCCAAGCCTGAGGTTAACAGCCTGTTTGCTGCCCTCTTCTTTCATCTTGTATTACTCTCCACGCATACGCCTCCCACAAGGAATTCTTTGTTCATTTTGGGGCTGTGAAAAAAATCAAGTTATTTCAGCTGTTCACACCTACAGAACCGTTTCCACCTCGCAGTTCTCCAGGGACAAGTGTAGATTAATTGAGCTCTCCTCAAAGTCCTTACTTTGATAAATGAAGTGTGCCGGCATGCTTTGTCCTGGAAGGACAATTTTTGAACAGGTATGGAGTGCACATAGTGTAGCAGTTAAGCACTATACAGTTGGGAATTTAGTTTAATTGAAGGAAAAAATAGAAATAAACCTTCTGAGTACTGTGGGGAACAAGGCAACATTGGTGAGGGAAGCACAAAAGGTGTGGAAAAGGATCACTCTGCTGGGGAGGGAGGAGGGGACATGCTGAAGCCCTGTCTCAGGTGTCAAACCTGCAAGGTGACCTCAACAAGCTACGCAGGCTGAGGGTGGAAGGCAAAGACAGATCAGTGAGGGGAGGGCATTTTCAGGATCAGTGAGAGCAATTCCTGTCCATAAAATGAGGCCAATAACACATACTTCTTTTGTAACACACGCTTCCTGATGATATGGCATTATCTCCCACACCCAACACTAAGATCTCTTTGATGCTATTCTCCAAACATACTTGCTTTCCCTGGATTTTGGTCCCACTTGACTTTGAATAACTTATAACCAAGTGTGAGGTGCTGAAAGTGCTCTTATGCATGATTAATTGCTTGTTTTGGAAGGTGCTTTTTCTTCCCCCAAATTAAAAGATATGTTTAGCCAAAGTAATCCTGTAATTTTTTTGAGGCATAAATCCATTTATGCAAATTAACATCCAGTTTTGGAGGGCTTGAAAACTTAGAAGTGTCCTTTATTGGACTGAACCGCAAGTACTTCTCCATTTCATCAACATTTCTTGAACTTCCTGCAGCAGAATCTGTGTTTCTCTCTCAGTATCTTTACATTAAAGTTTTTAATCTTTTATGCCGCCTTCTGGGATGATTCAAAACACGAACCCAAAATAAACCACAGCAATCACAACAATTCTAAACTTTGAACCTCAATTCATCCATTTGGCACCTGTGATTACTGAATTTGAGCCCAATTTGACACTACCCTTATTTTGACGCAGATTTGCCATAGCACTTCTTTTGCCACATGCCAGTTCAATTACAAACACCCTTTCTCTGTGCTGCTGCCTTCCAGATGCACTGAACTTCCCTCCTGCAGACAACAAGAAAATTACTTGGCTTCCTTTCCACTGCTTTCTTTTTCTTCCATTACATGTGGCAAATAAACAACACTAATTTGCATTAAGTTAATACATCACTTGCACCACCCTCCCCCACTCTTTCTTCTGGTAGAGACAAAAAAAAAAAAAAAGAAAGCATCCAAACCTCATGGACTGGTAACTGGAATAGTTAAATGTCCATATCCTTTCTTATTCTAGGGGAGAAAGAAATTAATAGAAAGCAAAAAGAGTTATAACATTTCCCCACAGGGCCAATGCTAGTTTTCTTACATAGCAAAATTATATTACCAGTGTTCAAGGGCCAATTCCTGTTTAAGATCACTTGTCAGTCAGTCCAGTGATTGTATATAAAGGTTGGAGTAAGAGGGTGGAGAATCTGGTGAAATGCACTGAGCCAGGTGAATAAGACACCAGATATTTGGCTCCTACATATTTTCTTTTTAACCTCCAAGATCGGGTAACTTTGTTATGATTCATCTTGTGATAATTCTTAGAGCAACACAGACACACAGGCACAGATGTTGAGCAAAACCAAGCACTGCTTCCCTTACTCCTCAGTGAGCAAACCCCTGGCAGAATAAGTGCAGGGTACTGTGCGTAAGTTCCTTCAGGCTTGAGATCAACACTAGCAAATGCAGGTGACCTGTTTGATAAGGCTGAAATAAACTGGATATCTCTCACAACCAAGGAAATTAACTTTTGAGCCTTACTGATGCCCTGCCTGCGCAAAACAACTAGATAAACTCTCCTAGTTAAGCACACATGCACTGGCCATGCTGGATTTAGGTCACCTGAGGATCTGTCCTTCTACCACAATTTTCTAAAGCCCTTTTGTTTCTAAGCAAGGATACCTTAAATGAGAAGCCTCATAAGCTTTTAAATTTACAAGAAGGCAGTAATGTATCCCCCAGACACCCTTTCCCTCAACTGTGCTGAGATCTATTTTATTTTTAAGAGACTGATTTCTCCCCACATTGGGGTACACAAAAATCATAGAAATTTAGAATGGTTTAGGTCAGAAAGAACCTTAAAGATCACCCAGTTCCAACCCCCTGCCATGGGCAGGGACACCTCCCACTGGATCAGGGGCTCCAAGCCCCATCTAACCTGGCCTTGAATCCCTCCAGGGCTGGGGCGGCCACAGCTTCCCTGGGCAACCTGGGCCAAGGCCTCCTCACCCTCACAGCAAAACATTTCTTCCTGAGATCTCATCTTCCTACATCTCTCCTCTTCCAGCTTAAAACCATAATCCATCCAGTTTCCCTCCATAAACAGCATGTGGAAGCTGTTGTTCATCACCTATCACCCAACAATACTAATATGAACTGGTGAAGCATCTTGGCAATGGCCTATGCAAACCAAGGCTGTCTCTGGAAGGACGCTACCATGGCAAGGCAGAAGAGCCCTATTTTCACTTGACTTCCGCTTTGCGGTAACTCTGGGGAATCCACAACACCAAGGCTCTTGTTAGACCAGTCACTTGCAGCCCCAGGCTTTGTTCAGCCACTTATGCCAACATAAAGTGAGCACAGACTGCAAAGAAAGGCAGAAAATTGAGGTCTTTATGGCCAGACAAGCAATAAACAAGCACGTCCACTAATAGGCTTACGTTTCTTGCTAGATTACAAGTGTGTGAGGTTTACAAACAACCAGATTGGGGTCCTCAGTTTGCAGCTCTTGATGCTACAGGTGACAGCTAGCTCTGTGGTAAGCACACTCAGCCTTTGGTACAGGCCTTGCTCACGACTGGAAGTTCAAGAGAGCACCCTCTCCCTCTCCAGTCAACCATTTTCCTGTTTTCCTTCCAACACATTAGTGGATTTCTACTCCACCTTCCTCTGACCATGTCTGGTTCACTTGCCACTTGCTATCCCACTGCCGACCTTGCTGATGGCTTCTGCACAGCAGGCAAGCCAAGTGCTACACGGAGCAGTAAATAAAAGTCTTTTAAGTTACCTCCATGGGAATGGAGGAAACCTGGACTCAGAGGTCTATTTTGCCTTCTCCAGGGTAAGCAGACAAATGGTCAGATAAAGTTGGGTCTGCTTACAAGTTTCTCTGGTGAGATTTGGACACTGCGGTATTGCCCCACCGGTCCAGTCTGCCCATTCACCACATCTCAGTCAATACCCTGTAAATCACTGAGCCAAAGCAGATTCATTAAAGCTACTTCTGCCAACCCCGCTGATGCAGCAGAGGAAAAAAAGGGCTGTATCTTGGGCTTGGTAAAGGTTTGAACAGCAGGAGCTGGGATGGCTCACAGTCCGTTTCTGACATGTGCAAGCAGCACAAGCAGAATAAAACCGAGATAATTAAGAAGGCACCTCTGAGGAAAATTCCCCTTCCAAGGTGAGCTGAAGTTATTTCTCGGAGCTCCTTTCCCTCCTGTCAACTGTGGCTCCTCTGCCGCAGCCAAAGCGGCTCAGCTTTTTCTGCAGAGCTGAAGCAAGCGGTGAAACAAAGGCTTTGCCTGGTGCTCGGTTACATCATTGCCTCTTACACATCAACAGCGATGCTGAATGGGCAGGACCAGGTTGGCGGTCGTAAGTTCCTTTTTTGCCGAGGGAAGGGTGCTACGAGGATGCAGTTGCTTAGAAATTAGAATCATAGAACAGTTGGGGTTAGAAGAGACCTTAGAGATCATCTGCTCCCAACTCCCCTGTGATGGGCAGGGACAGGTCACACTAGACCATCACACTAGAAATTATTCTGACCTTCTCAGGTCAGATACATTAAGGACAGATTTTTCTCCTGCATGTATTCTTTCTTTCCTCTGCAGCAGCGAAGAGGACAAACACCAATCCTCCTGCTGGAGCTGCCTTGAATGATGGCTGTTATTTGTCAGGGAGAAAACAGTACAGGCTGTTTCACGAGGTGGTAATCTGGTGCCTAAATGGATAGAATGGCAGATTTGCCCTAAGAGCAAAATGAGTAATTGCTGAAACTGGTGGAACAATGCTCCGATTAACAGTATCACGTTCAAAATCCTCTGAACACCCTTTCTAAAAACATTTTCATACTGTCAGGTCTTAAGCAAGGGACAGAACACCATTAACACCATTAGGAAGGACAAGGGCGAGCAATAAGTACTATATTGCCTTGGTTTTTAAAGCAGCTTTAAGAACAGTCTACCAACCAGTGTAAATCAATACATCTGCACGGTTTTTAATAGAGCTTTCCAGGCTTGTATCAGTTCTTACTCTGCAAATAGCACCTCAGATCTTCCCATTTACAGCATCTCAAAATCCTGCTTTGGGGATATTCTACTGTCAAGAGGGATCTGTTTTTCTAATAAGTTTCTTGCAAACACAACCCAAAATGTGACAGCCAGGAAAAACTTCCTTACCAGCCCTGTTAATGGATTTCTGCAAGTTCAAGACCTGCATGCGTTGTGCTTTGGGGATACATTTGTTTTGAGTGCTGTCAGAAATAGCATCTCTACCACCGTGCCAGCTCAGGGAGAACTATATGGGTGCTGTCCATAAGTAATTCTTTTACAGCTTTCCACTGAGAGCTCAGCATCTTCCTCCCAACTATCCACCTAAAAGGAGGAAAGGGGATAAAAACCTAGAGTATCATGCCTAGTTGTTGTAAATCCACTTAACTGGTAACTGATGGTAGCTGAGGATGCAGCCTCCTGGGTCTCCATTAAGCCTAGCCCTGTTAGCAGCACAGGAGTAGCTCTCCTTCTCAGGAAGGTGTTCAAATATTGAGGTGTGGTGCCCAAATGACACCAGTCAGAGCCAATGTGACCTGGCCTTGACATTACTGACGTGCGAGGACCACAGCAATCCAGCACTCCCAGATCAGCAGGAGACAGTTGAAGCAGATGAGAGAATGGCGAAGGCAACATGAAGACACTCTCTGCACCATCTGGCAGACACAAGATGAGACGCACTCTGGATTCCACAAACTGAAGCAGCAGCGGCTACTTGAATACCTGATGTCCTCAGGATCCCGGAGGCACGGCACCTGCCTTGGGCATAACACCCTTGTGAGTTCCTGTCAGCCCACAAGCCACTACGGATCCTGCAGTCAGGATGGTGCCTGAAACTGCTCTAGTAGTGAGAACAAGGCCATTGGGCATATTCTGAGAATCTAGCTCACCACCCCCACCCCCCTTCATTTTTCCTACTGCAGCGTAGCGCAACGGAAACCATAAAAACCTTGAGGCTATTTATGTTTATTGTGTTCGTTTTCCACATTTCTTTCCAGAGAAGCAATGCAAGGCAATACTGAGCAGCTGCTGCAATTGATTCTATGCTACTACACCCACAAGCACACACAAGGCACGCTTTTCCTGCAATCTCCTTTATATTACTCAGTACTTGCAACTGGTACAACCTGCCTTTTGACAGGCAAGGGAAGAAACTTTAGTCTGGCTACAGCAGACTCCAGCTATTCATTATGAGAGCTTATTAAGAAAGCTCAGCCAGTGTTTGAATTAAGACACCACCTCATGATCAGAGTAGCTGTCACACCTGCAGCAATAGGGATGTTCCCGGTCTGGGGACAAGATCTCAGTTTGCAGTGTCACAGAGCTCAGTCTCTCCCTAAGGCCCAAGAGGATATTTTCTCTCTTGCAGACACCATTTCAAATCTGGTACGACGACACAGAGAAAAGACAACAGCCATATGCTTTTCTGCAATCAACATGATGCACTAATTTTATGTGAGAACACATAAAAAGTGCTGAGACAGCACAGAACTACACTGATGAAATGCTCGGGGGAAATCAGAGTTGGAAAGGCAGAGCAAGAATGAATATTGCTCTGCTCCCACTCTCTCCATGTGCTGGCTGACAAGGCAGGTTGGACACAAGAACTGAGGGTCTGTTCAAGACACGACCTAGTGAGTCTAGAAAAAGCCTCTGGGTTTGGTCATTTCTGCCTAAACTGCGATGACATAATTTTTCCTGAGTTATTATTTTCATAATAAATTGTTTCAAACGCTTGGCTTAAGTATATGGTAAAGATATAAAACAGGGAGTGTGGAGATAAAAACAGTCTGCTTTGGCCCTTCAGTCCAAGAAAATGCTGAAGTAGGGAGTAAAACCCAGGAAATATCAGAATTGCTTTAGTCAGGCTGCAAAAATGATATGCAATTATCAAAACCATTAGTAAAACCTGGAAGAGGCTGCATTTGCAGGGGATCCACACAGAGACTAGACTATTGCCACAGATTCCTCTACATTTCTCAGGTGTTCCTCAGCGTCACAGGCTGGACCCAGCCAGGACATCTGCATGAGGGGGACAGCCCTTCTGTGGGGCCAAATGCACACAGGTCACTAACTCCATACTAGAGAAGAGAAAAAAAGTCTTTTAAAGTAGCTCTTGGGGATGGTCTGACCTTTGCTGATACAGATGGGTTTATTCTAAATGACAGAAGCATTTAAATAACTAGGTAATAGTTTCCCTTCCAAAACTGCATTTCTTCCTACATCAGACATTTCTGACTCTTAAATTATAGTTGGTCATAAAGCAGATTTTCCAACCCTTGCTCCACAGGAGCTATCATTTCTAAGGAAAAGCCACAAAGTGGCTTAAGTGAGCTACAGTCAAGCCTGATTAAAAACAACGCCAAGTATTTAGAGTTAAAAAGAATGAAACTTTCCACAGCCAGCTGGTCTGAGGGGGAAAAAAAAAATCACAGCTTAATTTACGCAGATTCTCAAGGAGCAGCAGATCTGACTCAGTGCACTGGCATTTTGGATGCAAATGCTCAAAGCGTCGCACTAGCAGAATGGACTCTGCAAAGAATAGATATAAAGGCCTGACCACTGAAGAGCCTCGTTGGTGCTCTGGTGAGAAGCAAATTCACACTGAAGCATCCAGTAACAACAGGGCAAACAAAGAGCAGCCAAGAGGGACTGGAGCTGCAACCAGAGAGCAGGGCATGGAACAAGAGCTTCCACAGTGAGAAATAAACTAAAACAAAAGAGTGGTTTGGAAAAGCTTTGGCAGTGCAAATAACAGGACACATGTACACAGATTTCTTCCAAATGGCCAGCTAACCACGCATTGTGTTTTGTGTTAGTGGTTAATCCACAGTTGATTAAGATCCACCCTACATGAAGAAGCATCTAGCAGTCAGACAGAGGATGTGATGCTTAATAACAGCAGTTGCGTGATTTGGACCTAAAATTGTCATCACACCCAGAAGCACAAGAGATGCAAACATGATCCTTTTCAGAAAAGGAGTCTCTATGTCTACAATTACTTCTCAGCTTCAGCTGTGATGTAAAACATGCTGGTGTGTCTTTCTTTTCCAAGGTGGCAATTCAGGAGGAGTGCTCGTCTTCCCCTTTTAGAAGGCCCTGAATATATTGGAACATTATAGTCTAAGGTCGTGGCATGTGGAAGTCTTCCACAGACTTCAGTGAGCTTTGGATGAGGCTCTGCAGCTGGGCAAGAAATAAGTATGCATGGCTGAGAGATTAATACACTATCTATACAGAAAAGGAAGAGTTTGAGGCAGTGCCCAGGTTCCCCTGTTCGTTATACTTCAGCCTTTCTAATACTGCTTTGAGGTTACATAACAATGCAAATTACAGGTTTATTCAGAATGACACCATGAGCACTGACTGACACTTCTTCCAACTTCTGCAGTGGAAGCCCAGCACACAGTGAGTGCTGACGAGCTGCAAGGCATAACCTGGATCGCTGCAGGGCTCTGCTCCCATAGACTCAACTGTATCACCCAGGGAGCATTTCCAGCTAAAGCAAAAGGAGCCGGCCAGGGGCAAAATGAAGGACTTGGTAGACTAATGGTCTCATTTGGTGTGGCAAATCCTCTGAAATCCACTGACAAATTGGGAACATAATCCCCTCACTTTTATTAGCGACATGCCTCAGTCTTCCATACAAATCAGAGACTACGGTTTCCCTATAAGCACAAACTTATATACAGAGATTTTTCTCAGAATAGGATGCATTCATTAAATTGCCTAGTAGGAATGTCTTTGCCCCTGAACACAGCGAGGATTAAGGTGTGAAATTCCTATTAGGGCGAGGGGATTAGGCTGTTGCATTTACATAAGGATTTGACACAGAGGATCAGTTCATCAGTTGGTGCGTGCAGGCTGATGTACAGCCCCAGAGCGGCTAATGGCTGGTGTTTCAGAAGAGAGGGAAGCTCCTCCTTCTCAAATGCACTTACATCATTTTGCATGATGTTGTTTGGAGAGGCCAATTCCTTCTTGACCCCTTCTGTGATCACTCTAAACCCTAAAGAATGAGCTATGGGACTGTCCTGATTATTGTCTCCATACATTTACATCTGAAATGGTGAACTGGAAAGAAATTGAGGAGAAAAACTGTTAGATTTGTAATCAACAAAATCTATGTAAACATCATGCGCACAAAGATATCTGAAAGCACTAACTCAGGGATGAAAACTACACCACAAGTACCTCGATCAGCACGACAATGTTTTCAGACCTAAAAAAGAGACTATATCTCAAGCACATGTTTTTTAACACAGAAATAGGACCTGGGCTGCTGCCTCTTCACTGAAAATGTTCATGTAATAAGGCCCTGTGCAGGCACATGGGCATAAAGTAAAGGTCCAAAAGGATCCTACAGTGTCTCCTATAACACCTGCTATTACAGCTCATCAATGTAAGGCATTGAAATTCAGAGTCCTTGTTTTCAGCATCAGATCAGGAGATCACAGCAACCAAGTCTGTTCCCTCAGCAACTCTGCATGCTAGATTTAGCACTGCACTAGGCAGGTACAATTCCACTTCAGTTCACATTCCTCACTCTTCCCTGAGTTTAGATCTAGGAATAGTGGCCCAAACTCTCAAAAAGCAATTTTATTTCTTAGTGCTTCAGGGCTTTTGCTCAGAGAAGTAAATACACAAGCCAACAGTACTTTCTGATCTCGAGCTTAACAGCAGGTCATTTAGATTATTCATAGATCAATTTATCTATGTTAGTGTGCATTTCATTAGTGAATGGTAAATATTCAGTGTTAGCATTTACTTGTAACTGCATAGAATTTTTCAGAATTAAAATATCCAAAAGCATAAAATTATCTGACAATACTCGAAATAAGAAAGTCTTGCAAAAGCAGAGCTTCCAGCTTCAGTAATATAGGAATGTGGTCACTGGTCACTACTAAATATACCAGTATCAATAAGAAGAGACCAGCTCCAGGTACGACCAGTTTCCTTGCCTGTCCTCTGCCCCTCAAACTCTGTAAGTGAACTTGCAGGGATGTATTCACATGTTTAAATGCTTTGATGTATCTAAGTCAGCATGCTTAGCCCTTGCTGATCCAACATAGAATCATAGAATGGTTTGGGTTGGAAGGGACCAATCTAGCCCATCTAGTTCCACCCTTGCCATGGGCAGGGACATCTCCCACTGGATCAGGCTGTCCAAGGTCCATCCAACCTGGTTTTGAACATCTCCAGGGATGGGGCAGCCACCATTGCTCTGAGCAACCTGAACCAGGGCCTCACCACTCTCATCCTGAAGAAATTCCTCCTTATGTCCAGTCTCAATCTGCCCCTCTCCAGTTTATCCCCATTACCCCTCGTCCTATCGCTACAAATCTTTGTGAACAGTCCCTCCCCAGCTTTCTGGTAGCCCCTTTAGGTACTGGAAGGTCACTCTAAGGTCTCCTTGGAGCCTTCTCTTCTCCAGGCTGAACAACCCCAACTCTCTCAGCCTGTCCTCGCGTGGGACACATGACTGATGCTGGTGCTGGCTTGGGAAGTCCTGCTACTCCAATGTCCAGCCAGTCTGATCCTGAGTAGAAATCAGCTGAAGCACCAAATAACATAGGATGATACAGCCTACACAGGAGTGAAATGAGAAGCCAGGAGTTCATAAAAACAAGGCCTGTGCCCAGATCATGAAGCCATGCTTTCACCTTTGGACATTGTTTGTTGTTTTTATCTTGCACACAATCTGAGCAGCTCTGTATCCTCTGAGAGAAAGTCGTTCACAGCCTTTTCATAAACGTGACCTGTGCAGCATATGATTGTTACAAAGGATGAACAGGCAGGCAGTCACACATCGGATTAAGGAACAATGATTCATAAATTCAAAACCCTGTCTCATGTGTTGCTTTTACACAGGAACAGGTAAGAGCCTGCCTGAACCAGAAGTGGAAATCATGCCTTTTATTTTTATCCCTGCATTTCTGAAATAATAAGGCACTTCTGGCGCATGCTGTCACTTCCTTGACTCAGGAAGAAAAAGGTGGATGTTAAAGAAGCCATAAATAGTATCTGATGGTACTCCCTTTTCTATGATGTTGACTTTGATTCAGCTCCCTGCAATTATCAGGAACAAGAAAAAGACAAATAAAATTATCCCAGCTCTTTGTGGCCAACAGACCTGGCCTCCCAGCTGAGTGCTCTTTGTGCTGCTGAGAGCGTCACCAAGCAACCAGCCCTTGCAGCTGCTAGACTACAAAAAAGAAGTGAAAGCATGTGTTATGGAAAGGAAGCACACGAGAAGGGAATAAAGGTTAGGACTGAATCAATCTCCGCTTTGTCTCCTGCCTAAATATGGCACCAGATACAAGGAGAGATCACCCTGAATGATTTCACCCACTGAGGGGGCAGAACCCGGACACTTATTTTGCTTTAGAAGCCAGATCCATGAAGTACTAAACCCAAGTATCCTGTACACGATATCTGGATGCAATGAAAAGATGACTGACTTTGTTGTTATGATATTGAGGCTTAGTATTCTTCATTAGTCTTAGCCGGTGGTCCAAAAAGCAGCAGAAGGTGGTCCCCAACACAGCTGCCAGAATGACTGTATTGTCCCAGTTGTAAGTCAAACCCACATGTAAGTCAAGTGGAGGTGAAAAAAAGATAATTGAAACAATATGGCAAGAAATGCAAAGCAAACAGTCAAATCCCCATACAAAAAGCAGGGAATTAATAAAATGGGAGAGGGGAAAATGGACAGATAAATGAACATTCAAACTGTGCTTTATGTTTCACTGATTGGTAGATCAATATTAGAAAACTGTTAGAGAGTAGCAGACATTCTTCCTTGCGCATCTACGTACTCTTGAAATAAAAAGGTTGAGAAACCCTGACTGATATAATCCCTGACTGATACCACCCCTCCAGCTCTCAGCAGCACTAACAAGTCTCACAGATGAGTCACCTTCTGTTTTACCAAAAACCAGCTAAAACAAAGATACGTGAGAACTTGTCAAATCTGAACATTAAAAACAAACTGACAAACTCATGTCAGCCTCTCTCCGAGTTTAGATGTGTCAAGGCACACCAGCCTGGAACCATCACATTCACTGCCTCAGCCTAGGTCACACGCTGCAGCTGAATCCAGGATCCAGTGGGAGGTGTCCCTGCGCATGGCAGGGGGGTTGGAACTGGATGGTCTTTAAGGTCTCCTCCAACCCAAACTATTCTATGATTCAAGCAGGAACTCCAAGACCCACACTTGCTGCTGGAATACCTGAAGCACCCTGCTCCGCATATCATATTTCCTGCAGCAACTGCCTTCTGGTTTTGAGGGAAAGAAAAGTTTTGGTGAGCTATGCTTAGAAGAATAAGACAAGTTGGTTTTCACCAGTATTAAATATTATAAGATGTACAAATTAGTGTTCAGCATCTCCACTTTCAACTCAACTTTACTTTTCCTTGTCTACTGTCCATTTTACACTAAATCAAACACTTCACACAAGCAACTGGAAACAACCCCAACAATGAACGTAAGGATCAGATGGCATTTTCTCCAGCATCTATTTGCTGGAAAAAAAATGCAGAAATGGGGTAAAAATGGAACTGTTCTGCACTGTATGGCACTGAACTACTATCTGGTGCCAAAAGCAGTGCAAAAACTTTATAAAGAGTCTTATGATATGGATAAAAATTCAAGGCAAAGCAGACATTTCAAAAGCTGTTCTCCATTTTAAAACTGCAAGAAAGGCCAAGATTGTAAAGATCTCTGCTGCTTTACGGCACTAAAAATAACATTCGCCAACAACCCTATCGAGACTCTTATACAAAATTGAGCCAGCCTTATGGCTTTCATTTTGATTGTGAAACATACACATCACTTTGCAATCCTCTATGCCTAGGGTTGTCTAAAATGAAGGAAATCCCCAGTACCACTTCCTCTCAAAGTATTAAAATTCTATAGAAGCAAAAAGATGCCTCAATTTTCAGCTGGTATTAAGAGATGTAAGTTCTTGTTTCTAATCCATTATGAAGGGCTTTCAAGTAGGCAAGAATAACATCCTTAGCTCCTAATGTTGGCTGTCTAACTCGACTCTTTGATACCCTTCATTTACATGTAATCCTGCAGCCTGCCAGCAGTCGATAAGGTTCCTGATATGTGAAGTTTAGCCCTCTTACTGCCTTTCTGGAGAGCTGAGCTTCATGATGGGAGGCTGCTCAGGTTTAAGGTTTCAAACAGATTTTTGCTTTTCAGCATTTGTCCTTGAATAATTTTTCCACTATGCTTAAAATTCTTCACACAGTGGAAATGGTCACACTACCTTTTTGCTTATATCTATTATTAAAACACTTCACAGGTTCTTGTAAACACTAGGGGGTATGAAAAAACAGTGAAGGAAGTAAATTTGCCCTCCAATAATACTGTTTTGTAGATACGAAGACAGTGAAGAAGTGGGATGTATCAAAGAGGGTTGACAGAAGTTACAAACTCAGAGTTAATGGCTACACAACGCAACTGACTGAAGAATAGACATGAACATACACATTAAGAGCAAGGCTTTTACAAGCACTAGACTATGTGTCCCTAACGAAAAAGGGAGGATCATTCCACACACTTTTGACAAACCCATTTCAAACATTCCACCACACAGTGAGGTGACACATGTCACCTGTCTACAGAAAGTCAGGGTATTCTACATCTGCAGAGCTTCAGTTATAGCTCCTCTGGACATCTTTGCATAACTAGACACCTTAGACCTCCAAAGGCAGTTAATTTACTGGATGCTGGGTCATCCTGATACCCCAGCCACAGGCAAACTCCCAGTTCCGTATTTGCAGGCACAAACCCACACCAAGACCTGGCAGCCACGGAAAGCCATGTAAGCCTGGGTGATTCAACTCTGAACACCCAACAGTACACATGCTCTGACCATTTGTAACCTGCTTTGTGTTTTACCAAAGCCCCAGCTGTAACATCCAGCATTAACAAAGGAGTTACTAAGAACCTGCATGAGCTACCCCTACTCCACATGATCACATCCAGATCACTCAAGAAGATGGTAAACACCACATGTATCTTGATACTTAATTCTGCTGTAATAAAAAACCATTATTTCTACCCTGGTTTCTTCTTCTAAACCCATTTCCTATCTGTGATAGTATTTTCCCCTCTCATCACTACCTCAGGTTCCCTAATATGTTTTTGAAGGAGACTTTCCTCATGAGTTTTTGAAGTCCAAATGTTCGCTAGCTCTCTCCTGTCTATGTTTTTATTTGTTCTATTACTCTATACTAATAGATCATTGAGGTAAGGTGTTTTCTTGCAGAAGTTATGCTTATTCATATCTTGTTATGCTATGTTGTGTATTTCATTATTTTAACTTCCATTTCAGTTGATTTATACAGGACAGATGCTGAGTTTCCTAGTGTACTTCCACCACCATATAACAGAGAACAAGCACACCCATTAGTCACCATTCCTGACCTCTCTGTTCCTCTTTCAGCAACATTACAGACATGAAGGAGTGAGAAAGGGCTCAAGGTTATGTCAAGAGATATTTCAAGATATTTTCCTTAACTAATTATTCTTTCCTGATCAGAGAAACTGAAAGAAAGACAGCCATAAGCTCTTCTCGCAGTAGTACAGTTAGCATAGCTGGATGTTTCATGTGGTGGTTTGAGCCGGTCCATCACAACCAGGCAGCCACATCCACAGCAAGGCAGCAGAAGAACCAGAGCTGTGGGCTCACAGCCACAGGGGACCAAGCACCAGATAAGTAGCACAGAGCAGATGGTGAGGGCAGGGGAGCACAAGGAAGGAGCAGGAGTCCTGCTCTCCCCTGCTGCCCTGCAGGCTCACTGGCTGCATAATTATTCCTGTGGAGCCAATAAAGCCCTTTGTGTTCATTGTCCTCCAGATAACAGAGCTCAGACCTGGAGGACTGGAAGGACTGACCTCTCACGCCAATTCTGAGTGAAGCAAAATCCCCTGGAAAAATCCTTCTAATGAATGGTCCATATTATCTCATCTTCCTCGTGTCTGTTTTTTGTCCATCTCATTCATATCCAAGTCCCCCATTTGGGGAATAAAAAGGAAAAATAATTAGTAAAAAGCAGGCTGTCTTACACCCACTGTAGCTGAAAAATCCTTGATCTGACAAATCTCTCTTTCTGAAAGAAAAGCATCATGGGCAAATACATACAAATTTCCTATTTATTGTAGATTACATGGATAATCTAAAAACTGCTAATGACAATTACATTTGTATTTGTCTCAAAGAATAATTTAGAAATAAGCAAACATTTTCAAAGTGCAGTTAAAGACTCCAGTAAAATACCTTAGGTTTATTAGAGCAAGGGAAATAAAACCAGTGACACAACATGAGGATACAACTTTAAGAGCACAACAGTCCCTGTGATCCTTTAACTAAAAAGGGCAGTTTAGATTGCTTAGACAGCAAGCTGAGCTGCAGAGTCCAGTTCTGTAACCCCTAGTAAAACACATTTCCACAGATAGAGACAAGTGCATGTACTTGGACACACCCTGCTTGCTGTTAACCAGGAAACTAGAACTATGTTAAGTCAGAAAGGACTGATTGTATGTTCACAGGGGAGAGGGTGTGCCTTAAGGCTTAGAGCAGCGAGTGCTCTGGTTATTAGCCTTGCTTAATTTTCCCTATTCCATTTGAATTCAGAGCTAAGCAAATCTCCAGGAGCAGGCCTGCAATTCCAGCTCTGTGTGCTAATCAATTTGCTGCAGCTTGACAAGCTCTGAGCACAAGCAGGAATAGTCCTCAATTTTCATGGCTTGTCTGTGCACTTTCCCACATATGCAGTCCTACCTTAGCCAATTTGGAAAATCTGGATGGACTGGATCCAACTTCTTTTACTCCTCAACAACTTTAGACATAGTTTTATTATACACATTTCTGTGCCAGTATCTTTTGTCATCTCTGGCAGACTGAGGGTGGATGGAAGATGATATCCTCTGCACGTGAGCAAAGATATCACTCCTTCCCTTGCTGTCCCATACAGAAACCTTTTAAATGGCACCGGCATCACATTCAAAGGGCAAGATGAGGTGGTTTTTAACAGCCTCTCATGCTCATTCTGGGCCCTTTGCAATATGGATTCATCTCCTTAACACTTAAGCTTCATCAAGAGGCACATACTATAATACAGACAAAACGAGATAATCACTGGTTCAGTTCCATGGGTAGTTTCAGGAGCAAGAAGGAAGGAATTTCTGTTTTCCTGGATGATAGCTCTAATACACTATATCTTACCAGCCTTTGTTATTAAGCTCTATGCCTTTACCCACATCTAGTGCATGCTCCTCCTAAAGAAAGGTGTGAACATGAACTTAACTGGTACTGAGTGACAACAGCCTTTTGACCAAAAGCCTGTAAGAGCCAAGAAGAGAAGAAGTTACCTCAGGCAGACAAGAAGAGGAGGTGGGACTTGAAACAAGGTGTGGAATATGGCACTAACCATGACCAGATTCTTGAGGTGTCTCTCACTGGGTGAGCTCAGGGGAGTATTCACACAGTCTGTGGGCTACTGCAGGTAAGGAGATGTGAGCAAGCATGCTGTACTTGATGCCACTCGCAGCCTAAGACTACGGACCCTGGTGCACCAGAATTAGCAAGACATTCCCACATTACGAACAGGGAAACTGTATGTGTTTGATTATTGTATGTGATCAAAACAAATAAGACCTTTACTAGAGTCCATGTGTTGAGGTAGGCACTTGCTCAGAATACACTGAGCATAACTTTCTCCCTCTCAGAGCAGAAGGGACTCCCATTCACTCCAATAGGCACCAAAAGGGAACCAGAAACTTAGTTTCATGTGACAATACAAACTACCAATGGAAATAAAAACCACAATCCTTTCTTAGCCTGTCTCTGCTCCCGATATTCAGCCTAGTTTCCCTTGCTCATTTTCAGCCCATTTATTCCTAGATAAACCCTCTGGCGCTCTAGTGAATAATCTTCTCTCCTGGGATTGAGAATGAAAAGGGAACATGTCACTCTGTATGACAGAAAAAACTGCCAAAATAAAGATGCTGGTGAGGACTGATTTTTTAGCATACGTCTCTTTCGGGGTGTGAATAGCACTAGGATTCAGTAATAGGGGCCATGTACGCCTAGGTCACCCGGTCAGACCTGACTGCATCTTTCAATACTTTTGACAGCCTGCCATCTGTGATACAAGTAGCAGGTGCTTGTGTGGATTGTGGTCAGCACACGTCTACTAGTAAGACTCGTGTTTCTACAAGATCAACGATTTCCAGCCAGCAGCAGTGCAACGCTGGAGCCTGCTTCTGGACTTGGAGCCTCACTGCCTTAAGGGGACAATAGTTCACAAGAGCTTTAGCCAGGATTTGCAGGACAACAAAATGCCAACAAATACTCAACACCTGCGGCTAAGCAAAGCAGCAGAAAATCATCTACCAAAGCCTGCAAGATCGTGGTCTTCTCTGCTGTCTCCCCTTGCTCTGAACATGCCTTGGGGAGCCGATTGCGGAAGGCATGGATTGCAGACTGCGCTGATTGCAACCAGGTCAGTCTCAGTGCTCACAGGAGAACAGATACGGTCAAGACTTTAGCTGCTGTGGTCAGACTGCTTCTGCTATAGTAAAAACAGGAATTAGGATTCCCTTTTCACCCAGATTCTGTGTCCCACAGACCTAAGTAAACAGAAATTAATAAGTATAAGGTTTCTGAACAGTATCTCAGAAAGTCTGCTGAATATTTTATTATAAGTACTTAGATACACATTCCTGGAAGCTTGGCTTATTCATTCTAGCGCATGATAAAGTCCTTAAGGGATACCTGAGGACTAATTGGTTTTGTCTGTGTTAGCGTCTAGTCATTGCATGAATCAGGCAATGCTGAATTTCCAGCCAAGACTACAAGCTCCCTAAAGACAGGGAACTAGGCTGTGTTGTCTGGCAGTAAGTGACTTGGGTTCAGAAGTTCTTCAGCCCATACATTATTACTACCCTTCCTTGCGTGACATGTGGTTGCTAGAGAGGAATAATCTCATGCGAACACCCTAACTGCAGAAGCAATTGGGAGGAGGGAAGCTGGTAGTTAATTCTCACCCTAAGCAAGTATTGGAGGAGGCAGCTATGGGCAAAGATTCTGCGTGCACAACTCCTCAGCTAGCGCTTGTGATCCAGACCTCTTGGCTCATACCAAAATGGGAGATTTATGGAAGGCCTGCCAAATCTCAGCAGTTAACAAGCTACACTGAGAAGAAAGGACTGAGAAAAAGATGCAGAACAGATACTATTTTATTGCTACAGCTTTATGCAGCAGGGAGAGAAGATGGGACTTGCCTCTTCCCTGTTAAAGCCTATCAGCTGCTGCAGAGCCTTTTGCAGGAGGCAGGACACAAAAAAACGCTTGCACCCATCTCCTGGCTCTTCCCTTCCATCTGCTTTGTGGCTAGATCCCAGCTTTACATGAATACATGAAACTGCTTTGCTGTGGGGTAACTTCAATGCAGTTTTTCAGCATCCAAGAGGGTCAATCAAAGTCTCAGAAGGACAAAGAGTTTCTAACATCTTGTCCCTCGACATGTGTAACAAGAGAAACCAACGTGCTTGTTTTGTAACCTTGAACCTCATGCCTAAGGGGGTAAGATATCTATCTCCAGGGCTCTACAAGGAACAGTTTCACTCCAATCTTTCAGTAATGAAGATGTTACTGGGTACATGGAGGAATTCACCTTGAGCACCAAAATACAGATCTAGCTCCTTGAAGAATAAGCATGTTTTGTTACAAACCTTGTTCTATGTCACATTGATACAGTTTCATGTATACAATCAGCAGAGCTACACTACCCTGCCAGAGTTCGGCCCACTGCTAGCACTGACACTTGAGCATTGAAATTTTTACTAGTTTGTTTCCAAATAGCAGCTTAAAATCAGTGCAGCAGCTCCAAAGTTTGGTTGGTTTCTTCAGTGCAACTTGTACGGATGCATCCAAGGCAGATTTTTACGAGTAGTACAGTGCTGGGAGCTGCCTTAACTACTTTGTTAGCTTTGATCCCAAGGACAGCTTAGTCATCCTGCTTCTCCCCCAGCCACTGTTTGTCCTTCCTCAATGCAAATCATCTAAAATGAAGCAGCAACTTCTCTGGACAGGAGAGGTGGGCTGGCCTCCTAGGCATTTGCATCAGCTCTGCAGAAAGATGAACTTCACTCACGATATGTCACATGAAATCCTTATCAAAGCAAAGACTGCTAGAGGGGACCACTTTATTAAGATTAGAAATTCTTTTGGGAGCACAGACACAAATGCTCTGACAAATGAAAATGTATGTCATTTCATCTGACAAGACAAGCTAACACTCAGACAGAACAGAAGCACTTCGTCTGGGCTGATAAAAGCCAATGAAGAGCACATGTGTTACTTCTCTGTGGGCTTGAAGATTCTGAAGTCCAAAAAAGATTTTATCACTGCTAAAAACATATTCAGTTCCTTGCTAGTTGACCAGAATGTCTATCTATATGGAACTGAAGCATACAAGCTTTCTCCCCTCTGAAAAACACCTTATTCTGCTTATCTGGTGATGCTAATAGGTCACAGAACGGGGCATTTAGTTAATTCAAACATGGCAATACATCACCTGGAGAAAAAGCAGGAAGAATTCCATAGCATACAAAACATCTTAATGCCAAAGTACAACTGAACTTGCCCAGTGAATTTCTGGTCACTCCAAAGCATCATCCAGTGAGCCAATCACAAAAAGAAAGGGACATTTCATATACTTGCTGACCAACTCACAGACTTTGGAAGGTAAGACAGCACCAGAAGAGAGGTTCAGTGTGTAGAGAAGACATTAGCTTTTACAGGTCACTTCTTAGAAGCAGAAATGCACGCAGACAGAAACCACTTGCAAAACAAGGCGCAGAAAGCAGAAGGTGGGCATTGGGCTGTAAGGGATGAACCAGCCACCTCTTCCAGAAAACACCTAGATATCATACGCCATGGTGAGAAAGAAGCTCAAGCACAAACGGGACAGTAAATCTATCAAACATGGGCAAAGTCTAGTTCAGATTATTGCATTTGAAATACTCGAATGCAACTGCATCCAGAGTCTCAAATTCTGTTTTCTAATTCAGTTTATTGATGACATGAAGCAGAAACCATCACCATGTGCTTACAAAGTAGCCAGTGCTCCCCGGAATCCAGACATATTTGTGACAGTGGATATAAATAAGAGTTTGAAAAAGAGAAATACTCTACTAAAACAACTCTTTCAAATGAGCCACCGATCAGACCAAGTTCAATCCTGCATATTAATTATATATATTACACATCTCAGGACAACGGCAGTTGTAGTCATGAAACCAAGTGCTGGATTTCATCTCATCCACTGTAGTATTTGTTTGATGTAGAGAATTGTTTGACCTACACCATCCATTTCCTATATGGCCATGAAAGTTCAGATGTTAAAACTCCATTGTGATTCTCTGTTAAGACTCTTTTTTGGTCAACAATTTGAAACCCCTTTTGAGTTCTGGATTGTCCATCAAGAGGTGATGATACTCTCCAAGAAGGAAAGGAGACGGACAAAGCATAAGGCATTACAAATGTGCAAGATCAAGATAAATAGCCTGCTTAAACACGAGATGCTAATTTAGCAGTTTCAAAAGGGCAGTATTTCTATAGACAATTCAAGACACAAAAAGAAACACGATTTCCTAAAAAAAAATTCTAACCTTACTGTTTTGAGTATTACATGTATTCATATACCCCATCCAGCTCTCAATTAACTGCTTTCTCACTCCAAATGCAGGTCTGCAGTGCACAGAAGTGTAATTATTTACACACCACTCTATCATTGCCACTACTGTCTGCACTTCTAAAGCATCTTGATTACTCTGCTGAAGAGCACCATGGAAATGCCTATAAATATAATAATCATCTCCCCTCATTAAATTACAGCTCATGGACTGAGAAAGGATGATTTGCCTTTGTACATTCCTTTTGTAAATTTTATCATTTCACAACAGAGGGAGTAACGTGCCTCTGATGACACTCAAAGAGACAGACTGTCAGGATTCTTGTCAGTATTTCAGCTTTGAGCAGCTTGCGTTTTTGCATGAATATTTTCTCCTGAAAATAAAGCACTCTTTGTCAGAATTAGGCATTCAAGAATCTCTTTTTAATGTCAGAATCAGAAATGCAAAAACCTCTAGTATGTCAGGAGGTCAGATTTTGTGGAGCAGTATGTCATGGAAAGCCTACCAGTAAACACTGCACACACAGCAGAAGCTTCTACGTTCACAGAGAAGGACACAATTTCATATAAACTTAGATTTTAAAAGTATTTAATTAAAAACAAAGCCCTTGTGAACCAGGTTTGCTTTTCAGGAAGCTTCAACAGTAATTGATGCCATAAAAAGTATCAGACATTCAATTGTTGTCAAATTGCAAAATCCACTCAATAACTGCAATACCGCATCTATATTTGCACGCAGTGAAATTCCCAGTGGTGTCTCCAACACACAATGAAATATCACATTTCATAAGATGATGAATTATAAAGCCAGCAAAACAAGTTAAGTGTGACACCTTTACTCAGACCTTAATGATATCACATTCCTGCAACAAAAGCTGGTGGTGAAGTTGCCAGTTTGCCCCAGTCAAAAGAGCGCTGAGTTAAGGTACCAGCCACTATACAGCTATCGGAGTCTGATATGAGGAAAACAAAGTTGCCTTTATTTTTTTATTTATTAAAAGTGCTAAGATAACAGTTTGCAGTAGGAATTGTTAAGTTACATAGATCTTTGTGTCCCTTGCTCAGCCATAGCCCCACACAAGGCAGCCACTCCAACCCCAGGTCATGGTCTACCCCACAGCAGCATCATTCTGGGCAATCCATAACTAGATGGCAAGCAGCATTTCCCAAATCCCCACTTAGGAATCAACTTCATTCTATGGGCCAGTCCAGTCACCGGGCCACAAGATCCGTTTAGTTTGTGAGTTGATTCTGTCTTGCTTTCCAGTCAGAGGTAGAGGAAGAAACATTGCTTGCTCCTGTAACCAGCTTAAAGGTGGAGAACACGACACTTTTATGGAAGCTCATGGGGCACCCCTGTTTCTGCGCACCATCCAAAGCGACACCTCACCACCAAAATGCTTGCTGTTCTCAAAGAATCGAGGCATTTTACAGGGTCGGATTAAGACCCTTATTCACAACTGTGACAGCAACAGGACCCTGAGAGTCAGCATGATTAGGCAGCTGCTTTTAGGCCAGATCCATCTATTAAACTCTTTGTCAAGCCACTGTGATTCAAAACATACATAGTTTCTTCAGTAGGGACGGACCGCTTGATTCTCTCCTTCCTCTTCCCCAGCTGCTTCCAAGGCTTCCAGGACATCACTCCCTGTATCACTGCTTCTTTACAGCATGCTACTATATCCATGAACGCTCTAGCTGGAAGGTCACCCACTCATGTATAAACTACATTTTAAGAGGAAAAAGTGCTGCATTGAGACAAATGGAAAGAAAAGCTTTGATAGGCAGATGAGAATTTTGTATATCTGAAACTAGAAGCAGCCACTAATTAATGTGCAGGATACAGAGGTTGGGACAAAGCAGGGATATGAGTCAGGTTAGTGACACACTACTGGCAGCTCCCAGACACTGCACCTGGACTGTGAAAGACACTTTATGAGCCTGTGTTTGGAGCTGGAAGGATGAATGTTATTGTCTGCAAAGTCTGTGTGTAAGTCGGACACATTACCTAGGGTTGGCATGATATTTAGAGAGGCAACACTTGTATAATCTTCTCCAGAGAGTGTCAATATAAAGCAATAGCATCAATCCCTAGAATAGCCAGTATCCATCCCCCACTCAAGAGCTGTGCTGCTTCATTCCAGAATGTGGAGCAAGACGACAGTGACAAAAATAAGATCATCCCTCAGTTACTGAAGACACAGAACTGTTAAATCCAGTTCTTCCTGCTCTCCAAAGTTATCCTCCACATTCCTTTAAGGGTTTTTCATAGACACAGCTATACGAAGTGGCTCATTACTGTGTAGCTACTAAAGAGACACAGATGTTTCCTTCAGTACCAGGAGAATGTAGACATGAACCCCATTACAATGACCCACTAAATATTTTTGACCCCAGGCATTTTCTGCACATTATCTCTTCACACATTCACAAAACCACAATACTGCTCCATGCTTCTCTGACTAATTAGTGAGCTGGACAGAAGAGTGTGTTTGGATCAATTACTTCACCTTAGCAAGCAATGAAAGTCAAGTTACGTATTTTCACTCAGTGAAGCCAAAGCTCGAGAGTTCTTGTCATTGCTTCACAGTCAAATCAACTGGTGGCTGTGAACGGAAATCCACATGTTATTTATTTAGCTAGTCCAGAAGACATGCACTGCACGCTGGCGTGCAGGACGGAGCATCTGTTTCACTCAGATGGTTGGCTAAATTCTTAACTTGATATTAATATCAGTGAAAATTTAGTAACTTTAACCACTGGCATGAGAAGTCGGACTTCTAAAAGAACAGATGGCAGTAATCATCTCAGATTAATTTTAGGCTTCAAGAATTGCTCTGAGTCAGGAAAGCCTCAAGATAAGAGAAAGAAAAAGACATAACATCTGTAAAATCTCCTACCTGTTTCCCATCCAAGGTATACAGCTTTTTCACCACTCCTGTCTCCAGTTTTATAGCTTCAGTGATATCAGTGAGAACTTGCTCAAATGAATGGGCAGTCTTCTTGTTCAAGAGCACACGGACTGCCTTCCGGGGCTTCACCCCGCTGCGGATGATGGTTACCAGCTTGGGACGCACAAAATCTTTGTTCTCCTTTGCCTGGGCGCTGTTGCTGCTGGCCAGAGACTGAGGTGCTTTCTGGTTGGCAGATGTCTTCACGTTGACAGACCAGTTGGGATTGACGTTCTTGGTGTACTCCACCTTCTTGAAGAAGTTGTCAGATGAGCAGACATAACTCTCCCCTTTTGAAAGAAATGAACACCAGTCGAATGTACAGTTATTGCTGTAAGACTGCTGAAAGACACTATGCTTTTCCTCCCATTAATCATGTAAGTCATTAATCATTGTTTTCATTAGCACTTCCATGACAGCTTGTCATTAAAACATTTTGTCTTATTTTAGTATTATATTTATGCTTATTTAAAATATGACTAGTATGTCCCCAAAGTAAGCACATCAGCCATTGCTCGCGTCAGCAAATACACATTACCACTCAGTAACAAGAGCCAGGGGTTAAAAAAGTTTAAGAGTTATAAAGGTATTGAAGTACCTAAAGATGCAACTAAGCTGTCTAAAACCTCCTAAACACCAAATCCATTCAATTGCCTAAATTATTTTGTAAATTTGTCAGCTTCATCTCCATCTTTCCAGACCTAACCACTGCTTCAGTCTGTTATCCCCATCCACAAGGGGATATTAATATTTACACATAAAGAACCTTTTGTGTCATGCCTAAAAAACAATGAAAATCTGTTACTGAACATTCTCTACCAAAAGCAGCTTTGATAAATCTAGCAGGCATAACAAACATGCTCCATTATAGTGTCACTGTTGTATTAGACGACAGACCTAGTGGCGGCTGAAATAAATCACTACACCAAATACCAATGCTTGCTTTTATATGGCTGGTACCAACCAAAAATACATTAAATCCAAATTTAGGAAAGGCAGAGAAGGGTTACACAGGTTGTTCAAAGCCCCGTCCAACCTGGCCTTGGACACGTCCAGGAATGGGGCAGCGACCACTTCCCTAGGCAAACTGTGCCAGTGCCTCACCACCCTCAGGGAAAAAACATTTCTTCCTAAGACCTCATCTAAATCTCCCCTCTTTCAGCTTAAAACCATTACCCACTTACCCTGTTCTTTCACTCCCTGCTCCAGAGCTCTTCCCTAGCTTTCCTGGTGCAGCCTTCTCTTCTCCAGGCTGGACAACCCCAACTCTCTCAGCCTGTCTCTCAGCAGAGGTTCTCCAGCCCCTGGATCATCTCTGTGGCCTCCTCTAGACTCCCTCCACAGCCCTATGTCCTTCCTGCGCTGAGGACTCCAGAATTGGACACAGGGCTCCAGGTTTGGTCTCAGCAGAGCAGAGCAGAGGGGCAGAATCTCCTCCCTCACCCTACTGGTCCCACTGCTTGGGTTGCAACCTAGGACACAACTGGCTTTCTGGGCTGCAAGCACACGTTGGCTCATGTCGAACTTCTCATCCACCAGCACCTCCAAGCCCTTCTCTTCAGGGCTACTCTCAATGCAAATTAGTTTCAAGTTTGCTCGACCCTATCTAAGCTTTTAAGGGCGTCTTAAAGGATTTGTGGGACCTTCTTTTGGGCCTGCAAATATGATGGATGCTAGAAGAGTTATTACTAGAATGAGACTGTAAAACAGTATCCCTGGGGGAATGCAGCTGTCTAGTCTAAAATGACTCAGGCTGCTGAGCACTTGAAAATGCACTGAAAAAAAGCGCCAGTCATTGCTAGAGGAAAATGCTTTCGTCTCACCATTAAATAAAATTTTAACAGGAACTTAAGGCAAAACATGGGTACCTGTAGGGTCTCATGGAGTTTCTGTTGGTATATTATTGGGCTGATGTTACAGAAACAAGCTCTTCAAATGTCATGGGAAGTTTAAGTATGGAGTAAGGGGAAAAAAAATCCTTCTTCATATAAACAGATTAGCTGCATTTCATCATCTGTTCCCTGCTGCAAACTCCAGGGCCTGGACAACTTTGAAAAGCCCCCTGATGTCCAAGTCTGGCTTTCCAATACAGGTTCTCCAGAAGCAGATTTGACATCCATTTGGCAAAGGTGTAAATATGGATTCCAAACAGCCCACTGGCTTCCATGGGATATTACAGTCCAGGCACATGGTCTATCCAGTACAGGGTTATCCTACTCTATGGTCATCCTTTTGCTGACTAAATAGCATTTTTGATGGAGACACTGAGATAATGCCTTCATAAACATGATGAGACCACTAACAGCTATACAATAAACAGAAAGTTTTAACAGATTTAAAACAATGGTTTATGTTCCTATTGCTGCTAAATGTTTGATGTCACAAGCAGCCATAGAAACAATGCAGGACGGTAACTTCCTTATAAACCCCAACTTCGTACCCAGCTTGCCAAAAAGTGGTGTGTCCTTGTGGTGCGGTGCTTACATCACCAACTGCAGCTTTTCTCCATCTCCCCAGCTGCATAAAATGACCAAAATCATTTTTATCAGCAGGAAGCAGATAACCTGTTTTCCCTTATGAAGATGGAACAGAAAATACAGAAGGCAGAAGAGAGCTAACAAGGTTCATGATGAATACTGTCGGGCATTTTATCAACTAGCATACCTCAAACTAATGCAGTAATCACACCAGGAGGTTTTCTTGGCTTGAACGAACAACATAAATCTATTTTTAAGGCAAATATGCTGTTAGCAAAACCCCTCAATAAACTGACAATGTAGTACCCAGAGCTGAAGCTCCTTAACTCCTTACACTTCTTGACTCTCTCTCAATAGAAGCATAGATATCCCACAGAGTACCATACAGTATCAAGTATTCCCACTGCACATATTAATTGTTTTCCAGAAGCACTGAGTACTTTCAGTCTTTCTGATTAATAAGTGATAAATTGTGCTTTATTCATCTGTTTCAGTCAAGCAACACCTGGTGCAGAGGGGGCTCACATTTCTCTTCAGTTTGACAACGGAGTGTGAAGTGCAGCAAGGGGAGTTTGAAATGCTCGTGGGGAATTAGCCCTCCTCAGAACCTGAGCCCTCCGAAGCCCATAATCCCTGGGCGGTACAGCCTTTATAAGCATGCTCAACTGAACTGTAGCATTATCCTTTTCTCAAAAGGATTTCTACATTTAAATGCAATCCCAGGAATAAGTGATTTGAATACTATTGTCACCCCTGCCCCAGGCCTCCCGGTGGAAGCTCCTGACCTCACCTGCACCTCTGCTTCCCTACCTGAAAAACAGAATTAGCAGTCTCTGCCACTGAAGTATTGCAAAGCTTGACTTTCATCTGTGTTTATGGAATGCTTTTTATGGGATAAAAGATGCCACAATGAAAGAAAGTATATATTTGTACTATGTTCTATAAACATAGAATCATAGAATCACCAGGCTGGAAGAGACCCATCGGATCATCGAGTCCAACCGTTCCTATCACACACTAAACCATGTCCCTCAGGACCTCATCTACCCGTGCCTTAAACACCTCCAGGGAAGGTGAATCAAACACCTCCCCGGGCAGTCTCCGCCAGCACCCAACAACCCTTTCAGTGAAA
>WAAB01013883.1:0-14028 GCA_013389865.1 Piaya cayana
TATTCTATGATTCTATGTTTGACTCTTGGAATAAATCACTAGTTACTGACCACCAACTAGACTGGTCACACCCCTCTGATCTCAGCCACCCAGGCAGTTTTCAGTCCTCCTTACTGTGTGCTCATCTAGCCCATATATAAACAGCATGTCCATGAGGATGTTATGGGAGACATTGCCATTGTAGAAGGTTAGAAGGTTGGTTAAGCATGACTTCTCCTTGGTGAATACATGCTGAATACTTCTGATGGCTTTCTTGTCCTTCACACACCTGGGAATGATTTCCATAATTAATTGTTCTGTCACTTTCCCAGGGATGAGGTAGAAAAGGACTGTGGAACAGTGCAGGGCTTGTGGTAGACTGACAAGGTATTCAAATGAAGCCTTTCCAAAGACACACAACACTGCTGCTGCCTAGGGTCAATATTCGTGTTGCACATAAAAATATCCAGTAGTTATACAGAGCATTTCTTCTACTGACTGTTTATTTATGTGCAGTATTTTATTTCTTGTTAACGATTATTATTTCTGTCTCTCCCAAGTTCTAATAAAACACTGTTATTTAAGCAAACCTGTAGCCTTTTCTGACAGCTGAAGAATCTACCATTTGGTTTCATTCTATGGAGTATGGTTGCTTAATTGAATGCAGTAAGATATCAAATGAAAAAAATCCCATTGTGCCACTAGCTCGTGTAAAAGAATGAACCCCCCCACAGAGTTGCCTGAAGGTATAAGTAGATACAGAGTATTGACAGGGTAGCTTTAAGATAACAAATTGAGCTACAAGGTGGATAACTTTGGTCCATATATATCCAAGAAGAATGAAGACTTTGTAAGGTTTGTTAGTTTCAAAAAACTCCCAACATTTCTTTAGAAGTAATAACAGAAATGGAAAAGACATAGATCTCAAATTCAAATTGTTTGTTTCACTTGTATTTTAAGGGTGATCAGAAATGTGCTAGCAGGTACAAGACAGAGGGTCACCTACTACTGATCTTTGCAACCGAGTACCTGTGATGATCTAATTCCTTCCAGGCTTCTCGAAAAAATAGATGATGGCTGTGAGGGGAAATAAAGATGAGGTCCCTTTAACTGGGACAGGAATAGGTAGGGCTAAAACATGGTTGTTCTGTGCCTCACATTGCTGGCTGAGTCATGTTGTCCTGTTATGACATGAGTGTTGGTGGTACCATGGAGGCCAGAAGTACACAGTCCAATGCTTAGTGACTCTTCTCTGAGCAATTCTTTTCAATTTCCCTTACAACAGTCTCCTTAGAAGTAAAATTGATTTTCTATTGATTTTACATAACTGCAACCCACCCCATCACTTCCAAAGTGGATATGGAGTCACTTCTTGCACCTTCTGTGAAAGAGATGAGCTGGGAGCCCTTCATCATGGTACATTGCAGCTAGGACAGCGTAAACATACTGAAGTCACTCACTGAATGTCCACTACCTTTGAGGCAAAACTGTTAGTGACACTACTACAGTTCTTAACACAAACCAGAAAACCCCAGAATACTCACTGAGACTGTGCTAATGCACTTATATGGATTTTGAGTTAAAACTAGAGCATAACTAATTAGAAGAGCAAACGAGCATCTGCTTGTAAACTGATCATGTTTCCGCTGACCAAATTGTTCTCTTCCTCATCTCCTTCCTTTCCTTAGAAGAAACAAGTTTGCACAAAGTCTTTTGCTGCTATAAACAATATAGAGCTGCTAAAGACTCAGAAAACAATAAATGCCAAAACATATGCAGCAAAAGTTTTGCGAATATATTACAGCCCAGATTATAAAGATTGTCTTATAATGAGTACAGAGGATCCTCAGTCATAGAATAATGGAATAGTTGGGGTTGGAAGGGACCAGTTCTACCTCCCCTGCCATGGGCAGGGGCACCTCCCACTAGATCAGGTTTCTAAAAACCCCATCCATCCTGGCCTTGAACACCTCCAGGGATGGGGTAGCCATGACTTCTCTGGGCAGTCTATTTCAGTGCCTCATCACCCTCACAGTAAATCAGATCTTCATAATATTGAATCTAAATTTACCTTCTTTTAAATGAAAACTCTTACTCCTCCTCTTGTCACTAAACTCCCTGATAAAGAGCCCCACCCCAGGTTTCCTATAGGCCCCCTAAAAGTACTTGAAGGCTGCTGCAAGGACTCCCTGGAACCTTCTCTACAGGTTGAGCAACACCATCTCTCAGTCTTATTTCAAAGGGGAGGTGCTCCAAGCCTCTGATCATCTCCATGGCCATCCTTTGGATTCGCTCTAATGGATCTATGTCCTTCCCATGCTGAGGACTTCAGAAACATGTCCCTTGACCCGCTGCTCATTTCTTCATACAACTTAAAGAAAACAAAATGAATTCTCCATCATGTGGAAACCTCACACACATGCAGCTGATGACTGAATATTTCCCTGTCACCCACAGTTGGCAGGAGGTTGTGTCATACTTCTTGTAGGAGCACAGTAAAGAAATGCATTCAGCCATGAAACATACCAGAATAGTGCAGACTGTTGAAGGGATGCCATCCTACTGTAATGATTGCATCACATTCACTCCAATCTGACCTGAACAGTGTCTCGCAGTGAGAGATACAGGCTATGAAAATATTTAGGAAGTCCTGTTTGGTGCCCTGTATTGATAACCAAACACATAGTTACTGCAGTGAAATCAGAGAATGTGGTGTTTCTATAAAGATTTGTTTCTGGTAAAATCACAACAGCGATTATGCATCAGTGGAGGATTCTGCATCTTGATAAAAGGAGGACAGCAATAATGCTACGGCATACCATATGTGTTACTCCTTTTGCTGTTAGCTCACCAACAGGGGAGCCTGTAGCACTAAAAAAGTGAAACCACATATCCACAAGGCAGCTGTATTACTTTAAAACTGCTGTCTTGCACACCAGTTACACCGAACAGACCACTTGCTTAAGTGTCCTGGTTTTTGTCCATTAGTGAGGATGAAGGCATAAATGGGTCAAATCAAGTGATTAGAAGTATTGCAAAGTAAATTCACCTTATGTTTATGTAAGACCTTGCCCTGAGGTTTCTAACATTACTTTTTTAATACATATAATAAGCCTTTAGAAATCTGGTACTGTTAGTTGACTGGATAATTTCCTTCCTAAGTTGAGATGAGTTGCCCCTTCAGCTCATGTCTCTCGACACTTATTCTGTCAAGATCAGTAGCATCCTCAGTATGCACACACCACAATCTTACTTTTCTGGAAATTGATTTGACAAGTCAAGTGCAGGTAAGGGAGAGAAAGATATTCCATCTGTCTCATTTAAGGCCCGTGTTTTCATTTCCCCCTTGGAGGACAGCTCCTCCACTGATATTTACAAAAAAAAAGTTACATCTCGTTTTAGCAATGAAAAATCAGGTAATGCTGGAAGATTCTGATCACTTCAAGGAATATGTTTATGTTTTTACTTGCAAACAGAACTAGCAGTCATCAACTGTAAATTCATAGAGACCAACTCAGTGGCTGAGGGAAATAACTCAGTAATGAGATTGCTAAGACTTATTTTTAAACAATGATTGAGATTAGATAATACTCCCTTATTGGTGGACTTCTCAACTGATTTAGAAGTATGGCTGCTTGTGAAAAGCCCAGTTAGGCAGAAAGCAAAGGCATCAAACATTTGCACATCAAGAATAATAACTAGGAGATACACTTTGATAGCACCTGAATGTAAATCAGGTGCCATCAAAGTGTATCTCCTAATTATTCAAAATGAATAATGATCAGAAAGCCTCTGAAGTCAATAGCAATGACTCCAGAGTTGCTTTAGATGTTCCTTACCACAGAAGGAGGTGGTTAAAACAGGGTTAGAAGCAGTAAGAAAGAGCAGACAAGAGAATTAAGTCCCCAGGTTTGTCATAAAGAGTTAAAAACCCCATTCTCTTCTCCCAGTCCTGTAAATGTTAGCAAACATAGAAAAAAACAAACTCTCCCAATATCTGACTGCTCAGAGACTTCTAGATGCCTCTTTGAACAGTTTTGTGTGGAACTCATTGAGGGAATGGTGTAAGCAGCAGGTTCTTCTGCACAAATTCTGTGTTTGCTAGCCAAAAATACTTCAAGAACATCCTCACAGCAACAATGACTTCTAAAAGCACCTGTTCTTCATACTGTATAAAAGCAAAGAGGTCTTCAAAGAACTTTCTATGTGGCTGCAGAGTAAACACACTCAGATTCTCTCTGCTCAACAGGTACACACACAGCAGGAGCATAGAGCTTTTAAGCTTGAACAGACTGTTTGTGCCTAGCAGTTAGCTACAGCATTAGCCAGTAGTCTGCCTTTTACTAATATTAGTCTGTAGACTCATTTTGTTCTGTCTGGTTTGGCCATTCTGCAACTGCCATCTGAAAGCCTCAAAAACCTGTGATAGAATTTATCTGACAGCATCTCTTGCAAGGGTTCAGTTTCTCAGCTATTTCAGAACATACATGGTAATAATAGGTGTATTTTATCTCCAACTGGATGATTGGAAATTGGATTTTCTTTCTGGCGTGTCCTTTGGGATCCTCTACAATTGAGCTATGGGATGTTTTTGTGGAGAATTTTGACAGTAATGTCAGTGATGTTGTAGTAGTAGTAGTAGTAGTAATAACACTAATAATACTACTACTACTAATAATAATTGCAAGCATTTTTTTGCAGTTGAATAAAAGCTCAAGCAAGTTATTTGGGAAAATTTTTACAAAAAGCTCCAGCATTTGCCCAGAACAAACCCATTAATCCACCTTCTATTGTACTGATAATGGGAAAAAAATGTGTTTTACTCAAGTGCATCAAAATTAATCACTTTGGGCAAGTGAAAAAGAGAATTTTTGCAGTTTGATTTATTTAAATATTATTTCCAAATACTTTACAACTCTTTACAAAATAATAACTTACAGTGTTCCCCTGAGTTCACTACATTGTCAGTTTATATTTCATGCCAACAGAGATACTTTGAGGAAAATCTCATGGTGACAGAAAGAAGTGTGTTAGGTCACTAATACCAGCATACAGGAATTGTTTCTGTCATGTGTATTATAATAACACCTCAAAGGCCTGTCCACACCCTGCTGTACGAGGGCTATGAGGCACAACATAAAAGAGTATTCATGCTCCCACAGCCTGCAATATGAAAGGGGGAAGAAAAATCACAGGGAGATCATGTGACAGCAGAGAATGGGGAACCAGACAATCTCACAGCCTTCTCCTCCAGAGCTTGCTGTATCCTTCTCCCAGTTGCACTTTGCTCTGCTACTGCCACACTGAAACAAATTTGTCACCATCTGTCTTCTGTTTACCGTCACAGCAGAGAAACTATGCTTATTTTGCAGACTTATCACCTCCATAGTCAACCTTTCTTGAGAAGGAAGAAAGTGAGGTCAGATGAAACATAAATATATGTTATGTTATGTTATGTTATGTTATGTTATGTTATGTTATGTTATGTTATGTTATGTTATGTTATGTTATGTTATGTTATGTTATGTTATTCTATTCTGTGCTGTGCTGTGCTATACGCTACATTATGGTATGCTATACGCTATGCTATGCTATTTGAAAGGGACATACAGCAACCATCTAGTCCAACTGCCCAACCACTTCAGGGCTGACCAATAGTTAAAACATCTTATTAAGAGCATTGTCCAAATGTGTATTGAAGACTCACAAGTGTGGGATATTGACCACCTCTCTAGGAAAACTCTTCCACTTTTGACCACCCTGTCAATAAAGATGTGCCTCCTGGTGTCCAGTCTAAACCACCCTTGGTGCAGCTCTGAACCATTTGCACCCAAGCACAAGATCCCAGGGAGAAGAGATTAGCACCTCTGTTTAGACCTGCCAAGGACAATGGGCAGGTTGTGAAGTATTACATGGACAACATTTCTACCAGAAGGTATTCTTTGCATAGGAATGCAGGACCAAAGCTACTTCCAACATTTTGTGCAACATTTCTGCTTCAGGACAAAGACAGAGAAAAAAACGCGGAAAAATCACCAGAGGAAAAAAGGTAAGGAACATGAGCTTGGGAAGGTGCAGAGGTGGACATAAGATACATGCTAAAATGTCAAGTTTGTACATGTACCCTTTGCATTCACATTCTCCTATAATCCCACAGTTATGGTGCCAGGAGGGCTTTGGTGGAGAAACGTCCTCTTTTAAGCTGAATACTTTCAGCACTAACTCTGAAAGGAAATACAATGATGGTTTGGTTTGGTTTGGTTTGGTTTGGTTTGGTTTGGTTTGGTTTGGTTGAGTTGAGTTGGGTTGAGTCAGTTTTTGATCCCAGATCCCACATCAATGCCATCAATCCAGCTGTCAGCTTGTCTCTCTAGAGCCTTTCCAAGCATGAGAGAGTAAAAGAAAACCAAAGACAATAACTACCATGAAGAATTCAGCCCTTTCTCACAGGCAAAAGGCCTCCATCATGATCCAAGGCCCCAGACGGGACAAAGCACCAATGGGGATTGCTTTGGGGTGATACTAGTACTGTGAGGCACAGCACCCCTGCACAGAGTGCCATGAGTCTAGCCCTCAGACTAGGCAGGTTCCCTACTGGGACAGGACCCAGGAATCTGGCACATGAGTTCAAGGAAAGTGATCTGATCGAGGAATGGTTTTCCTGAGCTTGGCTGTTGACATGTCTATCTTGCATGAGAGTGCAAAGCTGACAGCACAGGATCCAGCATCTTCTACCAGTTTTGACTCTGCTCTCAGCAGGTGGTGGCAGAAGGTAACCCTTGTTGCATGCATTTTCCAACCGTTCTTTCAAAAACTCAGAGCCCTAAAGAGAGAAAAGGAGGACAAGAGGCAAATGAGTAGAGAAAAACAAACTGCAAAGACTTTGAGAGGGAATCAGGGGCTTGTGGACTTTGGCATACGTTACATCTGTGTGTCTGCACAGTGTTTTGCAGTGATTTAGCAGACACCACAACAAAATTCTACCTCTTTTCTGCAGCCCAGCCCTCCCTTCCAAACAACGGTTGCAGTGCAGTCCAAGCAGGGTAAGTGTTGTTCAGGAAGACTCCTGAACACCAGTAGTGTGCCATTTTTTATCCACTTTAAGTCGCTCTACCCCTCTTAGGCCGTTTTATTCTCATGTGTAAAGAAGAGAGAGCAGTATAACAAACCAAGTAAACAAGTTCACTGAAACACTGAATTTTTGCTTGCAGAGTTTACAAGCTGCAGTAAGTACATCTTGGTAATTTAGTATCTTCTTTCTAAACAATTCAATGATGTCCTAAATGCATAAAAATACTTGACAAATAAAACCCTCAAAATCAAAAGGAGCCTCCAGAAACTGATGAAAACCAGTAATCCAAAAATTAACTGGTTAGAGGTAGGTCTAAATGCTACCTTTCTTTGATGGAAATCATTGGACCTTGCGTGTCAAGGGATTTGCCCATTACTGCTTCAGTACTGTCACAAATCAAGGAAGATGGTGAAAAACTGACAGGTCCTGGTTTTCCAAGGGAGCAAGAGAAATGTATGACCCTGACTCCAGTAAAATGAAGCAAACTAGGAGAAATCTGGAAGGCTTAACACTGAAAAGCCTTAATCTTGGCATTTCAAACATAAATACTGAAAAGAGAGGTTCAGTATTATGAATGATTGACTATTAAAATGCAGGTTTTTTTAAGTGCTCGTGTACACTAAAGGACTTTTTTCCATGGTCTTTTAATGCCTGAGAAGGCCAGCGTTCATTCGTTACCTTAAAACACAAAAGGTATACTCTTTTCTTTACTTTTTGAATAAAAATATGTAAAAAGTAAGACATAACATCATTCACTGTGCAGTCACCCACATCCTTCCAAATCAAATGTTACAATGAGGAGAAGAAATCTATTGCTGAATGTATTCTTAGCTTCATTCTTAAATAGACATCTAAACAAATACAAAAGAACACGTAGCATCTCAGGAGAGTGAGGTGAAGCATCTCAGGAGAGTGAGGTTAAAATGATAAGGTACAGAGTTTCCTTCGTGTCATAGTACAAAATCATATGAAGAGTAACAAATAAACTTACAGAAATAATTTAAATAACCACTTATCCAGGTAAAGTTTTCATGGAGTCTGATTTTTAATTCCTTAAATTGACCTAGCATTACATAGCTAGAATTTAATAATTACCAGCTCATTGTAACAGCTGGGAATAAGGAAGGCTATTCCTGTAGCTTTTTCATATGCATGCCATGTTACCTCTGGCAGTAGCCCATATAGTAAAGAAGCCTCTATCATTTCACTATCTTGGCACCTGAATTTCTGCAGTGTAGAGGACCCTGAACATTGTCAACAACTGAAAGAGATGTCTGTGTGTTAAGCACTGCAAAGATCATAGATGGTTTGAAATGAGAATTTGTAAAATGACAGGGAAAAAAAGTCCATCAAATCCTGAGATATCCTTGTGGAGCTTGTACTTTGGATCTATTGCTGCATTCCTTGGGCACTTCAAATGCCTACTGCCCTTGAGAAGGACAGAAAAGAAAATCAGGCTAAGGATCTGGTTCCTGAAAGAATTTGGCATGACTCATAAATGCAAAAAAGTCCTCTTTGAGTAGCATGAAGTTTGCTAAGAAATGCACACATGCTCACGCACACATGAAGGCATACCAAAGCCAATGCTTAGGAGTATAACGTGTGGGAGATATTCTGTACACTTCTGTCGTCTTGCCTTTTCTAACATGAATATGCTTTATACATTAGGGACTCTGGTTTAGGTCAATTGACTTTCCCTGTTGCTCATTCTTCTATTTTAGTAGTGTAATTTTTAAACACTTTTACAGTTAATGATAAATGACTTTGTAAGTGGGCAAAATCTGAAAAAGAGACTAGATAGCAGTAGGAAACTTAGAGGCAAACATGTCAGGGGTCAGGAGAAACTTAACAGTTGACACAAAAGTCCAGTGTATTATTTAAGTTGTGGTTCTTTAGAACATAACTCCATTGGGACACAGATACATAGATGAATCTGTTTAGATAAAGAATATGTTATCATCACACTGAGCAGGAAAGAGAGTCAATTAAGTGGGAAGCCAAACAGGTTATAATGAGGAAAGTAGGTAAAGGGAAACTAAACCACAGCCACACAGATGTGTTTTCATCAGACCTCTCAAAAAAAAATTGCTCTGTTTTTCAGCTATTTATTTTAATAAAATTATTCTATTTCCATGAACAGATAGACTTCCTATAATGCATTATTACACTGCAAGGCTTTGACAAAGATACGACTGTCCTAAATAAGTTATTTTTCAAGATGTCCAGCTGATGATGGTGAAATTCCAAGGATGCTTATTGTCTGAATTTTTATATAATCACAAATATAATTACTGAACACCTGTTCCAGAGCAGTGTTTCTCTGCAATACTAGAATCCATCTGGATGCTTTGACTTGAATTGAGGCAGGTCAGGAAACTTGCCTGCAGTATACTATCACATTACATGTCAGTCTTCTCTGAATGGCTGTGGTTTCTCTGACGTCCAATGTGCCACCTTGATCCTGCATCCTTTGCCCTAGTTCAAGCAGCAAGTTATGAACATGTACTGACAGTGTAACAGAACAACTCAGGCTGGAAGGGAACTTGGGAGATCTCTGGTCTAACCTCCTACCCAAGGTAAGGTCAGCCTTGAGGTCAGATCAGGTGCTTGGTTGGGGTTTGAAACCCTCCAGGCATAGAATCACAGAATCCTTTCATATCATTGAATCTAACCATAACCCTAACACAACCAAGTTCACCACTAAACCACCTTCTCAAGTGTCACATCTACATGTCTTTTAAATACCTCCAAAGATCATGAGTCAATCACTTCCCTGAGCAGCCTGTCCCAGTGCTTGATATCTTTTTCAGTAACAAAAGTTTTCCTAATAGCCAGTCTAAACCTCTCCTGGTGTAACTCAAGGTTATTTCCTCTTTTCTTATTACTTGTTACCTAGAATAAGAGACCAACAGCTACTTTGCTACAACCTCCTTCCAGGCAGTTATGAACAGTGATAAGGTCTCCCCACACTCTCCTTTTCTCCAGACTAAGTAATCCCAGTACTCTCAGCCACTCCTCATAAGATTTGTGCTCCGGCCCCTTTACCAGCTTCTTTGCTCTTATTTGTGCATGGTTCAGTCCCTCAAAATCCTTCTGTCCCTCAAAATCCTTCTTTTAGTGAAGGGTCCAAAACTGAACATCATTTGAGGTGCAGCCTGACCAGTTCCGAGTAAAGGGGCAATATCACTTTGCTACTCCACCCTTTTTGATACAAGCAAGGATGCTCTTGGCTTTCTTGGCCACCTGGGCGCACTGCTGGTTCATATTCAGCCAGCTGTCAACCAACCCCTCCAGTCCTTTTCCACTGACCACATTTCCAGTTTCTCTTCCTCAAGCCTGTGGGATTGCATGGGGTCATTTGGACCCAAGTGGAGGACCTGCTATGTAGCCTTGTTCAGTTCCATACAATTGGCCTTGGTCCATTGCTCCTGCCAGTTTAGAATTTTCTACGGAGACTGCCTTCCCCCAAGCAGATCAGTACTCCCACCCAGCTTGGTGTCATATGCTAATTTATTGAGGGAGAACCCAGCCCCCTCATCCAGATCATTGTTTTAGATATTAAACAAAACCAGCCCTAACACAGAGCCCTAGGGAGTATTGTGATCAGTTTCCAACTGGATTCAGCTCCATTCACCACAATTCTTTCGGTCTGGCCATACAGCCATTTTTTTTAGCGAGCAAGGATTACATCTGTCCAAGCTATAAGCAGCCAGTTTTAACAAGGGAATACTGTGGGGAAAAGTGTCAAAGGCTTCACTGAAGTCTAGGTAGACAACAACCACAGCCTTTCCCTCATCCACTAGATGAGTCACCTGGCCACAGGTGGAGATCAGGTTGGTCAAAGAGGACCTGGCTTTCTTAAGCCCATACTGACTGGACCTGGCTGTCCTGTACGTACCATGTGATGACATCAAGATGATTGCACAGGGACAGCACAACCTCTCTGAGTAGCCTGTCCCCCTGCCGGACTGTTCTCATGGGGGAAAGGTTTCTCCTGGTCTCCAACCTGAACCTCCCTAGTTTGAGCCAATGCCATGTGCCTGTGCCTCCCACCAGGCACTTCCATGAGAAGTCTGGCCCTCACCACACAGTCCCTTCCACATAGATACAGAAATTCTGTTGGATACTTCAAAGCAATCTCTGTGCTGGGCTGAACCAGCACCAGACCCACATCCAATGCTACAATGTCCTTGTTCAAGAATATTGTGGGACAGAGCTGAAAGCCTTGCCTCTGTGCTAGAATATCACTGAGTTGCTTAACCTAGCAGACATTAAACTGCATGCACAAATTTTAAGTGATTCATAGTGTGGGTATGCTTTGCATTTGCTGAGGCCTACAAAGGTTTACTGAGGTTTCAGAAAGGGGATTTTGTTGTGTTGCTTTTGCTTGGTTTTTGCTTTTTTTTTTTTTTTTTNTTTTTTTTTAATGGGATGACTCAGCTAGTCTGTTTTTCTGAGAGTAGCTACTGAAATGGAAATAATTTTATGGAACTATAGACATAAAGCTATTTCCAGAAATTTTCACAAGGAAAACTTTGGGAAAACTAGGAAGTTCTGATGCGAGCTGGGCTTGGTTTTCCTTCTCTCTCCTTCCCCCTAGCATTTTTTTTCTTTGCTTCTTTCTTTCTGCCCTTTCCCCTTCCCTTCCCTTCCCTGTGTAGTCCTCAGTGCTACAAGTTTTTTCTTCAAAAACAAATCATGAATCATTGCATTTTGCATTCTCCCAGCATTCTCTGATGCTGAGTTTGCCAAGTAGGATGCTGAGGTGTCCCATAGGAATGACAAGAGCCTTGATGGCACCGTAAATGCAGCCAGTTGTGGTTAACTAGGAAGGTGCTTGGCCCAGCATTGTTCATTCTTGAATGTGAGTCTGTGGCAAAGTTAGTGCCATTTGGTAAGGTTCTCTGAGAACAGACTTTGACATTTCTCTGTTCTGCTGGAATACTGTTGCAAAAAAAGATTGGACCAGATGACTCTTGAGGTNCCTGTGTAGTCCTCAGTGCTACAAGTTTTTTCTTCAAAAACAAATCATGAATCATTGCATTTTGCATTCTCCCAGCATTCTCTGATGCTGAGTTTGCCAAGTAGGATGCTGAGGTGTCCCATAGGAATGACAAGAGCCTTGATGGCACCGTAAATGCAGCCAGTTGTGGTTAACTAGGAAGGTGCTTGGCCCAGCATTGTTCATTCTTGAATGTGAGTCTGTGGCAAAGTTAGTGCCATTTGGTAAGGTTCTCTGAGAACAGACTTTGACATTTCTCTGTTCTGCTGGAATACTGTTGCAAAAAAAGATTGGACCAGATGACTCTTGAGGTCCTTTCTAACCTGGTAGTCTTAGTCTAGTCTAGTCTTGTCTAGTCTATTCAATTCTTCTAACACAGAGCAGTCACCAAAAGGAGGAATATTTTTCCGAAGGACACAATATATTAAATTCATTTAGTACTTTATATTTTGTCTTTATCACCATTCAAATGCATTCTGACTGGCAATAATTTAATTTTCCCCAAGTCAAATCCATTTTTCCTCTGACAATTTTTAGTGTCTTAATCTCAGCCTATGTGCTATTTACTTTAATTTCCTACTCCTGCCCTTTCAAGGAGAGGGATGAGAAAACAATCAGATGAGCATCTGGAAGTCAGACAGAGTTAACCCACCACAGAACTCTTCTACTGGAAGCCTTGATTTTATTTTTAGATATAAGAATATTGGCTGGTGGAACATCACGCTGTATTAAGTGTAGCTATATGAGTTGTCATCCTTACATAAATAGATTGTTAGCTACCAGTGAGCATCAATTATGTCACACCGTGCTTTCAAGTTTGGGGTTTTTTATGGCTTCAGAGTTCCACCAGAAGCTCCATTGTCTTTCTAAGACTGATTTTTATCTGAAAAGTATCCTTCTTTAGAAGAAACATTTATTGTGTATGGTTAGACATCTCAGGTGTTATTGGTGGTCTGATTGCAAGCTGAGTTCAAGACTGCTTTGCCATTTGTATCAAGAGACAGCCCACAGCTTGAGGAGTACACAAGGCTGCAGAGGGCACAGCTAATGAGTTATATTAATATCATATCAGAGCCTGAAATCATGATCCACACTGCATCCTGCCCTCTGGTTTCTGAGTTTGAAAAGCATGCATTTGGCAAGTGCAGATGGTGGGTAGTAGACTTTGATTCCTCTGAAAGTCTGCTGCCCATGTTTTTGAGGACTGGGGCTTGATCTGCAATGCATGTCAAATCTATCCTTAGAGAAAACTTTCCAAAATCAAAGTTACATTTTTTTTTAGTCTGAAAGCAGTTCTACTGTGGTTCTGGAAAGTTTTACCCTTGGAAAACTTTTGGAATCAGATGTCATCCATCAGTGGAGTCTACAGGCAGTGCAACCTGCTTTTTAAAGCCTAGATAAAAATAAACACCAAGATGCTCGGAATTTATTTAAAGCCATGACTTTCCTTCAGTGCTTGGATGTCTATGTAGTAAAATGTGTACTTGTGTTATTTACATCAGCTAGATTTCTTCAGAATCTGGCATTGTCATTGCTTCTTACAGATAATTTTAATATGTTTAATTTAATGAAAATCTAAACAAAATCCTCTTTCTCTATGAAATTTTCTAGGCCAGGTTCTGGTCCACTGTAGATATACACTGTCAGATTTGCATTCACCAAGTATTTAGTCTTGGATTGAATGCCATAAATGTAATGTGAGCACTAATTTAATATATCCGCTAGGTCTGAATAAAAAAATCTAGTGCATGTGAGAACAAAATCAAACAGTATGTCATCTTTGCAAAAGGAAGATCCCAAGCTCTCCATACGCCTACTGAAGAATTAAATATTATCCAGTGTACATAATACCCAAAGAATATAAATAATTATACTCTCTAGTTAGATATTTTGACTGTAAAACTCAACTATGAATTCTGTTTTGTCTGTCTACGTATATTCCTTTGATTTACAGAATCACTGAATCGCAGAATCA
>WAAB01013884.1:0-12851 GCA_013389865.1 Piaya cayana
CCATTCCCTCTTGTCCTCTTGTCTTGTGCTTGACAGCCTGGGCAGTCCCTCTGCTCCGTGTTTTGTTCCAAGCACGACATCGCTTTGCCTGCTCAACTTGAAGAAACACTAGAAAACTACTCAGGTTATTCCTGCACCTCCTTGTGCTGGTTTTCCTCATGTCAGGTAGAACTGTGGTGTTGCCACACGGTCCCTTGGCACAGGAGAAATTCCCTGTGCTCCCCACGTGCTGACAGGGTGGCTCGATATTCCAGGGCTTGGTCCAGGAACCAGCTCCTCACTGCGATTCCAGCCCTGGCCAAATAGCTCCCCTGTGGCACAGCAAGTGCTGACAAGCATCTTAACCTGCTCTGCGCAGGCAAAGCCCCAACTGGATTTGGAGCACGGCAAAAATAGATTCACCTTCGTCTTACCACTGCGAGCAACCCTTTTAGGTTATTCTTTTTTTTTTTTTCAGTAAACAGAAGGAAAGCCGTGCTTCCGAGTAGTAATTGAAAGATATTGTGTTTCTGCTGGCACCACAGCCATGTTAGAAGCAGTTATTTTATCAATAATCTTTTATTTAACAATCAAGGAGATTTCAGCATCTATTTTGCCCTGAGGCTGCCAGCCTTTCTGAAGGGAATGGTGCTTTCGTGTGAATTATTCCACCTCGTCTGCCTGCGCTCTGAGCGGGCTGTGTCCTTGGGCTGCCACCCCGAATCTTACGTGCTCGTGCGCAGCTCTGGTTGCTACAACACCCTCACCCTGGCACAAAACGAGTCTCTCCGCTAGGCTGGAGAGACTCATTTAAAAAATGAGGTTCTGTGCTGGATGCTGTGCCCGGCGCTGGGCATGCCGAGCATCTCCCTGGGCTGCAGGGCTGCCCGCTGGGCTCGCAGCATCGCACCCCAGGGCCAGACCCTGCTGCTTCCCCTGCAGGTGCCGAGCGAGACACTGTTTCAGCTGCTTTGATAACTGTGTGTTCTCTGCAGCTTTGTTAGAAAGGCGATGTTTTGGAACACAGATGCGCCGTCTGCTAGGATGCGGGTGGGCTCTTTCAACTGTATTTCTGTATTTGTGCCTGTATTTTTAGAAGCTTGTTGAATGTTTCATGCCGGTACGTGGATGACGGGTGTAGCAGGATGCTTGGTCTTCTCAGCACGCTTCTGTTCTCACAAATGAAGTTTGCGAAGAAGCCTGAAAGGGGATTTGAGAGGCATCTCCCTGAAATAAGGCAAAAAACCCCATAACAGACAAACTCCTTAGCCACTAATGAGGGGCCTGGGTTTATCCAGATACCCAGATATTCAGGGTTATAGAATCATAGAAAAAACAGATTGGAAGAGACCCACAGGATCATCGAGTCCAACCATTCCTATCAAACACTAAACCATGTCCCTCAGCACCTTGTTATCTGGCAGGAGGAAGGAGCCAGGTGAGCCCTGCAGGGCTGAGCTCCCCCCAGACACATCCCACCAGCTCTAGGTTTCTCCCTGCTGGTCAGGGTGATTGCTCTGTGGGAAGAGGGGCTCCACGAGCCCTCAGTGACACAACCATAGAATCACAGAATCATAGGATCACCAGGTTCGAAGAGACCCACCCGGTCATCGAGTCCAACCATTCCCATCAATCTCTAAACCGCGTCCCTCAACCACACCAGGAGCTGCCACGCCGAGCACCGCAGCGTGCCCTGGGAGCAGAGGCATTCCCCCAGACTGTGTGCACTCTTAACAGCGCTTAAATAAAACATCGCGGGAGAGCTGTGATCACAGAGCCCAGCCGTGCTCATCGAGAGGCTGGCAGAGAGCATCAATAGTTAATAGAAAGCCACTTATGGCTCTGCTCCTGTTAAATCCCCCATCAATTATAAATACCGCATGAATTATTCACTTAACATTACTTAAGTCGTGGTCCGCACCTAACAAATTTTTTAAAACGCATTTAAATAAACAGTTGTGAGGTTGCGGACTTGCTACACTCTGTCAGGGTTTAAGCGATGCACAGAAGAGACAAATTCATTGTACAGATTGGGTGAGAAATCCCATCTTGTTTGCTGCGATCCTCAGAGCTGGTGCCTGTGTATAAGGTATTTTATTCTCACAGTTCGCATTTATCATCGTTGGAGGCAATTGGAAAACCTGTCCCCCTGTCCCCAAACCTTCAGCCTGGCTCAGAGCAGCTATTCCCATCTCCCCAGCCTTTTCACCCCAGCTCCGGGCAGTGGGGAGCAGGCTCAGCCGTGCGCAGGCAGCAGGGAAACTCCAGCGGGAAGCAGGGATGGGAGCCGGAGAACTGACTGCCAGGCAGATGGCTCTGCCTTATGAATTTTGTAGGAAGAATGGGGTTTGAACACTTTCCCAGCCTAGTGCCATCGCAGCGAGGGAGGCATGTTTCTAACAGGGGGGGTAGTACTTGGCCCTGGTTGTCTCTGTCTTTGCTCCAGTTGCATTTACTGAATCCCCCCCGTGGAGCTGGAGCTCCTCTTTGGATTAAATCTGGATCCCAGTCTGCAACAGCTCCTTGTTTCTCAGCTGCTTTGCTGACACCCATGGCTTAACAGGCAAGACCCAGCTGCCTGATCTCCTCAGGTTGTGGCAGAAACTGAGTCAGAGCGAGAAGTGAGAGGTGGATTTCCAAATCAGATCAAGTCCTGGGGAGCTCAAAACCAAGCCCTGGTCTCTTTGCTCATCATGTATGTACAAGTACCTGTGCTTGTGCCGATACAAGCATCCCCTGGAGAAGCTGAATGATGTGGTGGAGAGGAGGATGGAGCAGGGGCTGAGGTGTGTAGGGTGATGAGCTGCCAGCGCTGCAGCCAGGTGGGATTTTCCTCCTAACACTGCAGGGTCAGGGTGGTGCTTGGTGCTGATGTGGCTTCACTGCTCTGGAGGTGGTGCTGGGGGATGGTAGATGGTTATAGAATCATAGAATCACCAGGTTGGAAGAGACCCACTGGACCATCGAGTCCATCGTAAGCATCAGGGAGACAAGGATGTGCTTGCAAGAAGGCAGAGCATCTCGCTCCTTACCTGCAGGTTTGCTGCAGCAGAGGAGGGAGATCCACACTGCTAACAAGCCAGGATGGACTGATTCCACCTCTAAGAGAGTAATTCTTCCAGTTCGTGCCAAACAACAGCTAAAAGGCTTAAAAGGGGCACCTATGACTGTGCTGCTGCTGACTGAGCTGCCTCTGCAGCTTGGGTTTCACAGGAGAAAACAAGCAGCTGCTGGAGGCTGGGAAGGGGCCTCTGGAATAGGAGCTCTGGGAAGGGAGCTCTGGAATGGGAGCTCTGGGAAGGGGGCTGGAGGCTCTGCTAAACATGTACCCCCCCCCCCAAGGCCGCGCTGCGGGGGCTTGCGGGCACCATCTTAAAATTAGCTTTCTTTAATGAAGCTGTGAAATTCATCAGCATAATAATTAACTCTTTTTCCTGAAAACTGAAGCCCAGGTGTGAAGATATTCTTCGCACTTCTCTTTTTAAAACAAGGTGAGAGTCACAGTGTAAATAACCAATTTTTTTTTTCCTCGTTCTTCTGATAGCAGATCTCCTTTGTAGCGCAGTTCTGTTCTCGCCCCACAACCCCGAGTGCTGAAGCACGTTACATTCTGATCTCTGTGATTTTAGGGGTTTTGTTTTTCCCTTTGCTAGCTTTAAAGATTTAATTTATGGGGTTTTTTTGGTGCTCCCAGTGAACTTGAGAAGCGAAGTGGAGGCTGTTTGTGCCTCCAGCTGGGAATACTGCTCTCCCACCCAGTCAAATTCAGTGATGTCCCAGTAGGGTCCCTGCTAAATGCTCTGATGTCCCAGCAGGGTCCCAGCCAAACCCTCTGATGTCCCAGCAGGGTCCCAGCCAAACCCTCTGATGTCCCTGCAACCCTCGGTCCCAGCACCTCCCATGCTTGTGTCCCTCTGAGCTGCTCTTTTCTATAAAATCTAATGACTTTGGTGAAGTGTAACAACAATTATCATCAAAGGGAACCGGTCCTTAGAGGTGAGGTTGGGGTATGGGGGAGCTGTGAGTGAAGACCCCTCAATACACACGCTAATTAGCGCCGCCGTAGATTGCTGGTTTGCCATTAAAGAAGTAAATTCTCCAGGCAATAATCAGCACTTGTGGCTGCTCACACCAATTACCGGTGTGAGCACACGCGGAAAGAGCCGCGCGCCCCGTCTCGCTCCAGATTTTGTCACTTCAAACTCGCGGAAAAAAACCCGTGAGTTAATTACTTAATTAAAAATAATAATGATTGATGAATACCGCAGCTGTACGCTCAGTTATTCAAATAGGAGCGATCCAAATTGGGCTAATTAGATTACACTTCACTTCAGGTGGATGGGAACTTGCAAAGGTTGTGTTGTGACAGCAGAGCCACAAACAAAAACAAAAGACAGCGACGAGGACGCGGCGCTGGATGCTCCGCGGTGCCTGCCTCAGCATCCTTTATAGTCCCATAAATTATTTCACTCCTGTTTTTTTTTTGCTCAGCTCCTTTTAACTTATCTTCAAATGCTTCTGAGACAAAATTAGATGAAAAAAATTCTTAAGAGAAAGAGGTTTTAGAAAATCCTTTCCAGAGAAGGAAGGAAAGCAAAGGCGGGATGTGGAGGGGCTGAGGGGGACGGAGGTGGGAGGTAGGGAGCTGCCAGCTGGGGTGTCCCCTGTCCCCCTGCTTCCAGGTGGGTGATGCAGTGGGTGAGCTCCCCCAGTGCAGGCTGCGAGGGCTTGAGCAGCAGCGCATGGACCATCTTTTCTTGGCTGTTGGAAAAAAAACCGCTGGTGAAGCACAGGAGGAAGCCCCAGCAATGCTTGGGGAGACAGCAGGCAGCGAGGGTTCCCCTGCCAGCAGCACAAGGGACAGACTGGGGCAGCGGGAGCCCCCCAGGAGCTGTCAGCCCATGTTTTCTTCCTTTCCTTGCTGGTTGTCCTTGCCTGGTGCTGAGCACGCATTTGCCTTGACCTCTTTCACCGTGGTGCTGGTGCCTGCTGGGTGACAGCACCACACTGCGCCCTCACCAACCCTCCCTCAGCTTTCTCTTGGGGCACTCTCCGAGTGGCTGTGCTGTTTGCTGCAAATATCTTCCTTTTCCTCTTCCTTTTCCTCTCCCTTTTCCTTCTTGCAATGGGAGAGGGGTGGGTGCGGTGCTGCCTGTGAGGGCTTTGTGCAGGATGGGTGCAGAGGAGCCGTGTGAAATGCAATGAAAGGTGGCTGAGCACTGGGCTCTGACACTCGCATTAGGAATTAGTATTTTTTTTGTGGTGTAATTCATGTTTTTGGGGTCTTTCAAGCACGGACGTGCAGCAGCACCCTGCTGGTGAGGGCATGAATCAAGGATGGGAGCACCAACCTCTCAATGGGGTTTGCCCTGTGCAAGCTCCTGTCTCTCTTATCTTGAGAGAACCTGCAATTCAGGCTCCTCGTCAGCAGAAATTAACCTCAGCTTTCTAAAATACAGAAACGCTTTTGACCTGCCAGCAGACTAGTGCTGTTGGGTTTGGGTTGTGCTGTGCTCTGGGGTGATCTGTTTGTGGATACGCTATGAACGGGAGACCTGAATCCGGAGAGGTATGCAAACCCAGGCAGAATTATATTTTATTTATTGATTATAAAATTTACATCAGCCAGAGGTTCTGGGCTGGTCAGGCTGGTTTCTGCTGCACGTGACTGGCTGGTGGGGTGGAAGGAGCCAGATATACCGGTGCCAAGAGGCTGTGACGGCAGAGGATGCTCCTGAGCCTGTGTAGAAGTGCTCTCAGATCCCCACTTGGGAAGCTGGAGCACCTTTCCCTGGGCTCGCAGCTGGTGTCACGTCCTCATCTCATCCAGAGGAATCAGGGTCGAGGTCCTGGGAGGGGTGCACACCACTATGTGCTGCCTCCCTGCCACTCACTGTCAGGTCAATAATGGGAGAAGGAAAGAAAGGAATTAAATGCAGCCACTGAACTATATTTAATTTGCGCCGTATCCCGGAGCTGAGGAACTAGTTCAATAGAGGCTCTTATCAGGCTGTTTGAAGGGCTGAGCTTTTTATCTAGCGGTTAGTGGTTGTTTTACTGCCTGGTCTTGCAGTTGCAAATAGCTGAACGCAGGCACGTAGCCAGGCAAAGATTGAGCCTTTCTCCCCTCGGGCTTTTCATAGAATCACAGAACAGTTTGGGTTAGAAGAGACCTTAAAACCCATCCATTTTCAACCCCCTGCCATGTGCAGGGATACCTCCCACTGGATCAGGGGGCTCAAAGCCCCATCCAATTCTGAACATCACCACTTCTCTGGGCATCCTGAGCCTCAACCCCCTCTCAAAGGCCAGTGTGTCACTGTGTGTCCTCTCCTGAGCTCTCGGCCACTTGCAGGGCTGGCCCTGGTGTGAGGAGCACCTCCCCTTGCTTGGGCATCGCTCTGTGACTCGGAGCAGTTTCCTACAACAAATCAGGTCCATTCCATCCTCTGCATTTCCCTGAGCTGGAAGGGGCACAAAGGGCTCAGAAGTGCTGATTTTTCAGAAAGCTTCTTGCCAGCATTGAGGTTTTACCAACACTGGAGCATTCCCAGCAGCAACAGTGATGCTGTGCAGCCCAGGTTGGGCTATTTCTTTCCCTGTTTTTATGAACTGGGATGCTCTTCCCCTTGGGCCTGCATGCCCGGTGATCCCGGGGCTTTCATTATTTACCCTGACAGCCCACTGGCTCCTGCCTCGCAGCCTGTCGCAGCCTGCGCTGCAAATCATCTCTCACCTTGTCACCACCGAGATGGCAATTTTACAGCTGGCATCTTCAATCACGTTGAATTTGCAGCTCACGCTCATGCTCCTTTTCTCTCTGCTGTGTGATGGGTTAGAAGATTTCCTTCCCAGCTGGAAGGACTTGGAATACAATGAACACGGTTGTTCTCAGCCACATCAGCATCCTTGGGGTGAGGTTACCCGGCCACGGGGGATGCTGGGTCCATGGTGCCATATGCCTTGTGCTACTCGTCCAGCTTTTCTTCCCTGTAGCTTAAATTATGAATCGAGTTTCTGGGTTTCGTTATTTGCTCCAGTGTTTCTGGAAGATGCTTTGCTTTCAAGCAGGTATGTGGTGTGCGGGAGTGGAAGAGCAGCCCTGAAGTGCTTGGGGAGCATCCCTGCAACCTGTGCCCCATCCCTGACAGGGGCGTGATGCTCTCACAGTCATTACATGTGTGCAGAGAGGAAATTAATATTTAATATCAGATTTACTCATATGATGTAGCAGTGTTACATTTTGATTTTAGAGAGCAATCCGGTGGTGTCCTGAAATCACAGCATGGGCACCATGAAGCACTTGCGATACAAACCCCACTCACCGTTCAGACCTGATGCTACAGCTGCAGGAAGGGATGTGGAGGGTGAAGCCATCTCAAGCCTGTTATTCTCTTCCAAGTTTGTTTTATTACTTGTCTAGGTTTTATACTTGAGGTTGCTCTGAGCCACATCTATGCTCCCCTGGCAGCTGGTCTGGTTGGCTCACGAAAGCATCGCTCTGTAGTAATTATCTCCAGGAAGGCTGCTTGTGCAACCTGACAGTGTCCCGGTGCAGCCGTGTGCCTCAAACCAAGGTCACCGTCCCCTCAGTTCAATTCTGCATGGTGATCGCTGGTGGCTCCTTACGTTCCGCCCTGCGCTCAGGATTTTTGGCTCATCTCCTCAAAGCCTTTTTCCATTGTGGAAGCTGTTGGTTGGTCACCAACGGTTTCATTTGCTCCTTTTCTTGTGTAAGAGGTTTGCATCACGCAAACTATTACATGAGCAGCAGGGTGCAGGGATGGGCAGCAAGTGATGGGAGCACTGGGGTGGGAGGACCTTGAGGAGATGCCTTGCTCTCCTGCTCCACAGTTTGGGGTGCAGGTGCTAACCTGATGCTGTTGTAGAATCGTAGAGTTGTAGAATCGTAGAGTTGTAGAATCGTAGAATCATAGAATCGTAGAATTGTAGAATCGTAGAGTTGTAGAATCGTAGAATCGTAGAATCGTAGAATCATGGAATCGTAGAATTGTAGAATCATAGAATTGTAGAATCATAGAGTCGTAGAGTCGTAGAGTTGTAGAATCGTAGAGTTGTAGAATCGTAGAATCGTAGAAGCATAGAATCGTAGAAGCATAGAATCGTAGAATCATAGAATCGTAGAATCATAGAATCACAGAATCATACAATCGTAGAATCAGAGACTCATAGAATCACAGAATCATAGAATCGTAGAATCATAGAATCATAGAATTGTAGAATCATAGAAGCATAGAATCGTAGAAGCATAGACTTGTAAATCATAGAATTGTAGAATCATAGAATCGTAGAATTGTAGAATCATAGAATCATAGAATCACAGAATCGTAGACTCATAGACTCATAGACTCATAGAATCACAGAATCATAGAATCATAGACTCATAGAATCGTAGAATTGTAGAATCATAGAATCGTAGAATCATAGAATCCCCTGTCCACACAGGAGCAGCAGCTGGCGGAGCTGGCGTCGGTGCGGCAGGTCCTGCAGGCGGATCTGGGCACCTCCATCCGGCGCATCGCAGATCTGCAGGTGGCCCTGGAGGAGCTGCGCTCCAGTGATGAGAGCGATGATGCCGAGAGGTGGGGAACTAACTGGGAGGCTGTGGGTGGCTTGCTGGGTGGTGGGAGAGCTGCTCTGGTGGTCATGGCTGCATCCTTGCAGCAGCAGCACATGTTTATGAACACAGAACTTCATGTTAATGAAAGGTTTCATGAATAATGGTCACCCTTAAAAATAATAGTGTGGCTCAGCTTAAAGTATCCAAAAGAGGTGGAAATAGCCTCATTCACAGAGCAAGTTCCCACCCAAGCAGCGTGTGTGCATCTGCCCTTCGGGAGGTGCCCCAGTGCTGGGTTGATGGATTAAAAATCCTGCACTTTGCTCAGCCCCGGGAGCTGGGGACTGCAGGAGCCCGTGAAGCTGGGCAGATTGAGTGGAATATTTTACTCGGAAAAAAATTCCAGTGAATTTTTCAGGTGTTATTTCTAGGGCCCTTCAATTTTCTCCTCTGCTACACAACAAATGGAGACAAAATAGATAAAGGCATTAAAAATAAAAAAACCACCCTAGAGAAGTACTTGTCACCCTGCCACGAGAAGAGATTTTCTTTATGTAGTGATTAAACCAGAGAAGGGTGAGACAGAAACCGTGAGCTCAGAAATTCACTCCTTCGTGAAACAAAAGTGATTTCCAATACAATTGACACATTAGCAGGAGGTGAGAAACGCTTCCCAGCAGGGACTGCGGCTGCTGGGGCAGGGAAAGTGGTGGGTTTTGCTCCCTGCCCTTCACCAGCACGAGCACCCCGAGGTGTTTTGAGAGTAAAAATGCAACAACCACTGCAGCAGCACCCATCTCTGCCATGGGGGAGCCTGCACTGGGGTCCCTAGAACCATAGGAACATAGAATCATGAAGGGTTGAAAAGCCCTCTAAGCTCAGCCAGTCCAACCATCAGCCCAACATCACTGTACCTGCTAAATTACGTCCTGATGTGCTACATCTACACGGTTTTGAACCCCTCCAGGGATGGAGACCCCACCACTGCCCTGGGCAGCTTCTTCCAATGTGTCACTGCTCCTTTTGGTAAAGAAATCTTTCTCAGTATCCAATCTAAGCCTCCTCTGGCACACCTTGAGGCCATTTTCTCTCATCCTATCACTTGTCACTTGGTTGGAGAGACCAACACCCACCTCGCTCCAACCTTCTTTCAGGAGATGTGGGGAGCGATGAGGTCTCCCCTCAGCCTCCTCTTCTCCAGACTAAAGAGCCCCCAGGTCCCTTAGGTGCTCGTTATAAGACTTGTGCTCCTGACCCCTCTCCAGTGTCGTTGCCTTCCTCTGAACACGCTCCACTAGTTCCATGTCCTTCTTGTACTCTTGCAGCTCAGGGCTTGGCCAGTGCAGGGAATGGGTGAGAAGGTTTTTTACCCATGCTGGTTGCTGCCCCAGCCCCTGCTGCAGCTCTTCTCAGGTTCTTGTGAGGGTATATTCATTGCCCAGCTCTAATTGTACCAGCTGCCACAGTTAGTTTGGGAAGTTTCTATCTTGTCAGACTCTTGCGGTGACATCAGGAAGACCATAAAAGCCACAGCTGATTCTTTGTTTGTGTCCCTTGCAGCGTGCAGACAGCGCGGGATTCTCTGAGCTCCAGGAAAGAGATGTGAGTGAGCCCTGGGGAGCTGTTGGCTGGAGGCTTGGAGCCCTCACTGGGTTGCGTGATGGGTTATGGACCGCTAGCCTGTTTGCTTGGGCGTGGGTTTGCTTCAGGGGGTGCTGGTTTTGTGTGCCTTGCCTGCCCTTTGAGCCGCTCTCTTCCCTGCAAGCTCCCTCAGTTAAACCAGGCAGGATGATCTCTCTAGGCTGCAATTTGAAGAATGTGAAAGCTGATCTATAACTTTGAAGGAAAAGTGAGATCCTAAAGGATTAAATCTACTGCAGCTGGTCCGAGGGGTCCCAGTGGGTGGGTAGGGGCAGGCTTTTCTTGCCCGCTGGCCACAGGTTACAGGGCACTAATAAAACCTCCAGGGAAATAGTTATTGGCAGCAGCAGTGGCACAAGGACCAGGCTGCCTGGAAATGTTTGGTTTTTCTATCTCTGCTGGTATCACAATACAGCCAAAGCAGAGCAACCAACTGGAGCTGCTGCTGCTGTGAAAGAGCCTTCGGTCTGTGCCCAGGCTACCCCTAAAACCTGTCCCTCCTGCCTTCACTTGCAGAGCTAATGTGGTCTCACCTCTCCCCGCAGGGATACCTGCTCCATCATCAGCTCCACGCTCAGTCTGGAGCCTGCAGAGAGCATCAAGTCCTGGCCGGGGTCGTCTGTGAGCCGATCTTCTCCAGCGAGTGCCAGCGTAGCTGGAAGCATCTCGGTGCAGTCCATCGGCAGCCGTAGCACCCAGGGCCCAAGGTAAGGGACTCCCAGCCCATCCAGGGCACGGCCACCTCCAGTGGTGACAGATATGTGGCTGCTCCCCCTGCAGTGGTACCGCTGCAGTGGTTGGTGGCTTCTTGGGGACAGGGATGCCCCCCTGGCTCACTGGGGGTGCTGCAGATGCTGGTCAGGGGACCACAAACATCCTTCCAGGATGCGCAGAAAGGAGCTCGGTGAGATTCATGGTATTTAAGGTCAAAACATCAAATCGAGGAAGGTAGTCACTGCCACGCCAGGATCAGTGAAACACTAGATGAAAGCTGCTACATCAAAAACACGCTTCAAGCACTATAATATCCCTTGATGTATTCTCCAGAGATAATTTAAAGAGGCGATGCAGCCTATTTGAGGATTTGTACACCATATGCTCGCTTTTCGCTGCTGAGGAAACAGTATGCATTTATACAGTTCTAATATAAAATATGTTAATTTTTAACGGTAATGCTAATGGGCTGCAAGGGAGTTGGAGAGCGGCCCAAGCGCTTGCGTGGCCAAACCGCCTCGGCTTGGCTCCCACGGAGCTGCCCCGTGGCTGGGCTGTACGGGGCTCAGCGGGTGCCACCTCGCATGGGTGCCTGTCATAGAATCATAAAATCATAGAATCATAGAATCATGGAATCACCAGGTTGGAAAAGACTCACCGGATCATCAAGTCCAACCATCCCCATCAGCCCAGAAACAAAACACCCTGTTTTACAGCTCTCCTGACACCACAGGGTCACAGAGATCCAAGTTCTTTGTGTTTCAGGTGTGAAGCAATTGTAGGGGTTGAGGTCTGAATAGCTCTGGGTTTAGTGGCTGCGTCTCAGAAGGGAGGTGATGGCACAGAGGAGGGTGTCAGGTCTTCTAGGGGCTGGGGAGAGCGGAGATGGAGATTTGAGTCCTGGGGCTGGAAGCTGAAGTGGCTCCAGAGAGCATCGTCCCCATGTAAACAAGAGGCTTGGCATGCGAAGATCTGCAAAGCGATAGCTTTGTAACAAATAAAAACTCACCTTTTTACATAATGCATGATGTGTAGCACTGATTGAGGTGGGAAGCGGTGGCAGTCGCCAGCACAAGAGGGAGGAAAGACGAGTAGCCAAGTTCAGGGTGGGCAGGGCTGGTGGTACCAGTGCCCACAGCCCCCTGCCTTGGGGCTCCCTGCCTCACTGCTTTCCCAGGGATGGTGTATCAGGATGGGTGTCACTATTTAAGTCGTTTTTTTCCCCCTGGGAAGCAGGGCAGGGGCTCAACTGATGCTCGGCACATCTCCCCGAGGCACCTGCCTGCTCCCTGTTCATGTTCAGGTCTGTGGAGAGATGCTCCGGGCGGGCAGGGTTTAATAGGGTTTGCAGGCTGCCGTTTCATCACAGACATTAGTATTAAGCTCCCTGCTCTGATGCTGGCGAGATCTGTCCCCACTGCCCTCCCCTGCTTTGTACAGTAAAATAGCTACTGCCAGAATTAATTTTCTGGAGAGCAAGTCCCTTGGCAGCAGAGCCCGTGCTGGAGTGGTTTGAAGGGGTCAATTGCTGATACGAGGCGGTGTTTAAGAGCACTCGAGCAGGGCTGGGACCTGCAGCGATGTGATGGATGGGAGACCCGAGAGCAGAGGGCTGAGCTCGCTGGTTCCACGCACCCCACCCCAGCACCTATCAGGGCAGAAAATCTTGGGGTTTACAGTATCGTAGAAGCTTTATGGGTTGGAAAAGCTCATCCAGTCCAACCACCATGCCCACTAAACCATGTCCTAAAGCACCACATCTACAGGGTTTTTGAACCCCTCCAGTGATGGGGACCCCACCACTGCCTTCGCTATTGCTTAGGGGTCTTTGGTCCAAGCGACCCAACTCTGTTCATAAACGAATGGCAGCAAATCAGGAGTTACGGCTAATATTGTATTTTTGAGCTGAAATCCACTGGATTCATAATGAAAGGGC
>WAAB01013887.1:1482-69948 GCA_013389865.1 Piaya cayana
CTCTCAGCCTCCTCCAGGCTAAACACCCCCAGCTCTCTCAGCCGTTCCTCATCAGGCCTGTTCTCCAGCCCCTTCCCCAGCTTCGTTGCTCTTCTCTGCACTCGCTCCAGAGCCTCAACATCCTTCTTGTGCTGAGGGGCCCACAACTGACCCCAGGATTCAAGGAGCGGTCTCACCAGTGCCGAGTACAGAGGAAGAAGAACCTCCCTGGCCCTGCTGGTCACACCGTGTCTGATCCAAGCCAAGATGCCATTGGCCTTCTTGGCCACCTGGGCCACTGCTGGTAGCTGCAGTGCAGAGGCTGCAGCGTGGAACTCATGACCCAGCGTGAAAGGGCTTGGGCTGCGCTGTCCCTGCCAGTATCAGCTGTAGTGATGAGGGCAGCTTTGCTATCTTGGGTGCTGCAGTGTGTGTGTTGGACTCCAAGTGGCATCCAAAGCCCATAATCCCAAGGACTGGAATCCAAATGGATGCATCCACTGCCAGGTCTATGTTGGGGACAGAGAGCAGCTCTGGGTCTTTCAGCCATGGTGGCTCTGGAGCAAAGTCAAGATCCCTGATGTGTAACAGAGCCAGGGCCTTGCATAACTCTGCTCCTGACATGTTCGGAAACAGGGAAATGATCCAGTTCTGGCACACAGGAGAGGTGGTGGGGCCTGAGGACATCAACACAGTACTGAGGTTTTCAGTCTTCTCCCAACTTTCTTTTAACTTTATAATAACTTTGTGTGGGCTTATAGTCCTGGCAGCTAGTGAATAATTTATCCCTCATTTTGCATTATTGAAAAGTAAATAAATCAAAACATTTTTTCCATATCACAGAGTGACTCTACTAAGTATTTGGTATGGTAAAATTTAGAAAGAATAGCGAATGCTTAAAAATCAAATTATATTGCCCCAAAATGGAACTTTGTACAGACATTCCAAAAGAATTTTGCCAAGTATTTAAGTGAAATTTTTAGGCTTTTGTTTTGTGGTTTGGTCTTTTTTTTTCCCCCTCGAACAACAATTTCCATTTTACATTTTCAATCTATGATGCCAGCACTTTGATAAATGAGGGTTAATATTGCTTCTGAATTGTGAGAGGAGAATCCAGAATCAGTTCAGACACGCTTTTTCCTCCAGTCTCTGTGCAGTTGTACATTGTTCAGGTAAGATAACAAGCTCTGATCCCCCCCATGTAGTTTACCAGAACGTGCTTCCACCCAGTTCAAGAAAAATGATAATCCACGTGCGAAATTTTGCACTGAAGTGCTACGTCTCTGTTTTAAAGTCGGTAGAATGAAGCCTGTCTTTAAAACTGAACTTAGCCTGAATTTATACGTCTGAGAAGTTATTCAGTTTGAATTGAGATGGTTTCGTTTAGTCGATGACCACGTCTGCTCTATGAATAGCAGTGCTGGTAGAAGGCTTTATTTTTCCATGCCAGTGGCTTCTTGCTTTCCATTTGGGGTTTATTATTTCAAAAACCTTGCCAGAGCAAAGGCTTGCGCAGCTTCTCCTCTGAAGGCAAAAGCATCCAAGACATCCCAATAGGTCATCTGACTGTTGGTCTCGTCAAGTGAAAATATCTTCTGCTAGCAGAGTCGTGCAGGCAACGAACTCCTAACTGCTCCATTGCAATGGGAACACTGGTACTTTACACCAGCAGGGCTACATATGCAGCAGGGAGCCTCTTCATGCCTTGAGTTTATTAGTGATGTGTTTAACCAAAATAGGCTGCTTAAATAAACCCATCTATGTTTGGCTCACCATCGCAAATTTCTTACAAAATAAATAGATAAAGTATAAAACTCATGTACTTGTAAGTGTGGAGCTACTGCATGTCTTGCCCTGAAGGGCATTCAAGTGGTCTCCTTACTCACCACAAAAGATGGAGAAAGTCTCTGCGAGAACAAAGGGCCATTCATGCATGGCAGGTTGCTGGCCTTGGTCTCAGTAAGTACTGACTTCTCCAAAGAAGTTTTATTTTCTCTGTTTCTGGGGAAAAAACAAACCACCAAACCCCAAACCGTCATCTACAGCAGGTTGTCCAGGAGCATGTCCGGTCAGGTTTTAATTATCTCCATGGATGGAGACTTTGCAAAGCTCTATCACCAACCTATTGCCAACCTTCACAGTAAATGAGGGACATGGTTTAGAGATTGGTGGGAAAGGTTGGACTCGATGATCCAGTGGGTCTCTTCTAACCTGGTGATTCTATGATGGCATTTTTTCTTATTTTTGACAGCACTGCCAGTATTTCAATTTGTGTTCGTTGCATCTTATCCCTTTTCTGGGCACCGTTGAGAAGACTCTTGTCCCCTTCTCTGCTTTCAGGTGTTTATACGCATTCGTAAGGTTGCACTGAGCCTTCTTTTTCTCCAGGCTAAACATTCCCAGCTCTCTCAGCCTCTCCTGTGACAGATGCCTCAGTATGTGACCTGGGCTCTACTTGCAGATAGCAGACAGTCCCTTTTAATCAGCTCCTGGGTAATTAAGCAGGCCAATGTGTTTTTACCTAAACTATGCTCAGGGGACAAAGACTTGCTATTTAAAAGTATTTTATTTAGTCAAAATAGTTCACATTCTTCGAAGAGCAGAAGGCAGAGTCATTGTGCTATTATTTTTGTCAAGGGTTGTTTTTTTTTTTTGTTTTGTTTTGGGTTTTTTTGACGTTTACAGCTTTACCTGTTGGTAAAAATCTGTACTACATGCCAAGAAATTCTGTCTGTTTTGCTGGCCTTCACACTTCATTCCTGGAAAAGTAGGAGAGTATCTTACGTTGCTCAGCTCTGACTTCATAGTCCCGTTAAGGAAATGCATGAGAGACACTGAGGCTGTATTACCAGCCCAGAATAAAAGTCATGAGTCAGTCCTTAAAAACCAGTAAGCTCAGAGGCTATTTACTGAATAATTATATATTGTTTAAGTATCTTTAGTAAATTCCTATGTTTGTCTTCTGCTTGGTTCTTTTTTTAGTCTGAAGATTTGTGTCACGTTCTCAGGCTTTAATTTGAACCTTGTGGGATAAAAATACCTCTATATAAACCCCCAAAGTTTTATAAGCGTTTCATTTGTCATTTGTGTGTTTTCATGCGTAGATATACGTGCATATGAAAAGGTAAATTCTTAACTAGAGTTCTAACTGTTTAATTCAGCTGCTTAGAATAAAACAGAGGTAGTATATGAGAGTTCTATGTGATAAGCTTGTATGACACATTAAGTGCTGCATGATGGGTACAATTCCAGCCAAAAGGCTGGAATTTCTTTGGAGCTTTTTGTTTTGGGACGTTCTGTGGAAATGATCTTTGTCTCCGCTGTGGATTCAGTAGTGCACTAGGTACAATTTAACGGGCTTCCGTCTTTAGGAATAGTTTCTTTTGCTTCCAGGTTCCTTACATTTGATTATTTACAGGTGAATATGAGGCAGAATTCATAGAATCATAGAATCACCAGGTTGGAAGAGACCCACCAGATCATCGAGTCCAACCATTCCTATCAAACACTAAACCATGTCCCTCAGCACCTCGTCTACTCGTGCCTTAAACACCACCAGGGACATCCCTGCAGAAATCTGAGCAGAATAAAAATAAACGGTTTCGCTGTCAGAATCTGCACTCACATCTCCTTATCTCACCTCAGAGTAAAGGAAAGCGTGGAAATACTGTACAGCTAAGAATTGCAGTGTAGGGAGGCAATTATTGAGATACTGCAGAAATCCAGCAACTTCCTAAATTACATTTAAAGGTTTATAAAGGATTTGGTTTGTGGGTTTTTTTTGGTTTTTTTGTGTTTTTTTGTTCTTGTTGTTAATTTAGTGGATTTTGATGGTTTTGATAAGCCTTTTTAACAGTAGTAGGCAATGCACCATTTTTAATTTATATCTGAACTGCTTATGGTGGCAGGTTTTTATTGAAGTTGTAATTCTGCTTCCAATTGCACTGCTAACTCTTTATCTCCAGGTGGGAAAACAAAAACATGTGTAGTGAACACATATTTCATTGCTAAGTGACATCAGAATTGTAATTTGTAACCTTTCAAAGGAAGTAAATAACTTTTTTCCCCCCTTTCTGTTTAATGACTTTTCCTCCCTCCCAATCAATCCATTTTTCCCTTTGAGATCAATTGACTCTATTTTTGGAGCTTATCAGTTGTAGGTGAAAGCAGGCAGTTTCCTATGGATTGGACAGATGTGATGTAAAGTCTTCATTGTACAAGTCAGAGTGCAGGTGAAGGGACATACTCTGGATTATTTGCACCTTCACCTTGGGAAGGCCCCAGTACATGATGTCTGATTCTTCACTCACTATTGTCTGTGCCACTTCTAAGCTGGAACAGGGATGTCTCCACTAAAGCTTCTCTCCTGCAGGTTTTCTTGGCTTATATCAGAAACGGTGTGACCAACAGGACCAGGGAGGTTCTTCTCCCTCTGTACTCGGCACTGGTGAGACTGCTCCTTGAATCCTGCGTGCAGTTGTGGGCCCCTCAGCACAAGAAGAATGTTGAGGCTGTGGAGCGAGTGCAGAGAAGAGCAATGAAGCTGGGGAAGGGGCTGGAGAACAGGCCTGATGAGGAACGGCTGAGAGAGCTGGGGGTGTTTAGCCTGGAGAAGAGGAGGTTGAGGGNTAGCAGTGAATTCTGTGGGTTCGGATAGTGTTGTAACCCTCGTACCAGAAGCTTAGTAGTCTGAATGAAAACTCATGGCTGGGAGACAGGTTCTTTGGAGAATATATTTCAAATGTCAGGCTTTTATGAAATATATATCCTGATAAATCTGTTGATGTTTCAAGTTTTCATAGTTCGTCTGCATGGTCATTACACTGACTTTCAGGCACATGTCTCTATTCAGTATGGTAACAGTCATCCTAAATGGTTCACTGAATAAAATAAAGAAGGAAAGGGTGTACTGATCTTTTCCCCTGTACCTTTTGCTGTGAGGCAGATATACATATTTCACTTGGCTGTATTTTCAATGTGCTTCTTTGGATGGGATACAGGGATGGACTCCAGAGCTGCTTTGGACCAGTGACAGAAAATCCCATTGACTCCCTCAGGAAAAACAACTCAGCTTTCCTTACTTAACTTTTTTTTTTTTTAAATCTACTTAAGTTTTTTGAGAAGCGTGATATATATTTGCAGGTTTCACAGTCCCTCCTGGAAGTCAGACATTCTGAGGTTTGAACATCTAATGTGCAGCACCTTGTTAGAAGGTTTACAGTAATTAAATTTTAAAGGTTTTGGTAGAATGGAATCTGAAGAAAACAAGTTTGAATAAAAAAGATGGTCAAACATATATTGTGCATCTTACACTGCAGAAATCTCGTTTGTCATAATTGCTCCATCAGTCTGATAGCTTTTCAAAAGAAATTTTGTACTTCATGCAACCACATATAGGAATGATATTTGATGGGAATGGTTCGACTCGATGATCCAGTGGGTCTCTTCCAAGCTGGTGATTCTCTGATCCTATGATTCTATATCTTTGCTCCATGTTTCCCACCTTAAATGGAAAAAAACCCCAGGAATTATGTTTCAAATAGCTTCAGAAGAGCTAACTTGCATAAAGATGGATGCAATTAATGATTAAAATTTAGAATGACATACCAGCCTTCTTTGATTGATGAATTCATTGTTATAAATTATGATAATAATTTTTAATCTAGATTATTGACCATGCAGAGTAATTTACAAGTGGGGTTAGTTACCAAGCTGTGTAGAAGGTTTTCCCTTGAAGTGGAAAGACAAAAGGAAAGAATGTAATGTGTAATTCCTTAAGTTTCAAAGTAGCGGGAATTAGGGAGTGTCTTGCTAGCTTCATAGCTCTGGTTTTGTTATTTTTTCATATTCTCATGTTTTTTCCCCCACTTTTCCATACACGTTTGTGCTCCGGGGTAAATTAGAAATAGGTAGTGATCTCACCGAGGCTGTCAGGTGGTGCAGTGAAGTAAATCGGGTCATTTAAAGCTTATCTTTAATATGCAACATCGTTATTTTCCTGTGGGTCAAATGGCCCACGAAGCTACAGGGCTTAATGTAATTTGAAGCAGGTTTAGTCCTGTCAGCCACTAGGTTAGATTTTGAATTCAACCTTAAAAATTAAAAATTATGTTTAGTCTTTAGAAAAACTTTCCTCAGGTATTTTATATAAATGTATAGCATTAATCCTGCCACTTTCTACTCTATTTTCATGCAGCACCTATTCCAACTCTATTTCTCTTCCTCCCACATTTCCCTCTTTTGATTTGCCATCCTGCAATCAAAATCTGTATCTCGCCGAGAGCCCTCAAATCTCTTTTCCTGTACCTCTTGGGAGACACTCAGCATTTCTCAAGGTTACGCTCAGTGTTAAAATCATCACAGTTGAGATTTGTTTCTAATTTTACATGTGACACCGTCTTTTGTGACATGACGTGACCATGTTTGTGAGGAAGGGGTTGGGACAACAATCGTATCTTTAGCCATGGATTGAATGTAAAAACAATAAAGGTGAGGAAATCTTGGAGAGTTAATTTTGCTGGACGACTGTCTTCTTGCTCTCATATGAGGAAGAAAAGAGCAAGCGATCCAAGAACTTTCTCAATGAAACTGTCAGGATTTTCTTAAACTAAGGATGGAGTAGAGATTTCACATAGTATTTATTAATATTGATCAAATATGGAAAACAAGGAAAGAGCTGTCCTGATAGAAAGTTTATTGCTGATACGCTTCTCAACAGCTCTGCTGGTGGATTTGTAGAGCTCGTAAAGGTGATCTCAGAGCTGAAGGCAATAATATGCTGTGTGACCTAACCTAGTTCATTGCATACCTCTAACATTAGCTCACGGCGGTTATTTTAAGCTCTTCTTTTAATACAACCTAGTAATTTCTTTGCTATTTTTTGCTTCGTTGGTGTAAGGCACCTGTAAACACCAGGGCTGAACGTCGGGGTAGAACGACGGACCTCGTTCCCTCTTGTTATTGTTACTTCTAGAGAATTTGTTTTATCTTGAAAAACAGAGTGAGTCACTCAGATGAGCTTTTTTAAAAATCTGCTTGCTGCTTTTCGAGTCGCTTCGCTTTTCTGCTGTTTGGCATAATGCTTGATGATATTTATCAATATTGAACTAAGAAAGGAGGACTGGTGCCAGTTTCGCAGATGCTCAGATGATGATTTTTCTGAGCTCAATTCAGCCCTATGTGAGTGCAAGCACAAATCTGTAAGGTGCTTCAAATTAGTCTCCTATTGTTTCTGTAGCACCATCTGTGTGCGTTAGTCTTAAAGTAAAAATCAGGAAATACCCCCCTCCCTCACCCACTTTCTCCTGCAAAAACGTAATTTTGAAAGGAAAATGGAAGGGTTTAGTATTTGCTTATCAGATATAGGGTCATAAAGTCATAGAATCACCAGGTTGGAAGAGGCCCCCCGGATCGAGTCCCTCCACTCCCATCCAACACTAACCCATGTCCCTCCGCACCTCGTCCACCCGTCCCTTACATCCCTCCAGGGAAGGTGACTCAACCCCCTCCCTGGGCAGCCTCTGACAGTGCCCCATGACCCTTTCCATTAAATATTTTTTCCTAATATCCAGCCTGAATCTTATCCCCTGGTGGAGCTTGAGGCCATTCCCTCTTGTCCTGTCCCCTGTCCCCTCTCCACAACCTCCTAAATGAACACTCTTGCTGTATGCCAGGTTCATTTTCTTGCCCTCAGCATATTTGAAGCCAGGCATAGGAAAGCATCCATAGAGAGCTGAAGACGTACTAGAAATTCAGCCATCTCTACTTTTTATTTATTTTTAAAAATAATCCTAGGCATCTTCGCAAAGCTTTGCTGCGTGCTTCGCCTGCTCGCCCGGCTTGGTGACACTGAACACATGCTTTTAAGTCACTGTATCTTGGTCAGTCTCAGACTGATAAACAGTGTGGTTTATCCCAAACCTCCATTTTTCTGTGTTTGTTTTTCGAGTAGGCTCCCAAGTTGCACCGTAACTATCCCTCTTCTGCAACCGCCTCCCAACTCCTCCTTCTTTTCTATTCGGGATGCAACTCCCTTTCTGGGCACTGTGGGAAAATGATGTTTTCTCTCACTGAATAAAACCCCTACCTTGCCTTCATGTTTCCCCCAAATAGAGCTTTTTACCTGTTTGCTTTCTGTATAGCAAAGGATAAAACTGGCTCTGAAGAGATGATTATAAATGATGAATATTAAATGTATGAGTCTTGATAAAAAGAATCCTCGAGACTAACCTTGTTATTTGGGAACTAAGAATGGGAGGAGAGAGGCAAAGAGACGGTTACAGAACATTTTCTAACCTGTCAGGGTGAGACGAGGCTCACTCAGTGTGAGTGGACTTGTGTTTATATTTAGCTGTTTTCTTACCCTCAGTCAGAAAATGTTGGTGTGCAAGAGCGAACAGAGTTTAGCATCAAATTTCTTCTGAATACAGATTTTGTTTTTTTCTCCTAAAAGCCCCCAATATATTTGATAGGAACGGTTGGGCTCGATGATCCGGTGGGTCTCTTCCAACCTTATTCTATGATTGTATGAAATTCACAGCTCTTCAAGTATTGGCTGAGGCTTGCAGTGAAGAGATCCCAAAGATCAGGTCAGTGCTCACAGGAACCCAATTATTGTCTTTAGAAGATGTGAAAGCAAAAGTGATGGAGATCCTCAACAGCTTTCCACTAAACGATCTGTGGAATTGCTTTCAACGTTAGCAGCATTGCAATTGTATGTTGGCTCAGAAGGGAACTATTTTTTTAAGGCAATCATAGCTGTTTTTCTTCATGCAAGCCTCGTAGTACATTGTCAGTGCCCCTAACATCAGTTTTGACACCATAAGTCTTTATAATCAAAAGGAAATGATGCTTTTTGGATGCTTTCTTTTTCACTTGCCTATCAGTTGGTATCACACCCATTTATAGCATGAAAATGCTGAAGTCAAGAGTTGTCTCTTTTTATTTTAATAGGTGGCCAAACAGGGCAGGTCTGTCCCCTTTCATTGGCTTTTAAAGAACTAAACATTCCTAGGAGGAAAGAGACATGACGTTAGCAACAATGAAAGTTAAAATGTGATCTGAGATAATTTCTGAATGCTAGAACCACCATTGTTTTATTGAAAAAAAAATAATGGAATGAGACGTGACAAAATTGGCTGCGTTTGAAGTTGTCTTGGAATATGAGGGCTAAAAGGAAGAATTCCAGTAGTTGAGGAAACAATTTCTTCAGCATCTCTACAGACAGAGGAAAGATGAAAGTCTGCAAGTAGAATAAGAAAATAAAAGGCAAGGAACATATTCTGCGTTGTATTTGATGAAAAATACTCAGACTGCAAATAAGAATAAAATACTTGCATGGTGTGATGTCTGTTAAAGGATCAAAGAGTAAGAAATGAAGTTGTGAAATACAGCGTTAAATATAGACAGAAGATTAAACCAGAGAATTAGTGATCTGAAGCTTCTGGGAGGAGAGATTGTGGAGCATGCTTTGTAGAAATTATAGAAAGCAAATACTAGAGAGAAAATAGTATAAGGGAGGCATTTATTTCTGCACAAAAAGAATAGGAGTCCTGATAAGTGTTTGATGTGAGCTCTCCTCCGAGGAGCGCTTTGCATCTGCTTTTTCAGTGCAACATTCAGCAGAGATTATGGCAGTTAAAACCCTGGGAAATGAAGTCTGAATCGATGCGTTCGGAATAAATATGGCTTCTGATGATTGTGGGGTGTTTTCTTAGCTATTAGCAGGTCAGTGAAGAGCTTTTCTCACTGGAGCAATCTGTTAGCAAATCTGTGGAGGGTCTCCAAGCCCCTGGAAGAACAGGAAAGTAGCAATGACAGTGGTGATATAGTTACGGTATGAAACCACAACCTCTTATTTTGTCTGTGGAGGGGGAGACACTTTATGTTCATCACAACAATGAGGCTTATTACAGATTTATTTTATTTTTTTCCAGCCTGGATGGAAATATCTTGGCTGCATGTGTAAGTTCCCTACCTGTTCAGATATGAAAGAAAAAAGTAATACTACCTGGTAATATCACTGGTTTTCTGAGCAAATAAGCTCAGTTCTACCTGGTTGGAAGAACAACTACTATTTGGAGACGTCTTCGCAAACAGGATAGTAGCACAGGAGAAACCTCAGAAATGTTGTTTTGTCTGAGATTTCAGTAAGTGGAGCGTGAAGTGGGTTGACATTTCAGTGGTGAATGAAAGGTGGAGTTAAAAGGAGGAGAGGAGCATGGGCTTGCAATAACTGAGGAGAGACTAATAGCAAGAGAGGAAAGACAGAGAAAAAATAATCATCAGTTACTAATTTTCTCTTGGAAAACACCGTCCTTTTTGGTGGAAGTAATAAATGTAGAAGAAACATGGGCTCCACAACAATACAACGGCTGTTCTTTTCATAGAACCACAGAATCATAGAACAACCAGGTTGGAAGAGACCCACTGGATCATCGAGTCCAACCATTCCTATCAAACACTAAACCATGTCCCTCAGCACCTCGTCCACCCATCCCTTAAACCCCTCCAGGGAAGGTGAATCAACCACCTCCCTGGGTAGCTTGTTCCAGTGCCCAATGACCCTTTCTGTGAAAATTTTTTTCCTAATATCTAGCTTAAATCTCCCCTCATGGAGCTTGAGGCCATTCCCTCTTGTCCTGTCCCCTGTCNCCTGCTGGTCACACCGTTTCTGATACAGGCCACGATGCAGCCTGTTCCAGTGCCCAATGATCATTTCTGTGAAAAATCTTTTCCTAATGTCCAGCCTAAACCTCTCCTGGTGGAGCTTGAGGCCATTCCCTCTTGTCCTGTCCCGTCACTTGGGAGAATAGGCCATTACCCTCCTCTCTACAACCTACCTCTCAGCCTCCTCTTCTCCAGGCTAAACAGCCCCAGAGCTCCCTCCCGAGCTTTCTTGTACACCCTCCTTCAGGTCCTGGAAGGCTGCTAGAAGGTCTCCCCGAAGCCTTCTCTTCTCCAAGCTGAGATGGGAGCCACAGTACTGTAAAAGACTGGCTGATGAAATAATTCTGTTGGCCATTTTTGGTGTATTTCCAGCCTGAAATTCTTGTTAGTAGGTAAGCTTTGAGATTTCCCCTTGCAATTATAATTAGTTGCTCAACTTCTCAACTCATTCGTTTTCTGATGGGTCCCAAAATAGCATAGTGCCTCTTTGAATTGCTGGAGGCTTGCTGCTGCGTCTGAGAGGGCACTAAGTGAACAAAAGTGAATGTAATGATTTAAGCCCCAAATCAATAAAATACTAGATCATCACATGTTTTAAGCTAGACACTCGCTTATGTACCTTTCAGCTTTAATTTGCTGTTTACGTCAATGTATGTGCACTGCAGTATTTCAGCTGTGGTGTGTGACACCAGCAGCTGAAAGTACATGGTTTATCTGTTTATATTTTTATACACACGCGAGGCTTATAAGGTCTCAGGGAAATGCAATTTGTATGGCTGTAAATACTCGTCAAAAGAGAATGTTGTGATTAGATAGCTTAGAGTAGCATTTTCTGTGAAGTTAGAATTGTAGAATCCTAGAATCATAGAATAGTTAGAGTTGGAAGGGATCCTAAAGATTGTCTAGTTCCAACCCCCCTACTATGGGTAGGGACATCCTACTAGGTCAGATTACCCAAGCCCCATCCAACCTGGCCTTGAACCCCTCCAGGGATGGGGCAGCCACAGCTTCCCTGGGCAACCTGGGCCAGTGTCTCACCACTCTCATGGTGAAGAAATTCTTCCTGATGTCTAGTCTAAGCCTGCCCTTCTCCAGTTTACACCTGTTGCCCCTCATCCTATCACCACAAGCCTTTACAAATAGTCCCTCTCCAGCTTTCTCGTAGGCTCCTTTTGGGTACTGGCAGGTCACTATAAGATCTCTCTGGAGCCTTCCCTTCTCCAAGCTGAACAAGCCCAGCTCTCCCAGCCTGTCCTCACAGGGAAGGTGCTCCAGCCCCTCCGATCATCCTTGTAACCCTCCTCTAGATCTGTTCCAACAGCTCCGTCTCCTTCTTAAGTTGAGGACTCCAGAACTGGACACAGCACTCCAGATGAGGTCTCACAAGGGAGGAACAGAGGGGCAGAATCGCTTCCCTCAGCCTGCTGGCCACACTGCTTTTGATGCAGACCAGGATACGGTTGGTTTCTGGTCTGTGAGCGCACATTGCCAGCTCATTTCCAGCTTCTCATTGACCAGCACCCAGCTGGACTAAGAAGTTATCCTCAATGCACTCCAGGAGTCTCCCGGGTTGCCTACAGCTCTCCATGCTACTTTTCCAGCATACGTCAGGGTGATTGAAGTCCCCAAGTAGGACGACAGTTTGCAAGCGTGCAGCCTCCTGTAGCTGGAGGAAGATGACTTCATCAACAGGGGACAGGACAAGAAGGAATGGCCTCAGGCTCTGCCAGGGGAGATTTAGGCTAGAGATTAGGAGGAAGTTTTTCACGGAAAGTGTCATTGGGCATTGGAACAGGCTGCCCAGGGAGGGGGTTGATTCGCCTTCCCTGGAGGGGTTTAAGGCATGGGTAGACGAGGTGCTGAGGGACATGGTTTAATGTTTGATGGGAATGGTTGGACTGGATGATCCAGTGGGTCTCTTCCAACCTGGTGATTCTATGATTCAATTGATTCTCCTTGATCAAGTGGCCTGTAGTATACATCAACCACAACGCTCCTGTTGGCTCTTCTGTCCTTAATTCTGACCCACAAGCTCTCAACCTGCTCATGGCTGCTCTTCAATGACAGCTCTTCACATTTGATCCCTTTCCTTAGACAGAGGGCAACGTGTCCACCCTTCCTTCCCAATCTATCCCTTCTGAGTAGCCTGTAGGCGTTGATAGCCACACTCCAGTCATGGGATTTGTCCCAGCACGTTTCCGTGATGGCAACTAGATCATAGCTTTCTGCTTTCTAGCAGCATGGTAGCTTCCAGCTCCTCCTGCTTGTTACCCAAGCTTCATGCATTACTGGAAAGGCATTTCAGCTGGGCTGCCAGCTGCAGCACCTTCCCAGAGGGCCCTTTATTACCTACAAGGTGTTTTAGAGAAGTATCCTCCCTAACACCTGACACCTGTCTTCCCACTGCTTGTTGCAGGCTAGCTTGATGTTAGCCCCCTCCCTCCTTCATATCTAGATTAAAGCTCTTTCTGCAAGCCCTGCAAGCTCCTGGGCAAAGCCCTGCAGGCTCCTCCCACTCTGTGCTGGCTGAATAAAACTGTTTCAGCTGTGTTGCTTCAGATAAATTGCTCTTAAATGTGAGGCTCTCCCATTTGTGAGCAGCCCAGAAATGTAGAAAAGTGTTAGTTTAGAATAGTAAGCAAATTAATATTGTAAAGCACAAGGATGTTATTTTTCAGACGCTTCCTTACTGGCAATTAAAAAGGAAGAAAACAGAGCTTGACCAAACTTAAGCCTACTTCATCATGCTGGTAATTTACTTAATTTACTTACGTGGGGTTTTTTTTTTCAGCCTTATCTTTACACTGCATCTATTTTTAGTGAAGACAGCACCCTGTTTTGCTGCACCCCTTTATCAGGTGACACAAAACCAGACTCGTAGCTTTAGTTATCTTCCTTGGTCTTGTGAGACATAGAAAGCCTGGGAAATAAACCATTTGGGGAATTGTGTGTGCGCTTTTTAGTTGTCCAAGAGTTCTGTCTTGCCTCTTTTGCTTTGCATTGTAGCTGGAAGTCAGGCAGAGGTAAGGAGAGGAGGTGGAGAATACAATTAAGGTATAAAGTAATCGAGACTGTAATTTATTTATTCATTCCTGTGGATATAGGAGGTAGGTGGTCCCTGCTACCTCGAACAGTCCAGCTTCTGTCACTGGCTACTTTTAGGTAAAACTGCCCCTTAACCTACCTATGATGCTAATTTGTGAGCTGCTGAAAACACATTCAGTTTTTCATGGTCTAGCAATAACACTTTAATTGTATTAATTTCAGATTTAAAATAAAACAAACAAACAAACCCTCCAAACGTAAGGCCAGTGCTTTTAGCGGTTTGTTTAATTGGTACAGCTTTAACGAGTCGGTGAAAAGGCTGGAAATGAAGAGCAATTGTAACATATACAGGACAGGCCATCCATAAGTGATGACTTACATGAGACCTGACTGGGGATAGTTTAGAATCTCTGATCTGTTGACTGAAAGGTTTTGTTTTCCCTCCCGTTATCGCTTCCCCTGCTGTCTGGTTCTCTCATCTACCAATCGACAGAATATGAAGCGCGTAGATGACTGCTGTAGAGCTTTGCTATTTTTAGAACAGGCTTTGAGCTCAAGTTTGATCCCACATTTTGACCGCTAGGAAGCTTAAGCTCATCTAAATAGCTTGTGGCATTGTCATTTCAGCATTTGTAAGTTGGGTTTGGTTTTTTTTATTAAGTATTTTTTGGGCTGCCCTTCCCCAACAACTCTTCGGATTGAAGTGAATAAAAGGTCTTTCCCCTTCCTTGCAAGATATAAATATACCTGATTAGAGTTGATTAGAATGGGAGTGTTGTCTGAAGATGGATTCATTGTTCTCCTTGGTTCCCTGTGTTTTCAGTACAAGTTATCAATTCTGTCCTGTACATGTTTGTAGCCACTGCATGGTGCTTTGGGGCTCAGAACAACGGGTCAGTTCTTTTGTGAGCAGTTCTCCTTTCAGATAAATGTGGGGCTTGAGACCTGCCTTGCCCCTTTGTCCTAGAGAGCTTAAGCTCTTACCTCTTACTATCAAGAGCCAGGGATGGGACAAATGAGAAACATGCTGGGTACTTGCTGTACCCTCCCTCTCCATTTGGCTGAGACAGTTGGGCTTGTTCAGCTTGGAGAAGAGAAGGCTTCAAGGAGATCTTATAGTGACCTTCTAGTACCCGAAGGGGGCTACAAGAAAGCCTTCTAATTTTCCTTTTAGATCTAGGAAACCTTACTTTCAATTTTTTTTTTTTTTTTTCAATTACTGGATTTATTTTTTTCATTTGCACCCTGTGAATTCGTTGCTTCCACAAGGAAAATTAATATCACATTGTTCCTTAGAGAAGTCCTGGATCAACTAAAGTCAGGAAAAACACATGCAGTTCAGCCACTTCAGTCACAGTTTTTTCCCTTACTGCAAATTCATTGGAACAATAAGTTTTCAAGCTGGTGTATTGATAAAATTTTAGTTCGCGGATCTGTTCCTTGTAAGAATTCAAGATAAGGAAGAAAATTAGATGAAAATGGGAGTGAAGTTCACTGTAACTTTTCAAACAAAACAGGAGAGGGCTGGCACTGGACTTCGCTGCTGTCCTGGCCCAGCTAACCATGAGGATTTTGTGTGGTTTCATAACAACATTATTGACCAGCAAGAGATGTGACCTTTTCATAGCACAGCAGCAGTCGATTTGTTGCTGCTCTCCGAGGCGTGTTTGTGCACAGAGCGCTGTTTCTCCATGTGCTTCAATGCTCCCCAGTGAGAGAAGAGGAAAAGTGGGAGAGGAAGGAGATCCCAGTAGGCAGCACAGTGGGAGAGGCTGGACTGTGCACGCAGCCCAGCTTGCAGCCTGGCGTCTCAGGTCGGCTCCTTGGCCTAGATGTTAAAAAAAGCCCTTTTTAGTGCTTTACATAAAATATTTTTTTTTTTTGCCTAAGCTCCTGATGGTTTGTAGTGGCAGTTCTTCAGATGTTTGTGTTGTTCCATATTTAAGAAAAATCATAGAATCACCAGGTTGGAAGAGACCCACCGGATCATCAAGTCCAACCATTCCTACAGGGCATTTCGTAGAATCATAGAATCACCAGGTTGGAAGAGACCCACCGGATCATCAAGTCCAACCATTCCTATCAAACACAAACAATTTGTTGTCTCAGTCTACATGGGTATCTCTACTATGAACCTACTATAGTTTTATAGTGTGGTTGTAGCACCTTTTGTAAAGCCATCTCATCCCTCCGTGAGTCCAGACTTTTTCCTCCAAGATGTTTACGGTACATCCATTGTGCTACTCTTGTAAAAAAATTATCAGTCTCATAGGCAAATAGACATATTTTGAATCATGTTCCCCCCAAAAACTAAAAGGCCGTACACACTCCACACCCCTGCTTTTAAGGAGAGGATGATTTAAAAGAAAAAAAAAATATTTCTGATGTAGCGTTATCCTACTTCGTTCTTATTATTCCTGTCTGTTCAGCAATAATTCTTACTAGTTTGTAGTAGCTTTGGAGGTACCCCCATGACCACTGGGTTCCTAAAGCCTTCTCCCTTTGTAAAACAAAGAGCATTTTACTACCACTGGACACCTTGCCCTGTGTATACATAGAGCCCCAAGCCGCCCCTGAACTTCTTCAGTAAAGTTGGTATCTCAGGTCTTCAAGTTTCCAATTCCCGGTGCTTTCCAAACCTATTTTATTCTTGCGGCATGTCTACCCACCTTCAGTTTTTAATTTTTTTTTTTTCAGGAATTGATGCTGGAACAAGTTACAGTATCCTGAGAGTATTCTCTTTGATACATGCAGATCACCCTTGTTTATATATGCAAGGTTTTTATTAGCTTTTTGGTCCCATTGTAACCCTAGGAGCTCACATTTAGTTTGCTGCCTTCTCCTGTGCTCCTAAATCTTTGCACAGCCACTGGTTTTCATAGTGCACTTCTCCAGGCAGCAAGCATGGCCTGCATTTTTTGGCTTAAATCCCAAAAAGCACTTAAGCACAAGCATCTTTTACAAGCTAGAGATGACGATCCTCTTGGTTCTCCGGCCATAGGGATTTAGTAGCCTGTTGTCTAGGAACTGTCAGTGTCCATGTTGGTTGATCTGACCTGCCAGACTGCCTGGCATCAGGAAATCCCGTGCAGATTATCTGTTCGGTAGATGTGCAGCAAGCTTTAAATGCCTGAAATATGCTGAAGGTATTGGAAGTTGTCATGGTGCTTTATGTATGTCCACCCACGTGTGTCTGGTGCAGCGAGACGCGGCAGGCGCACTGCTCGTCTCTACTGGTGCGTCTCTAGAAAAGCTGGGCATGAACGTAGAAGACCAGACCAATCTCCTATTTCTCATATCTCTACTTACCTCATGAAGGACATAAAAGGTGCAAAAGGCTTTGTTGGTCTGAGGCATTTATTTCTCGCTACCTGATCATAGAATCATAGAATAACCAGGTTGGACGAGATCCACTGGATCATCGAGTCCAACCCTTCCTGATGTTGGTTTTGGCTTCATGGCTTGTGGTGTTTGTGTGCGATTTACCTCAGCCTTGGCACGAAAGATTGAGATTTTAGTCCCAACCTGATAAATGACTGTGCAACAGAATAAATTAATTGTGTATGTATTTCCCAACCTAGATATTATTTATTTATTTGATAACTCTCTGTGGTTTTTTTTTTGTTTTTTTTTTTCCAAATTATCCAAGTCTTGATTCAGGAAATTACTCGTTAATTTATGAAGCTCTTAAGCATATGCTTAACTTTAGCCTTGTGTTGTTGAGGTGTTGTCCTGAATCTAGGACTTAATTTCTAGTAGACTTATTTATGTGAAAGGAAAGGCATATTATAAGAGGAGAAGGAAGTGATAAGTTACCAGCTAGCTCCACAAACCCTGAGCTGATTTGCATGAGGAAGATGCGAGGCTCTCTGCATTGTTATATGTGAGATGGTAGACACCCAGACATTTATCAAGTTTTATTCTGCCATTGTTTGTCACAAAACTCCCTAAAGCTACAGATCTGCCTTTCTTTGTCCTAGAAAACTCCTTTGAAGCTTGAATTAAGCTTAAGCACGTATAGAATCACAGTTTTCTTCTCACTTGCAAAATGCCTATCACGTGGGTTTAAAGCACTGCAAAGAAAAATCAACATGAACCCCTGCACGGGCAGTGCCAAACCCTTGCTGCACAGAGAACTAATCAGAGACGTCCCTGCACTGTGTCTTTCCAAGCGGAGCACATGGGTTAAGTGAACCTCAAGGGGGCTTGGAATACAGTCCCTTAGTTCCATGAGGGAGTGGAACCAGGCTGCTTGAGCATCTCCTCCGATTTCTTTCTGCTCCCAAACCATCTGCTTCTCTGTGGTAATAGTCTTCTGATGTTCGTTAACCTAGTTAATCCCCTGGCATAAACTGTGGTAATTTATGCTGGATGCTTGGTTTTCACATGGTACTAATGGTATCTAATGAGCTGTTGCTACAGAAACATCTGTTCTATAGAATAGTTAATTTTTTTCTTTTTGTTTTTTTTTTTTTTTTTTTTTAAATCCTGGTTGTTAGATATGCAAAAAAAAAATAGTCCAGAACCTTTTAGGCTGCATATCAAAACTCACAACTTGAGCGCTGAAATAGGCCAAATTTAATATTTCCCATGCAACCTTCATCTGGCTCCTACTTGATGCATTGTTGGACATTGGTGCATGTTATTACTTGATGCTTTTTCACAGAATTACCTTCCAAATGAAAAAGGGGTCTGAAGGAGGGTTGAATAGGACTCGATGATATTGATAGGAGTGGTTGGACTCGATGATATTGATAGGAATGGTTGGACTCGACGATCCGGTGGGTCTCTTCCAACCTGGTGATTCTATGGTTCTATGTAAGACCGGCGTATCCCAGCTTATGTATATGACTAGAAGCTAGGGAACATTCCTTTATTTAGTTTTGCTTGTAATATTTATGTGATACAAATTAGCAACATGGCAGAAGAATCCGCGCAAGCCTTCGTTTACAAGTAAGAAAACTGCAAAAGTTGAAACTAAGCTATTAATATTAATGAAGACTGTGCCTCAGAATAACACGAGTGAGAAATGGGATACGCTAAAAACAAACAGTAATATACTGTTTTTACTTAACAAGGAGAGCAAGAAGAAAAATGTGCTGCTTAATTATAACGTTGCAGAGTTAATAATGCAGTAGGAATTTTAGCTTTTTCTAATTTGAGTGCTTAATTTCTCGGTCTTAATGTTGCAGTAATGCGGCTTCCAGATTTAATTTCCTTTTATTTATTTGTTTTTTAGCAACTCGGAAAGCAAATAAGAGAAACACATTGTGGAACCCCTGTAATGAGATCTTAGTGCTACAAACATGCCGTACATTTTCTATAAAGTCGCTGATTGCATTTCGAGTCCCCTCAGCAGCTCTAAGTCATTTCAAGTTTACTCTTACCTTTCGTATCATTAAAGTTCTTCAAGTATAGGAAATGTGCTTGAAAAAAAACAGAACAAAACCCCTCATGTTTCTATATGAAAATATCACCTTATAACGTACATAGCTTTAAAAATAAAAACCAGGTTTTCTTCAGGCATGAACCCTTTATCCTTCCCCTGTGGGACTCTAAAGGAGCTATTTAAACTCATGCGACGGTGCAGTTAAAGACTGGGTTGACTCAGCAGTGTTTAACTTTGTGCTTAAATTCTGTTGCGATCGTTAGAACTTGAGCGTGTGCTTAAATATTACGTTGAAAAGGGATGGATTTACACACGCGTTTTAAAGCTAAGCACGTAGCAGAATAGGCTTATAATACGTCGAAGCAAGTCAGAAGAATTCAGGTTGTAAAAGCCCTACCTTTGGGGTGGCTGACTTCATAAGTAAAATATTCTGATATAATTTTTATAGATAATCAAAAGTCTAAAGCATAAAGCTCTAGTTATTACGTTCTATGAATTAGCTAACACGAGATTGTTTCTGTAGGCCGGTTTAAAATACAAACACCGAGATGAAGCATGCTTGCAGCTAAGTAATGGAACGTACATTTTCTACTCTTGAAAATACTTTGCTTTTATTTAGTTACTGAAGTATCTGAAGTCAAAGTGTGAATTCTAACTTTAAAAACGCAGCTGGGTATATTAAGAAGTTAAAAACCTAGTACCAGGATCCCACACTCCAGCATTTTCCGTGTTCTGACCTGTTTTTAACTTATTCCTCCAGTGTTTCCCTGTAATATGAGGCTTGATTATTTTGAGGCGCTGAATCACTAAACAAGGTCATGTTCTGGTTGGCTCAAGGGCATAAGCAATTCCACTTTTCCATTTACTTCTGTCTATAAAAAGCTTTTTTCTGCACTGGAGAAGATTTCTGTTCCTACCAGTGATCCCCCTTGCACTTGTGTTAAGCGTCTTCTGCCCTGCAGCGTCAAAGTGCCAGGTATTTCACCAAAAAAATCATTTGGTTATTTTTAATTTCAAGAGGAAAAATGTTCACCTGCAGGGCTTCGTCCCTTCCCTGGGAGGAGTCCTGCTGGGGAAAATTGTGAGCAGGGAAGAGAGAAGGCAAGAGGAGGGGGGTGTTTAATGATGATACGTGCTAACTTGAAGTTCCTGCAGGGAATAACCCGTTGTCAGCTGCTGTGGTCTCCATCTGTCAGAGGGAAAGTTCCTAACTCTCAGCAGCACCACGGAATTGGGCACATAGAGAAGGCAAAGTTTTTTTTTTCTTTAGTAACACAACTGTGAGAAGTTAAAAAAAAAATATATATATATTGTCCTTGGCTACAATCTGTTGTGTCAGTTGAAGAGCAGATGTGATCCTTTGCCAAAAGGCACAACCAAGCCTCAAGTGCTGGGCAAGTTCTTGTGTCTTTGGGAGCAAAAAACGCTGGAGGTAGAATTTGGTGGATTTCTTGAAACCTCCAAGTTAAGTTCTGTATTGGCTTCTTTATTCCAGTGAGGAATCACATCCCCATGGCCATTGCTGCTCCCCTAGAGCAGGGACATGGAAGGAGACTCATAATTTTGGTAGGTCAGTAGTCAGTAGGTAGTGACAGGCTTGGGTCAGCTGTGTAACAAGTGCTATAAGTCAGAGTTGGACCCAAAGAAATAAAGTACCATCTGTAACAGTGAAATGAAACTGATCTACGTGTAGGTATATTAATCAGCGAACAAGACATGCAACTTCTGAAACATCATTATTAAAAATAAACTTCACATAGGATGCATGAAACCAGCTGGGAGAGAGGAGCACAGGGCTATTGTCTGAAATTGTCTTGCTCCCNTTCTATGAAACACCGTTGAACAGTGCTCTCTGAGCACATCATCTTGTAAAACTGAGAAAGACACTATGCAAATTGCCTAATGCTCCTAAAAATAAGTGTGAGCTGGTCGGCCCCTCTTCAAATTATAGCAAGTCAACCAAAGAGTGTGTAGTCAGTAACCGTTTCTAACGTGCTGTGCCACGACTGGTGACTTGCTATAAGAATTACAGCAAGCCTGCTAAATACAGAAAGGCTGCTTATAACTGCATGCACAAAACCGGGTCCCTTGTTAACATCTGCTCCCCTCACAGAATCACAGAACAACCAGGTTGGAAGAGACCCATCAGATCATCGAGTCCAACCATTCTCATCAAACACTAACCCATGTCCCTCAGCACNCTCTTCATTTCAGAAATTGCCTCTCCCGAGGCTGCTGCAGGTCCTGCAGGGAGCAGGCTGGCTCTCCCACCAAAGCCAACTGCGGCGTAGCCAGAGAAACGGGCAACAAAAATAGAACAGCAGGATGGCTGCGCGTGGGCGAGGCAGAAACCACATCGCCAGCTAAACCTCCCGCTGTTATTTTAGGACCGATACAGCGGCCGCGGCGTTTCGCTCGCTTCTCACAAAATAATCCCCAGGGTGGGGGTAGGGAGAGGAGCACGAGTCCCACGCGGGGAGCGTTTCTGTCCCGCTCCCGGCCTTCCCGGCCTCTCTCACCATCTTCACCCCACCAAGATGGACTAGGCAGGGGGAAAGGGGTTAATTGGCGCTCAAGGCCAAGCGACGGAGGGAGGACGCTGGCGGTTTGAAAGACAGAGACTGGACAGCTGTGTTTGCTGGGGTATTTTTAAACGCATTAATGCAGGCTCCAATCGCCCGGCCATGCTTGACCTATTTTTGGCTCAGGCCGGCCATTGTTCTATTTCTGCCTCCGCTGGGCCACGCGGGGTGTCGATTCAAATGCAAATGAGTTATTGCTGCTGCTCCAGCCAACTTTGTCCAGGCGCCCGGGCAGGGAGAGGCGAGGGGCGCGCGGGCAGCCACACTGGGCCGGGCTGGGGTAACTGAGAGCGAAAACCTCAGGGCCTCCCGGTCCCTGGGAAAAGGGATTTATTCCGTTTGTTGGGTTTTGAGAGGCTGTGTTTCCTCCCCAGCCCGCCAGAAAGCTCCGAGCACAAAGATATTTCTTCATTTCGTCTTCCACCTGCCGCTGGCTGCCTGAACGCAACTGCTCGAAGTCGGCAGCCCCCCCACGCTCGCAGCTCTTTTCCAACAAGCAGGGGCTGCCCACAGCGGAGTTGGGGGTTTTTTCCCCCCCTCTCCCGGTTGTGCAAATGCTCAAACGTTGCTAATTGCTGAAGCATATTATCTTACGACCCTCGCTGTAGGAGGTAGGACCGCAGAGGGTCGTACCTGATGCCTCTGTGCGAGCGCAGTGATGAATCTCTCGTGTAGCTGAGGTGCAGACTGGTTGGAATATGCTGCAGACAATTTACGAGAGTGAATCGTGTTTTTCCTCAGATGGGGTGTCTGGACGCGAACAGCTCTTGGCTCAGCAAAGAATGCACAGTATGATCAGCTCAGGTAAGAGACAGCTCCCTACCTCTGACTTCAGTGGCTGACGGGGAAAATCTAGCCTAGCACGACAAGAAAATAAGTGACTTTTGGCTTTGGGGGGCTTTTATGCAAGTTTTAAATGATTATGGGACTATGTTAGGTGGCAGCTGCTGCTTTTGGAGGGGGTGGGGGGGGGTTAGTCTCCTTCAGGCTTCTGCTTTCCAGCCCAGGCAAAAATGCTCACGAGTGAAATCTAGTTTGGGATTCCTTGTTTGTTTTGTTGCGTGGTTGCGAAATGGGGCTTGTGGTACAACGTTATTCACAGAAGCTTCCTCAGACAGACCCTGTCGGGAGGCTGCGTTGCTTATTCTTAAAGGCAGTTCTGATCATATGTCGATCGTGAACAGGATTTGGTCTTTCTGTGAGTTTCCTTATCTCCAGTTTGCATTCCAACAGGGTTTAGATACAAACCTCGTTCCCTTTTCATTGCAGTATTACTTTAAATTGTCTTGAGTATGCATGGCTTATTTTGTTGCTTCAAAAATATTTGGGATTCTGGGAATGGTAGTCATGTGTGTGACTCACTGAAATGTAAACTGGCTGTGTTTTTAAATGAAGGCAGTTCAAAGCTGCACTGAAAGAACGCTGGATGCTTCCTCGTGCGTTTGAAGCCACCCTTGTATTTTCTTGTTTCTTTGCTAGCTGCGCTTGAGACCTTAAAAGGATGAATTAAGTTGAATTGTTGCCATTCACATCAAATGTCAATTTAGACGGGCTAAAATAGTAAAAAAATTCAAGTTACTCTGGCCCATTCTCTCTTAAACTCTGTCAAATCCAGTTGTGTTTTTACGGGGCTGAAACTGTCTTTTGAGGCAAAATATGATCTGTTTTATATATTTTTCAATCCTAGCTTTCTGACTTTGCTTTTGATACGTCAGCTTTATAGAGGACCTGTATGCCGTACGCAGAGCGAATTGTTTACATGTACTAGAGTCTTAGTTTAGCTCTTTCTCTTTGCTCTTTTGCTTTCACAAAACTTGGCAGTGCTTCTTTTTTTTTTTAATATAAATTTTGTGTTTAGATCACTATTCTCTTCACATATACCTGTTCTGGTACACCTGTTGAGCCCATGTTTGTTTGTTTATTTTTTTAAAAAAATGTTTCTTTTCCCATTTATGTAAGAAGAAGTTAAAGTTTTACTTGTGTTCCTTGCCAGGAGACCAGTTTCAGATACGGAAAATAAATTGTGAGGCATCGTGTCAAGTGGTGGTATCTTTACTGTTAGAAATCTGACTTAGATATGTCTCAGCCTCATAATTTGTGTTTTTAATATAGAGTCAAGACTGCGTCATCATGGTGATAGACTAAAGGAGTGAAGCAGATTGAAATGTTCTTGTATTCAAGTTAAAAAAATGCGAATACCGAAGGGGAGTGGAGACTTCCGATTGGTAATGATTAAGATTGGCAGGTTTTCTATTCTTTTATAAAGCTGCTGGGTTGGTTTGTTTCTTTCTTGATATCTCAGAGAATTTGCAGCTTCTCCAGCTGCTTAGAAGAGATGTTGATCACCAGTTACGGTTCCTTCGTCAAGGACGGCATGAAAAACTCTTTTACAAATATGAAAGATAACGCTGTAGCAAAGACAGTGGGTAAAAGCAGAAGTTTCTCTTAAGTGTTATAGTTCTGCAAAGCCATCTGCACCGTCAACCACTTGTTCAGGAATTATTGCTTTTCTTTGCTTTTCCTGAACAGCTCAGCAGGTGTCCGGTGCTTCTGTATCGGTCAAGGAGATAAGAGGGGCTGCTTCCCCTCCCTCCTTTCGTTTTTTTAACACTATGTCAAGTTGAAGTTAGCTGCATGCAAGTAAAAGTCTCTTTTTTTTAGCTCAATATGATATCTTGTAACTGCCAACTAACGTTGCTTGAGTAATAGCAATTTTCTCATTTGAAACATGAGGAAGGGAGGTAATTTTCTCTAAGTTTATAGCTCTGCTTTTCTTCACTGGAGACAAGAATATCATGTAACAGTTGATTTTTATCTGATAATGCATTAGGCCCGTATAACATATACAATTTCTCTTGTAGTACCAAACAGAATGGGGGGGGTTTAGACTTCAGAAAAAATCTCCAACCCTTAGTCAAGAACATTATCCAGGGAAGAGGTGTTTAACTCTGCGTCCTGCAAAACACAAAATATTCTTTGCTGCTTCTGTTGGACTTTAAAATACATAAGTAGACTGCAAGTAGTCTACATTGTAGGTAGTCTGCATTTGAATTGATATCTCATAAAACCACAAAGTCTGGTCCTACTGTCCTGAACCTTCAGTTCCCTCGGGTTTCGGGATCAGGATTGGTACCCTTTGAGGTTTTGATTCCCCTGTGCTGTGTAAAGGGGAGAAAGAAGTAGCTGGAGTAGAACAACGTGCTGGAGTGTTTGGTGCAGTTACAATCAGTCATTCACATTTTGTTTAGTGTCCTTACTTTAAAGTTTTCCTCACTTACATATCTGTGAATTTTGCTTAGATTTAAAAAGGTACGTGCTTCAGAAAAGGGCAGACAACAGACAACAACACCCGTGATATTCCTGAGGCCTTTGAAGCAAACACAACTTAAAAACTCAGTGGATTTTTAGGTTTGCTAGTTTCCAGGTGCAACAGGCGTCTATTACGCACCTGGTGCCATCCCCAAAGAAGACAGATTCAGTGGCCAGTGGATGTGTATGTGCAAAGAAAACTGTCTAAGGAATTTTTGACNATAAAAATTAAAAAAAAAAATAATTTTAGTAAATAATAAAAAAAAAAAAAAAAGATCTAGAGTCTAAAGCCTCTTACTTAGCTGGAATTACTTTTAAAATATACTAATCCTTTATTTTACCCCAAAAAGTCTCAACTTCTGTGCGTGTGCAGTGCCACAACGGACCCGAGCGTTCAGCTGGTCTTTTATCTTACCACAATACAAATACAAAACTGTAAGTCCTTGAAAAAAAAAACCCAACCCAAAAAACCCCAAACATTTGGTGCAGCGCAAATCATAGCGAGAGTGCTCATTAAAATGTTGTCAACAAATAACTAATGCAGGGCTGCATTACTCAAATAGAATCATAGAATCATAGACCCATCAGATCGAGTCCAACCATTCCTATCAAACACTAACCCATGTCCCTAAGGACCTCGTCTACCCGTGCCTTAAACACCCTCAGGGAAGGTGAATAGATGTGAGTTGTGTGAAGGAGAAATAAAAATGTACCCAGTTGCAGTGTCTATGGATGTGGGATGTGAAATCCTAGTGTTGAGTCAATTAACTGGTGCTGATTTAATACACTGGGCTGCTTTTTCCAAAGGGGAAGGTCGCTACGTTCTCTTCACTGGCCAGATTTGACGTACAGCCTTCCACTGGCCTGCCTTAATTCCAGCTTGGTGTTTGTTGGATAAAGCATCCTCTGCTTGCTGGCCGAAGCTGTTGTGTTGAAAAATCAAGAGTCGCAGGAGCTTAAAGTCCTGTTTGTAACTGAGTTGGTGGGTGACCTGAGCAAGTTTCACAATCCTGCTTGCGTCAGCTAACCCTTCTGTGAAATAAGGAAAATTTTACCTGTCGAGTTCAGGAGTTTATAAAGTAAAAGTATTCTAAATGGATTGTAATGATTCAGAATGACTGATTTGATTGACTTCATCTACCTACAGGCTTGTGACACCTGCAATTTCACAAATGTAGTAAATGAACGTAGTCACAGTATTTTCTTCTCTGTACCAGTCAGGTAATTCAAGCTCTGTCACTTGAATGTAGGTGACAGAATCAGTGCTGCAAATATAATGTTGTACATGGGTTGATAGGTCTGCATGAGCTATTTTCCCTCAGTAAACCGCGACGTACAAACGTATCTCATATGTTGAATCTGTTGTGCGGCCGCACGACCACATATCGATATTTGGACAATGCATTTGTATTGTCTTCAGGGAAAATGCTTTGGGGTTTGCTCTTTTGTTTTTTTTTTTACTGGCCACACGAACTTTCCCCATCTGAACTGTTGGAGAGATTGCAGAAAGCAAATTCATTTAAAGATTTACTCTGATATTCGTTAAAATCTCGACAGATTTGCATACCTGAATCAATTAATGTAAATGTCTTGCAGATAGAAAAAGTTGCGTATGTGGTATCTCAGGCAATAACTCTACGGAGAGTGTGAGAACAGCTACGCTGAGCTTTTACTTTGTGATTCTCTTCAGAGTAATGAAAAAAATTGAGTGTTCAGGGAAGTTCTGGATAACAGCTGAAGAGGTTTTCAGTGCCTGTTCTTAAGGACTAGGTAGAAAGAAATCTAGTGCTTCACAGCAGTAGCAGAATTATTTGAATTAATTGTTGTGGAAGAGCGAGGCCTTAGCCTTAGCAATTAATACAATGAGAAGAGTCAAACACCAGAGACCTGCGGGTCACACATAGCTAAAATCTCACTTTTGAGTACAGGCTCTGCCCATTAATGAATGTTGGACAAGACACTGATTATGAATTCAGTTGACCAAAAATGTCGTAAATGGGGTGGAGCTGCTTTTTCTGGTTTTAGATTATTGATAAGACATTGACTATAGGTCAATGTTGCCAAGTTCATATGTCCTCTAGTGCTGTAAAATTGTTTTTATTTCCTTTTTTTTTATTTTTAAGCCCAAGCTTCTGAAGTTATGTGATTACCTGACAGTCTTACTTTGTATTGGAAGATATATTTTGATAGGAATGGTTGGACTCGATGATCCGGTGGGTCTCTTCCAACCTGGTGATTCTATGATTTATAGCTTGTAGGATAGGTCTGGAATAAGAATTTTTAAGATTCACAAGACTTGCAAGCTACAAAACCTAGAAAGTAAATAATAAAGAAGCAGAACATTATTTTGAAATGTCATTTAGAGTCTTCCCTAACACAATTAAACACTACATTTAGTACAGAGGTTCACGAGTACTGGCACTAGGATGCTTACTCCCCTCTTTTTGTTGTGTTGAGCTGAGTCAATTTATCGGAAAAGAGCTTTTTGGTTCAGCTATTTATTATTTTAGCTGTTCAGCTTTGTAACACCTGTTGGTTTGCATGCAGGTTCAGCCAGCGCACCCTCCTGTAACACTGTGTACAGGATCCATTTAGTTCATCAAGATTTGTGCTGGGTATGAGGAACACTTGGACTTCTTCTTACTGCCAGAGATTTCATCAGACCTCTCTTTCTGTCCTGCCTGCCCAGCCCCTTTCTTCTGCACAGTCTTTGCAGAGAAGGCAAAAGCTCTGAGAAAGCAGAATAGATAAATAGTCTGCAAATGAATGTGTGTGTACACATCGATTTCAGGGTTTGGTATAAATGACTGGGAAGGTTTCGGATGTCCTTGCATTTTAACCTCTCTCAGCTGCTGCTTTTGGGTAGGGGGTTTGTGTGATGGGTGCAGTCCAAAATATTGTGCTAATTAGGAGATATGTTACTGTTAAACACATTAAAAAATCTAAACTGCCCTGTTCTGTGGATGTCTTTAACAAGCTGACTCCTCTGGGTCAGTTATTCTTAGCCTGGTTATTTTCATCTTATGGCATTACAGGTCTAAGATTAGCCTGTTAGGCGTTATCATGCCATCTGAGTTACCTCCTAATATAACTGCACACCGGAATGATTATTTATAGGCAGAGCATTCTGTCATTTTTGCTTTATTTCTGGTAGTTTAAATAAAGGAGAGCAACATTCAAGAAAAACCGTGGATTCCTTCCTGCTGCCAAAACAACACGATAACTGCCTGCTGAGGGACATGGACATTGTTTAAAACGCTCGCTTGCAGCAGATGCAAACATCCTCTTTATCTCCCCAACTTCCACTGAAACGAGGTACCTCAGGTTTCCGCTGCTCCCATCGTTTCTGGAGGAGGGAGAGGGATGCCAGATAGATGCACTGAACCAGAGAGAATCCAGGCTTATGGTTGTTGATGAGAATAAGGATACCCAGGTGCTATTTTTAGGTGCTGGCACCATCAAGCTCCATGTTCAGTGTGAACGTGCCACATACACACCCGGCTCCTCCCAAATGGACCCCTCGAGTTTTGTTACATGAAAGTTAGGGCTGCTGTTCCATTAGCCTTGTAGGCACTTTTCACAGACCTTAACAAGAAGCTTCAGCAGTTTGACACATTTTTAGCAAACCCTTCGTCACGGCTGCTTCACAAATATTTCTGCACGCTGGAAAAACTTGAATTCTAAAGCAGAGCTGTCGTACAGAAACATGGGGAGGCACGTTTGATAGGAATGGTTGGACTCGATGAGCCGGTGGGTCTCTTCCAACCTGGTGATTCTACGATTCTATGTTCTCTCCTAAGGAAGGTCACTGGGATCTTAGTACTTGCCTGTGTTGTAAGTAGGAGCAAGCTTTTAGTGACAGCTTAGTAAAAAGCAGCAAAACCACCTTTTCACAGAAAGGGTCATTGGGCCCTGGCAGAGGCTGCCCAGGGAGGAGGTTGATTCACCTTCCCTGGAGGGGTTTAAGGGACAGGTGGACGAGGTGCTGAGGGACATGATTTAGTGTTTGATAGGAATGGTTGGACTCGATGATCCAGTGGGTCTCTTCCAAGCTGGTGATTCTATGATTCTATGAAGAACAGTGATGTGGCAGGTCTTGAGCTGGGTGTTGGTGCAGATTCTAGCAATAGTTGTTGCTCAGGAAGCTGGCAGTTTATAAAATAGTAAAATGTTAATGAATTATAATTATCTAATGAGCTCGATCTTTTCCTTTTTACCTTTGTCCTCTAAATAAGTGATGGTTTTCTGTCTTGGTGCAGAATCTGTGTGTAATCAGGGGGCACCTGATTTGTTCTACTTGAAAATGTTCCCAAGCATAAAAAAGGCTGGCAAAATCAGCGGAAGCCTTTGCAGGATTAAATGAAACGGTGCTAGTTTCACTCTCCTGTTATATAAAAAGCAGCTCTTTTCTTTCTGACAGGCTGGCAGCTCTGAGCATGACTGTCAAGGTACTTTGGCATTTAGTGTAATCGGAGCATAGCCAACACATCTGTTCGGTTTGTTTTGTGTCTCCTGGCTGTAAACTCCTCCCGGCTTGCGGAGTATACAAACCCAACGTGAGCTCCAAGAATTGAAGCCCTTTGTGGGTGAATGTGCTTGAAATGCAGGATGCTTTGTTCTACCGATAACACGTTCCTTCTAGTAATGACGCTGAGTATCATCAAAGGGAGACAAGAGAAGGAACAGAATGAATTCTTTGAAAATGCCAGTATATAAATTATGTTTCCCCAGTCAAAGACTATTGTTCTCTTTCATGATCCCTGTGGCTGAAGGCGTGCGTGCCACAGGGAGGATCCGCAGCTATTCCATTTCAGCGAAGTCTGGCTGGAACAATGAGGAAGCTTAAAGTTAATTTAATAATTTTCCTCAATTGTTCTCCTCTTAATCTGAGTTTCCATTTTCTTTCTTGCTGCCCAAGGCCACCGCCTTGTTGGTGTTGTGCAGTAACAGTATGAGAGGGAGTAGGGAAAACAGACTGGCTAGAACCTAATCTTACACAGAGACTCTTTTTGATGTTTGCTACTCCTGTGTAAGTTTAATAAAACATTAGTGATGCCTTTTTATTTACCTATTCACAACTCCTTTTCTTGCAGAAACAGTAAGCTTTTAGCTCTCTTCACCTACTTGTTTACCTATGTATTTTTCGTAATTCTTGTAAAGTCTTTTTCCACTGGAAACAAGAGTAAAACTCCCAGAGTGTTCAAGTTTTTAATATTCTAATTTGAATACGGCCTTCAAGTTTTAAATTTAATAAAAATAATACACTGAGGAAATAAAATACTTTGGTTTTTTTTTTTTTTTGAAATTTCATGCTGACATGAATAGTGACTAAATCAGTTTGAGGCACAGAATGGTGCAAGAAGTAGCAAGAGGAAAATGATCAGTATGAGTCTGTACATTAAGATATCTACTTTTACATGTACATACATGTCGTTAAGGGGCTGCATAGGAATTACTTAGATGCCTCAAAATGCTCATCATAAAAGTCTCTGCACAGCAGCTTCTGTTGTAGAGAGGTTGTAGAGTGGAGGGAGCTGGGCTCTTCTCCCAAGGGACAGGGGACAGGACGAGAGGGAATGGCCTCAAGCTCCACCAGGGGAGGTTTAGGCTAGAGATTAGGAGCAAGTTTTTCACGGAAAGCGTCATTGGGCACTGGCAGAGGCTGCTCAGGGAGGGGGTTGATTCACCTTCCCTGGAGGTGTTTAAGGGACAGGTGGATGAGGTGCTGAGGTACATGGTTTAGTGTTTGATAGGAATGGTTGGACTCGATGATCCGATGGGTCTCTTCCAACCTGGTGATTCTGTGATTCTGAAATCTTGTGGGACCTAAATTCGGGAAAGCGCTTTACCTTGGGAGTCCAGCTGATGCTCACCAGCTTGTGTTGTGCATCTTCTCAAAACTCTTCCAGGCTCCAAAGAGAGAACCACTTATTCCCCCACATACATCAGAAAGTTGGCGTCCTTTTATTTGCTGTCACAGCTTTTCTTGCAGGATCCGTTTCAGAGGAAAGTTTTGCTCTATTGTTTCTCTAAGAACTAACAATAGTTAGAAGGAATTCCATAGGAAATAATGTCTTACCTAGGTTTCTTCAAGTAGTGTGACTGGCAAGAGGGAAGAATATTTGAAGAAAATTTGCAAGAATTCTGTAAATAGAGTAGTAGTGCAGAGATGAGCTATACCAGCACTTTGTATGTTAAAATGGTGTGAGGGTGGATGCTGAAAATGCAAGAGAACGATGTAGGAGCCAGAAACAAAGTTAGATTGAAGTATACTTCTACCTGTCCGTGAACAGAGGAAAAATACGGGTGAAGCAGTTATGAAAACAATCACCTTTAACTGAGATGAGAGAAGTTTCTATCCAAAAAGCCTCCAAAGCTATAATGAAGAATACATGGGAAAGCAGGAATATTTTAGAATCAACAAGTTATAAAAGACAGCTTGGGGCTGTATTCCTCGTGTAGTCACACAGTAAACCAGCATTCAAGGATTTCCCATGCCATTGTACAGATTATATTTCTGACTTGTTTTTTCCTGAGAATATGTAATTTGGAGAGTGAGGTGCAGGACACTGGATCTGTTTATGGACGTGCTAAAGATTCTGCTGCATCTCACCATACCTAACTCCCTCCCTACCCCAAATGTAGCTCAGCTTTCCTAGAGAAACTGCAGATCAGTCTCACCAGGGTATTGGTATAAATTCCCATCACTGAGACACCTGCACCGTCCCTATTTTGCCTCTTCCACTTGGCCTTGTAGGCAGTTTTCTGAGCTCTGTGCTTGCTTTCTGGTTTTTTTTTTGTTTTTTGTTTTTTTTTTCTCTTGTGCCAATGCATACAGAGTGATAGTGGGGCAGCTGGAGAACTTAGAGGAAAGAAGGGAAATTACAGATGACAACATCAAAGGGCTGTAGGCAAAGGAATAAGAAGGAAGCCTAATGCAGCTGCAGCCGAAGTAAGTAATGATGATACTGTGGATGATTAAAGAAACCAATACTGACACAGGCATTTTGTTCAGCAAGTAAATGGTTAGAAATGGGAATATTTAGAATAAAATAACCCTTGGGCTAAAATTCTCAAACCTCATCTAAGTGTGAATGCCTCTCTGGTCATGCATATATACTTGTCCCATAGACTTCCCTGTCTGTGCCATTCTTCATCTACAGATATCCAGAGGTCTCCCAAAGACCTCAGGAACTCATTCTTAAGGACCTGTGAATATTACTGATAGATCTATTCCGGTAGGGAAAAGGAGCTCCAGGTGCAGGGCAGATTATAAAACATCTAGCAGCCACATAGGGTTTAGTGTTCTCCTGTAGATAAGGATAAAAAAAGAGTGATTGTAGAAATCTGGCCTGTTAATTTCTTAATTTTCATCTTTCTCCATGTTTAAATTTTGTTGTTATTGTTCCTGGTATCTGTGAATATTATGTATTTGGTTCTATAGGTGTAAGGTGCTACTACATAGCTATAGGGGTAACAGCCGGCATTGATGGCATTGATAGGAATGTGATAGGAATGGTTGGACTCGATGATCCGGTGGGTCTGTTCCAACCTGGTTGTTCTATGATTCTGTGATGGGAAGAAAGAGCTGTGGTCGCATCCTTTCCGTGGTCCTAGGCTCTTATTCCTCTGCTGAATGGTCACATCCCTTGTACCGACAGAGCTATTAATTTATCTGCTGGGACTGATGGCGTGATGGTTAAATCTGTGTCCCCCAGGTCCCTGTGCTGCAGCAGATGTGCCCTGCAGTGTGCGAGAGGAGGGCGGCATCCCAGGGGTCGGAGGGGCTGGGAGTTGGGAAGGGACACAGAACAGTTTTCTCCATTGTGAGGGTACCAGATACGATGACTTCAAATGCATGTGAAACTGCTGCCTGGGAAATCTCCTGTGTCCAGAGAGTACAACCCTCGCTGCTCGCAAGATTTGAAGGGCAGAGCTTAAAATTCACAGTTGATTAGCACCTTGAACTACTCCAGTGAACTACGTAGCGCTTTACTGTTAAGTAAAATTTATGCTAATACTGGCATGGTTTAGTGTTTGATAGGAATGGTTGGACTCGATGATCCGGTGGGTCTCTTCCAACCTGGTGATACTGTGATTCTATGAAGCTGTCGATAATAACCTTTCACCATCAACAGAGCGCACTTTATCTGTTAGTGTGGAAGAAAAATACCCTACCAAGGTACCAATGTACATTGCTTCATATTAAGTAGAAAATTATATCTGTGTAGGCTTCCGAAATTGAACATACTTGGAGAAATAGCCATCTGCACCCCTGAACCTCACCAGCTGTGGTACAGTGCCAGGTGAAGAGTCTCCAGGAAAGCCTTTGCGTGCATCCCATACGCAATTTCTGCTGCTGCTTCTTTTTTTTTTTTAATCCTCTCTTTATGGAGATAATATTTTGCCATACCCAGCCCGTTATAACCCTGCCTACCCCCGTTTGTTTTTGTAAACCGAGAGTACATGGGTATGTCCTTGTCCTTTCTAGACAACTTGGAGGTCAGTAGAATTCAAGTTATGCAAACCAAAACCATAAAATAACTTTCACTGATGCTGATATAGAACTACCTGAAAGGAGGTTGTGGAGAGGAGGGAGCTGGGCTCTTNGCTAGCAAACCTAGGTAAGAAGCACCTTGTAGCTGTTGCAGTTGTTGCAGTTAATTTCCTTCCAAGTGCCGTTTGAAGTTGAAGGAACAGTTTGACTCTCGTGGCTGGCACTGACCTGTGCTGAACCCAACGACATGAAGTGAAGGCAGCTTGTTTTTTTTTGTTTTTTTTTAATCTCAGAACCCTTCCAAATGACTGTGCTCTCCACCAGAAGGCTCCCAGTAGAAAATGCAGGGTTTGGAAGGAGAGAGGTTTTCATTGCCTGGTAAATCTGCACCTCTGAATTGAGGACGGCTGCAGACTCTGTTCCAAGTGGGACAGAATGGAAAACCATAAACATCAGGTAGCAATATTTATGTAGGAAATAACGTGTTGTGTCCAGTTGGTATTAGATCTAACTGTCCAAACCCTCAGCAGAGGGAAGAAAACTCAGCTTTCTCCTTAGATAACATGTTCTCGTGTTTGAATTTCATGATTATGAAAGCAATTATAAAGTCTACCCAGAAAACAGTAGTTGCTTTCTGCTAAAGAGAAGGGATGTATAAATTAATCTTACATTTCTGCACTAAATTTACTTTGTTTTTATATAAACCGTACTAGCTTTCCCCAGAAGGCCCATAGTTATGCAAATAATTCTCATTTATAATACGCTTTTCCTCTACCAGTAGAGATGGATGAGTGCTTAGGTGGATATAAATAGTATGTGTTCCATACAAAAAAAAAAAAAAGCGTAGTAGTGCAAAAGAAAATCAGACTCTTTCTACTTATGGAAGTCTTTCTAAGCTCTTAATCATCTTAAATCCAATTAGCCTTTTCCTGTTCCTGACATAGCTCCCTTTGAGATGGGATAACTGAACTGGAATATTCCTGATGTCAAAGCCTCGTTGACAATCATGAAAACTTACTTTTATCCTGCTTTCTGTGCTTCCTCTTTTCATTTTCTAATCTTCCTCTGCGTTGGCCACATGTTGCGACTGAGCTCTCTGCAGTGAGAGCCATCTGGTTTTAAGGTTATAATAAGGTTAATAAAGCACAGTAAGGTATATTCCACTCATTCCTCCCATTAGAAATTATGTGCACGTACAAAAAAAAAAAAAGAATGAATTATTTTGTTTCCTAATCACAAAGCTTTATGGGGACCTCTGGCATTCCTCAGAGCCTTCCATGAGATATCCCAAAGAGATTTGTTTCATCTAGAATTTTAACCCTATCAATCTTGTTTTGCATTGTTCTTCTTTCCAGACCTCTCTTAAAACAGCAATTGCTGTTCCCTCAGTGCACTATCAACCTCTTCTTAAATTCAAAGAGAATATTTATTCCCCTTCTGCATTTTATCTTTAAAATTGTTTCTGATCAGCAATAGAGTTCTTGTAGCTTCACATAAAGGCCAGAGCAGGACACAAACTCCTGTGAGACACCTTGTGAAGAGCATTTTGTGAGTCCAGATAAGCCTGTGGACCAGGTCCATAACCAGTACCAAATGTCACAGCCCCACTGAAATACGGAGTCTTTTTTAGTCACCATTTTTATTAACCCTCTGAAAGAATTCGTTATGCTTTTGTATCTCAAGGTACGCAAGCATTTACGGTTCAAAGCTGATAACCGCACCCTGCAAACTCAATTGTATCGAACTTGATTTATTCTCTAAATGTCTGTGAGATTAAAACACATCAAATTTAAACAAAAATGGGCTCAGTTGTGGCTGTTAACAGGGTATATAATTTCTGAGAGAATATACGGGGAAGGAAAATCTCTTTCATTTCTTCATTACAATTACGCATGTGGCTCTCGTTTGACTAAAATAGTTTTTGCTAAAACTTGCAAGAATAACCTGTAAGATAAGATGAAACATTAACAATATTAAACTCAAAACAACTTGTTTCTGAAATGTCAGGAGATTAAAGCAATTGTAGTAGTTTGTGCATTTCAACCTTGGCTATTAAGTTCACAATTATAGCAGTATAAGCTGATCGTATTTAAAATGAACAAAGTATTTTTGCTTCACCACTCCTTTGCAGCACTATCTGGAGTTGTGGCCCAAAGAGTTTAAAATGAAAAGAAAATATAAAGATTTTAAATCTGATATAAATACTAAAGGATAAAACATATGAAGAAGGATTATGGGAGCTGTATTTATAGTCTGTAATAGAGACAGCTCGAGGGACATGGGCGCTGGCTATAAATAACTTCAAGGTAACAATTTAAATGAAGGAAGGGAATTGTTTGTTCTCAGAAGATGGTGAAGCATGGAATAATAGCGGAGAGGAGAGGAGAGGGAAAGGAAAGGAGAGGTGAGGAGAGAAGGAAAGGAGAGGAGAGGAGAGAAGGAAAGGACAGGAGAGGAGAGGAGAGAAGGAGAGGAGAGGAAAAGGAGAGGAGAGGAAAAGGAAAAGTTTAGGTTATTTAGATATTAGATCCTTTTTTCTAGCAGTAGGAGCTGTGGAGAACAGAGACATAAATAACTAAGGTAGGAGGCTGAAGCAGTACCCAAACACTGGCTACAGCTTTGGCTACACATTAAAATTACTCATAGGCGCAGTCGCATTACAAAATTCACAGGGCTGCACTTAGTGATAGAAACTTATTTATTTCTTTACCTCTTCTATTTATAAAGCCAGCATTTCATGGTATGCATTAGTTCCCCAGGGAGTCTAGGTAGATACGACATTCCTTCCAAGATTTTTGTGCAGCTTTAACTGGATTAAGCGTAAAAAACTGGCATTATTATAATAGTTTTGAGAGGCTTGGGTCTTAGTTGTTAGATGCAATATCCATAGTAAATATTGTTTGTTTTAACACTGATGAAGATGTAGAAGTGTTTGGCATGTGTAGCTTGAGGAAGCGTAAGTATTTCTACAAGGAGCGGAATATAATTTCTACTTGTTTCTGCTCAAGATTTCACGCCTCAAGCTCCACCAGGGGAGGTTCAGGCTCAACATAAGGAAAAAAATTCTTCCCAGAAAAGGGTCATTGGGCAGTGTCAGAGGCTGCCCAGGGAGGGGGTTGACTCGCCTTCCCTGGAGGGGTTTAAGGTGCAGGTGGTGAGGTGCTGAGGGACATGGGTTAGAGACTGGTGGGAATGGTTGGACTCGATGATGCGGTGTGTCTCTTCCCACCTGGTTATTCTATGATTCTATGATGTGCTTCAGGTGCTAGGCTCATCACAAGTCTCTACTTCCATTAAATCTACCAAGGTCTACTCTTGAATGAGAGGCTTTTTTGGCACACTTCAATCTGAGATTTTTAACCAGATCTGCTGTCTAATAGCTCAGAACATAGACCTTTAATCTCTAAGGCGTTTGGTTAATACTTAGCTCTTTCCCCTATCTTTCCTCTATATGTCTTAGTTGCTAGTTTTCTCAACTTTCAAAAAATCTTAATAAGATAGTTGATGATATTATTTCACATGGATAACAGTGAAATATGGAGTGCCCAGTGTGCCAGGTGGCTGTGAGGGTACGGTGCTGTTGGGTAGGCTGGGTACCTCCGGTCCTCCTGGATTGGAGATAAGATTTTGAGGCAGTGCTGGTTGTAGCCTTGCAAATCAGTGGTAACTGCCTGTCATCTTTCTCTGCAGTGAAGGCCGACTACCTCCTGGAGAAATTTGCCTCATTTCACTCCATCGTCTTTAGATCTTACATGTTGGTGTCCAAATTTTTCACAGAAGGGGTCATTGGGCACTGGAACTGGTGGCCCAGGAAGGGGGTTGAGTCACCTTCCCTGGAGGGGTTTAAGGGACGGGTGGACGAGGTGCTGAGGGACATGGGTTAGTGTTTGATAGGAACGGTTGGACTCGATGATGCGGTGGGTCTCTTCCAACCTGGTGATTCTATGATTCTATGAAATGTTGCCAGTTTTCTCAATATGGCTGTTTTCACTCATATGCAAAAAAAAGTGCTTAGGAAAGCTCCAGTCTTTAAGAGATTAGGCTGCTAGGAAGTGAGGGATCTGGTTTAGTTTATGAAAACTTTCGTATTTAGATGTATGTTTGCAACTCCTATGAAGCATAGTGCTTCATTTTTCTTTCTGCACAGGGCTTGGAATGATTTTTTTCCTCTGTCACCATCGCATCCCTTTTCCTCTAAGCTGGGAAAGTTCTCTCTCATGTGCCATAAAGGATGTTTCATATGAGTTTCCTTTCAGGACGACCCATACAGAGCTTGCCAGTGTCTCTTTTTGTACTTCCTTGAACTGCACTGCTTTGCAGCCACGGAAAAGCTCAAGGGTTTGGGGGTGCTGTTATAGCTGCACTGTGGTCCTGTTCATACAAAGATACTGCTCCCATCACCAAGGAAATAAGGTGAAAGTGTTTATAATCTGACTGGCTTGGGAGTCTTTTGGCCTGAAGGGTGTTTATGTTCGTTATAAGGCCCCTTATAACATTAAAAGAAAAAAGAACCTTATATAAGTGCTGAAAATGAGAATTGGCTAAACGTAATTAAGAAAAAGAACTGTTAATTTACTAAGATTATTAAGATGGCACTTGTGTGTTTACTACAAAGTTTTTGATCAAAGCAAAAACACATCAATCTGCAACCCATCAGATTTCCAATGAGTGAAAATAGCACTAAGAGGAAAACTCGAGTTATTTGGCATGCATGGTGGCACATTTCAGTGTTTAATGTTAGTTATATTTTGAATGAGCTGTCCATCAATATTTTCATATATTTTTCTGCCAAGAGGCATCTGTCTTAGACTGTAAAAGTCTTATCACTTTATTTATTTCACCTTCTCGACTGACAGTATCCTCGTTTCACAACGACCTTTCCCAAAGTTAAAGAAGACTAAGTCAACTTTTTTTAATTTCTATTGGCATTTCCCCCTTTTTCTTTCTCAATTCATGCAAAGCTGTGGATTTAATCATAACACCTTTGGAGTGCCTGGACTCTCCCTCGGTGTGGTGAAACTGGTCTTTGTGAGAGGAAAAATCACTAAATAGGAAGATCCAATGACTTCAGAAAATAATTTAGAATTTGAAAAAAAAAAAAGAGTTTTATTTGCATTTTGTCTATGCAGATTTTCGAATTCGTTCAAATTACTTGGATAATTTGCAGTCACAGACTAGGAGCAGCTCTTACTTACACTGTTGACAGCTACTTTCTGCTTTCTAGGATATATCCCTACAGCAGATTTGCTTCCTTGATGGAACGTGTTCTGTCCAGCAGGTGGGTGCCAGCTCCTGTCCACTTCACGGTGTGACTTTGTCTCCTAAATAACGCAAAATATTGATCCATTATTCACAGTGCTGTGAGGAAATATCTGGTTCGTCTAACATGTAAAAATTTCCTGCTATTCCAAAACTAACGATCTTAAGGCGTGTCATATGCCAGCTGGTAAAGTCTAGGATTCGATTGCTATTTCTTTCAATCATCTGGCTTTGTATGTGGAGAAATATTGAGAAAAAGGCTACAAAGCTCTGCAAAACTACATATTATTACTCATTTCTTCTGTACCTGTGCCCACGCTGCCATTCTTGTTGCTTGAAAAGTAAGGGAAGTATATAGGAATTTAGGGGATGCTGTGCTCTCAACTCATGAAGATATTTTTCTGTGAGTGAGTGGAGAAGCAGGTGAAAGCTTTTGTCCCTGTTTTATTACTGCACTGTGATCACAACCTTGGTGAGAGCCCTTAGGACATACACAGAGAATCATAGAATCACCAGGTTGGAAGAGACCCACCAGGTCATTGAGTCCAGCCATTCCCACCAATCTCTAAAGAGGTCATTGTGGGGAGAGGTCTGCAATTTATTCAGTTTTCTAAGTCTTGAAATAAATTATCAATAAGTAAAGTTTCAAATAGAACATTGTGTTGTGCGTGTTTAGCACTATATGAACTTTCTGCAGGCTGTTTAATACCCTGGCTCTGATGCAGGAAGAGAAGTACCCTATATTTAAAGCTTTTTTTGTTGAGAGATGTAGAAATTCTTCATCAGTCTGCAATGGTACAAGTTACACCTGGTCTTCACTCCATAAATCAAAATACAAAAAAACCACTTCTGTTGACAGATTCTGGGAACATCAGGTCAAGAAAAAGTTCCTTCTGGTTAAAGAGTTAGGCGAAATTAAAACAACGTGTAATAAATTTTCATTATTACTTTCTGAGAACGATGACATTTTCTATGGTAAAATGGTGAAGCGCTTCCTGCTCTCATAATAAATGTTACCAGATCTTTGACTTGGAAGATTGGAAAGTTTTGTGTGGTCATAAGATGTCAAGACATCGAATTAAGAAGGACTTTTCCCAGTGTCATTGCTCTATAGGATGTTCATCATCTTAAATGCGATGGCAGCTATTGAAGGGGCTTTTTAAAAATTGCGTTCCTAAAAGCTGAGACAAATGCTTTGAGGAAGTACCTTTGGTAGGAGGGGAAATAAATTTCTGGTTTCGTGCTTATAAAGAACTTGATGAAATTATTTGAGTCTTTAAGAAACCAGAAGGCTCACGAGTTTGTGAGACCTTACGTTGGATAGACTGTCAGTTACATGGAATTTTATTCCCTTTTCAAGAGGGGAAAATGCATTTTAGGACAGCAAGATGGGACGATCATCAAGTCCCATAAGTTGTATGTTACCCTTTTTTTTTTAACCATCTCTTAGCAGGACAGAACTAGTAGGTCTTTCAGTGCCAAGAACAGTTTCAATTTTACCATCAAGCTTGTCATTGTATTGGTTTTTTTCTTCTCTGTGAAAGACTCATTTTTGTACCAGACTAGAACAGAGTCATGGTTGTAGCAGCGGTCAAAAATGCCGAGGCTTGCTTGTAAACAAGTTTATCTTTGAGACGTTCAGACTAGCGTGATGTCCCGCTAACATTTACAGTTTAGAGTGAAATGTCACTAAATACCTGTGAGGCTCCTGAAGGTGCCATTCAGCTGTCTGCTAAAACGTGGCGGCTCCCCCCCACCCGTGATTTTTATCCAAAAATTTCAACCATTTTTAAGAAAGGAGGGAGGCCAAAATAAACTATTCTATCCTTGAATAGTTCCATCACTCTGCTTTCCTCTAGACCACAAAACTTTGGTGCTTTGTGTGCTTTAGATCAGGAACTTGGCACATGATATTTGTGGCTGAAAGGTGACTTCAGTTTCTCTGTGCAGATCTATATTTGTTGAGTGAATTTAAATTGCAGAACAATTTTTTTTACAATTGTGCTGCTGATAAAATGTCAAGATATTCTGTCTTCAATTAGCACGTTGCAATGTTGTCTTTTTTAGCAGTGTTGTTATTCAGGGCAGGGAAGCTGAAAGCAGCCCTGGTCTAAATAAACTGAAGGCTGGAGCCTCTTATAGCCTCATGTGTCTTCCAGATTCCTCTTCCATCACCAAGCGTGGTAGGGAGTAGGCTTTGGTGAAAGACCAGTTGGAAACTGGAAGCATAATAGGGAAATGAGGAAAAAAAGAAAACTGAATGGAGAAGGAACCAACTGGTTGGCCAAGGAAACAGGGTCTGCTTGAGGACTACTGAGAAGGCTGGGCATGGTGAGAAGAATGGGACTGTGTGAATGATAGGAGCTGGGAGCAGCTAGGATGGAGGGAAGAAAGAATGAGTGGAGAACCTGGGAAGGGACAAAAGTGCAAGAACAGCAGGAACAGGAACTGTGCAATCACATCATGTTTTCTTCCTATAGAACTTCTGCCTGGACTGTGTCTTGTGTGGATGAAAGATGGAAATGGTTCTTCAACTTAGTTGTTCCATGTCTGGCTTCAGGCATTTGTAACTTCACACCATTTGTACCCTACTCAGTACGAAAAAATTATTAATGTCTTCATGAGCTCACCTTTTGCAATTTTCCTAGGTATTATTGTTATATTCACACGACACCTTTTGAGAAATGTGGGGGGTTCTTGAGAAGCCTGGAGAAGAGGAGACTGAGGGGAGACCTCATTGCTCTCTATAACTGTCTGAGGGGAGGTTGTGGAGAGGAGGGTGCTGGGCTCCTCTCCCAAGGGACAGGGGACAGGACAAGAGGGAATGGCCTCAAGCTCCACCAGGGGAGGTTCAGGCTGGACATTAGGAAAAAATTTTCCACAGAAAGGGTGATTGGGCACTGTCAGAGGCTGCCCAGGGAGGTGGTTGATTCACCTTCCCTGGAGGCGTTTAAGGTGTGGGTGGATGAGGTGCTGAGGGACATGGTTTAGTGTTTGATGGGAATGGTTGGACTCGATGATCCGGTGGGTCTCTTCCAACGTGGTTATTCTGTGATTCTGTGATTCTTGTTGCTTTGTTATGGATGGGAACTAAAACACAAATTGTTTAAAATACCAACATTCTGGATTATCCGTGAATTCATGGTGCCTTCACTAAGCAGATAAGGGCCTGAGGTTTCAGCATGCTCACTTTATACGTTACTGTTATTTAAAGTAGAGTCTGGGGGCTTAACATCGCAGTCTGAATAGAGTTACATTACTATAGTCAGTTAATATAGAAAAATGTTTAATTCATCTTTAAAAAGCCAAGCCTTTTTGCAAGACAGAAGATTATTTTTCTTTATCTGGGGCAAAATGAGCTTCACGACAGGCAAGGCATAATTAACTGAGCCCTTCTGCTTTGTTTCATAAAACATGTTATATATGATTTCTCAAAGTCATAACATTTTCTTCCGGCGTACCATTGATTCGGATTTTGCTAAATCCTGTTTAGGAAAGAATTGCTGGGAGTGAATGAGCAATACAAAATGAGTGCCTAGTGCAACATTTCTAAGAAATGCCGTCAGTTCTTGTGAAATATCTTGAGCGGTTCCTCGTTATTTCCAGTGGCTTTTCTACACCATGCAAGCTGTTATTTTGCTGATTCACTGTTACGATTTTACAAAAATCCTGTAAGAATCAGTATCCCTCTGTATTCATTAGCAGGCTTTCCATTGGTTTAGATTAACTCTGGACGTACTATCAAACTTTCTCTGCATATTTTCCCTTTGAATCTATCATTAGTTGCCCACACCAATACAAACACTTAAAAAGTGTTCTTCAAGCTTATGAAGATCTCAAAATTGGGAACTCAGGGTATGTCAGAATGAAGCTATTGTGCAAGTGGTTATGAATGATGCTTTTTGTTCTGGGTAACACCTAGAACTTGCATAAAGAGAGAAAATTTGCTACGATATACAGTTTGGGGAACACTTTGATTACAGTGACCGCAGGCTTATTCCAAACCCACTCCTCTGGATGACAAAACCTGTCCTTTCGGGGGGGGGACGGGGGACGACCAGATCTCTGAATTTTATTGGAAAAAAAATGGTATTACGGAATTGCAATTCCTCAGTGGTGCTTCTTGACAGCTTCTTAATTAGGACAAGAAAGAAAAAGAGCAGCTTAGGGGTAATATCTTACCAACTGACTCCAAGAACCACCTGGGCAGAGCTGTGATGATGGTGGTAGTGCTGAAGTGAAATGGATGATGAAGGGAGGAGAGGAGGAGGAACCGGTAACGTTTCTCCTGGGAGTCTCTGACAAGACCTTCCAAACAGTCATGACCGAATTATTTACCGTCACCTTCTGTCCAATTAATCAGCTTGGTTTTCAATGTAAGCCTCATTGTTTTCATAACTGTACGTGGTTGATGTCACTCATAGTCAGGAAAACTGAGAAACAGTAGTTCACTGTATGCACAGGAGAATTTTTTTCTTCTTTGGTAAATTAATTTGCGGTTGCCTGCATTTTAGAGATGTACGTACTGTTCGTACAACTGAGTTGGAATCCTCGGTTAATGGAACTTGGGCCCTCTTGAGATCTTCCCGCGATGCTCTGCAGTCACCTTTTCAGTCAGGCAGAGTGGAGGAACTTGGCAGTGCCTCAGTGCTCCTCTCGGATGCACCAAACTGATGCCTCACCATGCATATCTCTAGTATTTCTGTGGTGAGGTCAGGCTCTCTCACAGCCAACACACTGGGTGCATTGAGTCTCGAACCTATAGATGTTAATTTGATAAGGAGGAGGAAGGATAAAGGTGCATCCTGATTTTGCTGAGCTGTTTCTTTTTTAAATAGCTCTGCTCTGTCTCCTTACTTTCTGTCTAGGAAGCAGAACTGACCAATTTCTCATTGCCTTCAACAGTTGTCTTCTCATGTCGTTCATCGAAGCTTTGGGCTTATCCATGGCTTACCTAGAGCCAGGTACTACTGAGGGACACGGTTTAGAGATTGGTGGGAGTGGTTGGACTCGATGATCCGGTGGGTCTCTTCCAGCTTGGTGATTCTATGATTCTATGAATATACCCATTTTAATGGGCTTGAGTCAGTGAAAACTCAGTGAAGTGTTTGTTATTGGTAACACTCAGGTCAGGAATGATAAATCCGCTTGCCTTATAGCCACAGTTTCTCTATTGTGGTCGCTGTTCAGAGCTGTTTTGCTTTCTGAATTAAAATAAACCATGCAGCAAAGTTCCTGGATTAAGCTAATCCCTCTAAATTCTGTGCTCACCTACTAAAAGCATCAACCAAATATGGTAAAAAACAAGTCCTCTGATTAACCAAGAATATTTGATAAGTGAAAGAGCCTTGACTTTCTCATCCTTAAAATGTTTATGTTGACATAGGAATTCCGATAATGAGGGTGATGTAAGACATACTATTCCAGATAACAAGACTGGAATCAATGCAATATGTAAGTCTATATCTAATTTAAGCAGACAAATAAGCAATTTTGCAGTCCACATACTGAAGTAGCTTCCTGACGGGATATCTCGTAGTCTTACCTAGGTCAGCTTGATTTATGGAGCACGTTACGCCTTTCAGGTAAAGCTATCATACTGTTGTAGGTCGTGTTTGGAAGATGGAGTTGGAATCATTCATGACTTGTGAAATGCCTTCATACGTTTATACCTCATCTGGTTGGATTTAGTATGTTTCATCCCTGTAAGTTCCTGACTTTCGTAGTTTTAGAGGAAGTATTTCAAACGTCGGCACCGATTTGAATTCATGATGTGAACTGCAGCGGACTTGATGATCCAGTGGGTCCTTTCTAACCTAGTGATTCTATGATTCTAAGCGATAATGGAAAGAAGGAGGGTCTATTTTGTTCTTTACTTCCCTTTCACAGTCAGGTAACTCCCACTTTGGCCATAATCTAGTTATTACTCTACAAAGCTTTTGGAATATATAAGTATTTTTAGTAGCAATAATAACAATATTGATAACCACAATAATAATAGAGCTAATAATACATTTTCACTGTGTTTCTTCTGTCAGTGGTAATAAGCCACAGGTGTGAAAGATACATAGAAAAATAGGAGTAAAGCATGGGTGGGTTCTCACTGGGAAGTCTCGTTTCAGAGGCTCGTTTTCTTCCCGGAGCAGTTAGCAGTTCTTTTGTTGGCATCAGTTCCTCTTTGTGGGCTTCTTGGTACACAGTGCAGAATGGAAAGGGAGCATGAAAGATATTAAAGGAAAAAAGGTAAAACAAGAATTAGGAGATAGGTTTCATTTGAGGTCCTGAGGGACATGGTTTAGTGTTTGATAAGAATGGTTGGACTCGATGATCCGATGGGTCTCTTCCAACCTGGTGATTGTATGATTAGTGGGGAAAAATGAAGAAGTGGGACTGGAAAGAAAGGAACAGTGGAGAAAGTGATGTAGTGGAAGTGGAGGTAAGTAGTTAATACCGTAAGCAACCTCAGGCTTCGAGAAGGATGACAAGGCATTAAAGAAAAGCAAGAATGATATTCTATTGAGTTACAAACAGCAAACTGGCAAAAAAGAGTTAATTAAGTTATATCCTGGCAATAGAAAATCGAATGTGAGATGACATTCTAGCTGTGAGGCCCACTCTAGGCTCTTGAAAAGTAGTGGAGTACTAACCGCGTTCTATTTTTTCCACAGCCTCAAGAAAACCTCACGGCTGCAGTCACTGCTAATTTGCTTTTACATTTCATCACACGTTAGTTTTCTGAAGTTCGTTGTATGTCTTCTCGAAGCTTTTGTTAGACATTTTTTTTACATGTTAAAGGTAGGTAGTTCCGAAGGATGATTGCACCTTCCTTATACTATTAGTGTATTAGAATATATATGAGTATAATTAGATCACGATTAAGTGCCTTAGCAGAATTAGGTGTAAATAGTCTGCCTCTGTAGAATTAATTCTATAACTTACTGGAATTTTACTGAAAAAGTGCCGATAACAAAGCTGAAGAGCTAAATGGAAACACTTGCTCGGAGCTTGCTGGTAGGTAGGTTGAGGACATCCCTCTGCTGTTAAGTTCACTCTTTCGTTTGGGTGCAGGATTTTTATTCGTTTAAAAATGAATGTGAGAGAGAAGGAAGTGGCCGTAATGAGGCGATATTGTTTCTACAAGGGTAGCTTATAAACAGATTATCAAAACAAACATTTGTGCCGCTCTTCATTCCATGAATAGAGAGCTATCGGATAGTAGTCAGCACGGTGCATCTCGTAGAGAACTCGAATTTAATACCAGTGTTAGGCTTTATGTAAGAAGATAGCCTGTAAAACTGGAGCCCTGCTCTGCTGTGTCGACATGTCTGGAGCTCAGAATAAAATTGAGTTTCCTGCTTTAGCTGCAGCTTAGTCTTAAAATAACCTGAAGAAATTATAGTTCTGATTACAGAGGAAAGTGAAGGGCTTAGAACATTCTCCTAATAAAGACATGGGATGACACAAGGCTTAGTCATCTGTATTCTGTCTGTAACGAGCATTTCAGAGAGGGGAAACAAGCCTTTGAAATTGGATAATTTGATTTGCAATCAGGCTTAATTATTTTAAGAACACAGAAAACCTTTGTTTTTAGCAAAAATAATCATCTGGAATCCAATTAGAGGAGAACAAGCCATTTAAATGATAATGGATGCCACACATCATCCATAGGAAAACTTATGTCTTGGGGGGGAGGAGAGCTCTGTTTGAAATGGACTCCACCTCCCATTTTTCTTGCTGTCATTTCTGAAATAAACAGTTGTGCTCAAAGGACACATCACACCCTAAAGGATAAATAAAATGCTTGCGAGTGAAAGTGCATTTGAAACCAATCCACAATAGACAGTAATTCAAAAGTCCTACGGAAGTCTTTCTATCGTCTTCTGACTGTTATGTAACTTTACAGCAGCAGCAGAAAACAGTGTATAATTTGGAATTGAGACAGGTTAGGTTAGCTAAAGTTATTAAAAGTTCCTTCGGCTCTCCCCTGGGCTTTTTGCGTGCAATAATTTTGGTTAATCTTTATAAATGACAAGTGATATTTAAAGGCTTTGTAGTTCAGTGTGTTGAGCTTATAGATGAGTGTGTGTAGATAGATTTAGGCTAGAGATTAGGAGGAAGTTTTTTATGGAAAGGGTCATTAGGCATTGGAATAGGCTGCCCAGGGAGGTGGTTGATTCGCCTTCCCTGGAGGTGTTTAAGGCAGGAGTAGACGAGGTCCTGAGGGACATGGTTTAGTGTTTGATGGGAATGGTTGGACTCGATGATCCGATGGGTCTCTTCCAACCCGGTGATTCTGTGATTCTGTGTGTAGTATGGGGAAGCAAGTCAATGAACTGATCAGTTGGTAGTGTTCTTAGAGATTCACCATGGGAGAAAGGCAGTGCCGCTTTGTGCCTATAGAATAATCAGAGAGTACCCAGTGGGAGCCTAAAGGTTTCTTATCTCTAAGGTTTAGCTGGAGGGGGGCCAAAGACATACTGTATTATTTACACAGTGAATAAGCTTTCCTCATTTGCTTCACTAAATGTGGATAATTATCACTCATTTTAGGGTTTTTTTTTCCTGTCTAAATGACACAGATGTCCAGACAACATAATTATAATTTCACCCCATCTGTGCTAGTTTTTCTATAAATGTCCTTTTAGCGCAGTAATCATCCTGTTTTATCAACATTAATCACAGTGTTGAACAACATGCAAAGATGTGACTAATATTCAGCCCTCGTTAAAACAAAACATACCCACCCCCACGTCATCCCTGTGTCACAGCACAGTTGGAAATTTTCTGGAGTGTCTCGGTTGGCTTTGCCTTGGTGAGTTTCTGGGGCCAGCTGCCCTCAGCTCAAGACATCCAAGGCTGACGCTGTGGTGCTGAAGGGCAACAGATAAAAACTCTTCCCCCCAGCTTGTGTTTAAGGCTTTATGCAGCTACATGTATCTGGTTATCCAGAATGAAAGAAAAACTTACTGAAATATATATGGATTTCTTCAGAAATTAAGGGCTTTGCTTTAGAGACCTTAATTAGAGTCCCTCTTCTGCATATGGCTGGGTGGAGTGAGGCAGCAGTCTAGAGACTTTTTTTTTTTTTCCCCAAGTCCTTGAACTGCAACCCAACTTTGTATGTTGTATGGGCACCATTCTGCTGTCATTGGTTTGTGCTGTGCTGTAGATGGTTTGTTTTCTCCTCCTGGCTCAAAAATTCCCCCCCCTCGCCCCTCCAGAGGCTGGCATTGGAAAAGGTCCTGCAGTGTTGAGGATATAAACCTTTTTGAGGTGCTTTTCAATAAATGGGTCTCATAATTCTGTCCCCGGTGAGCCACGTGTGTCTCGTGTAAGAAACCCAAGGGAGGGGGGGGGGTCACTGCTAAAAGTTAAAGCTCGACTATCACAACAGTGCTGGAAGATGACAAAGCAACCGTGATATAATAGGAATGGTTGGACTCGATGATCCAGTGGGTCTCTTCCAACCTGGTGATTCTGTGATTCTATGAAATCAGCTCAAGTTCATCAGCCTTGCTCGGACTCTGCCGCGCAGATGTTGTATGTATGTAATTCTTAGGAAATTTCTGTGGGAAGTAGTTAATGGTCATTCAAAGTGTGTTTCTAAATGGAATAACTTGGTAATTTATATTTCGTCCCATAGTATCCCCCAATTACTGAAAACCACCACTGCAATTTACAGTTTAATGACCTGGGAAAAAAATACTTCCACAAACACGACCGTACGATGTGATAGAAGCAAACGAAAATAAGCCAGAGTCATAAAACAGGTAGGTATTTCCAGTCCCAACCTCAAAACCCTTTCTGTTAAATTAGCAAAAGCAGTTGAGAAAATGAGGTCAAGACCTCCAAGCTCTGTCTTATTTAAGAGCAAAACATTACAGCAGTAGAAATTCTAAATAGGGTAGAGTTTGAAATGGAAACAGGAAGCTTGACACTGGGCATGTAGGGTCTCTCTTAAGCTTTTAAAATTATTTGATCAATTATATATACTAGCACATTCCCTAGCAATAACTCCTGTATCCTTAAGGAAGAATAAACTATATATGATAATTAATGACTACACGTAAATGATGCAGCAGCAAAGGAACCCCTGACAGGTTTCCTGTTTCAGAGCTAGGGTTGTGCTTGCATGTTTCTGCTGTAACCTGAGCACCCACAGAGGGGCTGTACCCATAGAGCCTTATGGTCCTTATGGAAATGGTAAGTTATAGGAAAGCCTCCTGTAGATGTGATGGGTGAGTGCACAACTGATCTCACTGAAGTAAAACGGCACTTAAACTCTGTGGTACCGCCAGTACTTAAGATCCACGTTTTCAAAATTATTTAGGCATTCTCCAAATCATAGAATCATAGAATCACCAGGTTGGAAGAGACCCACCGGATCGAGTCCAACCATTCCCATCAAACACTAACCCATGTCCCTCAGCACCTCATCTACTCGTGCCTTAAACACCTCCAGGGAAGGTGAGTCAACCACCACCCTGGGCAGCCTGTTCCAGTGCCTAACGACTCTTTCTTTGAAGACTTTTTCCTCATGTTGAGCCTGACCCTCCCCTGGTGGAGCTTGAGGCCATTCCCTCTCGTCCTGTCCCCTGTCCCTTGGGAGAAGAGCCCAGCTCCCTCCTCTCCACAACCTCCTTTCAGGTAGTTGTAGAGAGCAATGAGGTCTCCCCTCAGCCTCCTCTTCTCCAGGCTAAACACCCCCAGCTCTCTGAGTCGCTCCTCGTAAGACTTGTTCTCCAGCCCCGCTGATTCTTGGCACTGGCATTTAGGGTCTTTCTTCAGTGACTGAATGTTTTTAAAACCTTCCCCAGCTTCTACTGTATTTCCTCTGTGTTCCAGAGGATGAGGTAGAAGTCTCACTTTGGAGAATCAATCTCATTCTACTAATTTTTTTATATCCTGTCAGCATTCTTGTATGCAGGTATTTATATACCAGTAGGATGTGCGGCTTCTGGTTGATATGAGGAGTAGAAGCATATGAACATAAGAATATGAATATAAGAATATATACGAATATAAGAATATGATATGAGGACTAGAAGAAGCATATGAGGACTGTTTGACAGGAACAGTTGGACTCGATGATCCAGTGGGTCTCTTCCAACCCGGTTGTTCTATGATTCTATGATATTTCCAGAAGGGTGAAGTACTTACTCTTATTGTATCAAAAAATATCCTTTCTATCGAAACTTTTAGTCTGTAACAGGGTCAGAGGAAATTAAAGTAGCTTTTCATTCTGTGTTATAGGAACTTCCTCTGAAGTTGCAGACTAGCAGGCTAAATTCAGCAGCAGGGGATGCCTTCAATTAGTTGTATCTGTTCTATTTGTAGTACAAAGGATATGAACGGCCTACATAGCCTAAAAGAAAGGAGGCTAAATAGAACTTAAAGAGGTACCCTGCATAGAGCTCTCTCACAGGAAAGTAACGGGATCTCTGCCAGTCAGCAGTTTATTATCATAGCTAATGCAAAGACTTAGATTGAATTTATACGGATGTACCGTCTAGTCAATAAGACATCCAGGAAGAATTTCTGTAGAAGAAGTTGCTTGAAATATAAAGCACTCTGCTAGAAACAGGGGAGAAGTGAGCAATGCAAGTGAGTTCTAGGCAGAATTAGCAAGTTCATTTTAGAGGAATGCGCGGTTAGCTCAGGGGATTGGTAATAAGCTTGAGATCTCCAGCTCTGGAGCACTGCTTTGAGTTTAACCTGGTTGTTGATGCCAATCAAAACATGTTGTCCTTGTTATTGATCTCTGTGAAATGACTTTAGAATCACAGAATCACCAGGTTGGAAGGGACCCACCGGATCATCGAGTCCAACCATTCCCATCAAACACTAACCCATGTCCCTCAACACCGCATCCACCCGTCCCTTAAACACCTCCAGGGAAGGTGAATCAACCCCCTCCCTGGGCAGCCTCCGCCAGTGCCCAATGACCCTTTCCGTGAAAACTGCCTCCTAATGTCTAGCCTAAATCTCCCCTGGTGGAGCTAGAGGCCATTCCCTCTTGTCCTTTCCAGTGACCTTGGAGAAAAACCCAGAAACTGCAGCTGACACATAGAAAATTGAGATTAAAAATTTTGACAGAAAAATAATTGACATAAAAGAATTGAATGAGCACGGTGGTTAACTTACTATTTACCTTCTGCAAACTGGCTCAGCTGGGCTTCTTTATAAGGAGGCTGGGAGAGGGCATGGGGAATATATTCTTTGTCTCTCTCGACTACTGTAGGTCTTCAAGCTGTAACGTGATAGTGAAGTAACTATTGAGCTCTCAATGAAATAAAAAGGAAAATGAATGAAAGGAGTAGCTGGCATATTTTAACACTGCTAGAACATGCCAGTTCATCAAGGATTGTGAAGCTTCTATACATTTCTCTCTCTACACGGGATGTGATCATTTCAGGATGTGCTATCTTGCAAGGTCAAGTTCCTGAATAATGAAACGGCTGGGATATGTCTCCAAAGGCTGGAATTCTCATCCCAACTGTGTCGTTTACAGAATCTTCATTTTAGCAATCGGTCTGCCTGTCCCATCTCTGTGCACGCTTATTTACTCCCCGTAAGCCGTTGATGTGAAAAGACTTAATGAAGTATCTGCCTCATAACGCATAAACAATGTGCTCAGAGATCCAATGGAGCCACGTTTCCAACTGTGACTGGATTTGATTTTCAGACTCCTCTTGAAATTATGTCCAAACTTGAGACTCTGGGAGACTGTCCCTTTTCATGTCAAGAGTGATATTAAAACCAGGTTCCCTGATTCAAGTGTCATCAATACTTTGTGTACTAAGCATATTGTTGTTGGGGCTGGCGTCTAGTTTTCTTGGGATAGTGACAGAAGTCATTTTTTATGCTTTAATGTCATTTGCTGGTGGTAAATGTGGGTATGGAAGACAAGGAAATATATTTATTTTCCTTGGTAACTATTCCCCAGACGGATCAAAGAGCAAGGGGAACTCTTGATTCAAAAAGCAGAGGACAGAGTGGCATACAGTCAAAGTGAGAGAGGACTGTAACACTCAAGCTTTGAATTTGTTTCATATTGTTAGGAAATTCTGTGAAATCACTCACCGCTTCTAGTAGTTTCATAGTCCGTTTAATAGTGCTGGAAAGTGAAGGGGTTGTGGATTCCAGTTTTGCCTTGTCTAGCACAATGGTAGAGATGGCCCAGATTGGCAAAGTTTCCTTTTTAGTCAGCAGAGCTACCCTGTCATCTGGCTCTAGGCAACTAGATATTCACTGATGTCATTAGTTCAGCCACATGATAAACATGCAATAAATTTTTCTGTGAATTCAGTAACTGAGTATGGTAGCATTTCACTCTGGGGAAGAATGGCCTAAGATCAAATTAACTTGCTGTCAGGAAAGGCAAAACGCTTAGAATTTCTATTAAAACCAGTTAATATGACTACATTAAAAAAAAAATTGCTTAGGACAAATTTTGGAGTGTATTCCAAGCCTAGTGTCACAAAGGCTTCTTTGTAGGGAAGCGTGTCCACATAAATTTTGTCCATGGAAGATGCTTACTCATTCTAGCTAAAACAATAATCTTCAGAGTGTTTTACTGGATTGAAGAGTGAAGAGGACTTCTTCCAAATTCTGTTTTTTTTTCTCTAGATCTCTGTTTTACACAAGTACAGGACTTTCAGTAGGAGGAGGGAGGGATTACTTGTATCTGCTGAAAATATAACCTCTTACTGTCGATATCTTGCAACGAAAAGCACTGATGCTGCGACTCTCGCGTTTCTTCTGATAGAAGCTAATTCCAAATGTACAGGTCGGATAATCCTCACTAGAAAAAATGAGAACAATCATACATTGCCAGATATTTTATTCTTAGGAACAAGATTGCATGTGAGAAGATTTTATAACTTAATACTGTGTATCGGCTGTTAATATCGACAGAGATCCCATAACTATTTCTTAAGAGCAGCATTGCTTCAGTTGCGATGCCAATAGAATCCATCTCCTCTATATTTCTTTTAGTGTTAATGTTTGCTTTAGGAAAAAAAAATATACCTTAGTTTTTCCGCTGAGGATCATTGAAGGATTTAATTACATTCTAAATTAGTTCCAAAGTAAATCATATTAAGAGAAAAATGAGGTTTTGAACATACTGGATTCTATCACAGAATAGAATACGTGCATCTACTTAACCACTGTAAAAGATTTACCCAAAGGAATAAATTCATGTGCATTTGGTACATTTTCAGGAATCGTGCAAATCAGATTTTCATCTAGATTAAGCTCTTCCACCTCCATATAAAGATTAACAAATTCTGAAAGAAACCTCTCAAATATGCTTCTTGGATGTTGTTATCTCAACCGACTTCACAATTTCTTTCTCCTAGTGAAAGAATTTCACTGAACTCAATGAAGTGTGTTTTGTAAACTGCATCCTTGCCAAACTGAAATGGCTTTGACATATGAATTACATTCTCCACTCGGTTATTCTGAACCCTTCAGTTATTGTGCTGTATTCCTTGATTTCAGATCATCTGCTCAGTCAGAGTCTCATCTACCATAGCTCACTCCCACCACTCAGGAGTAATATAAATCAAAGATTATCGTGGAGCTAAATGAATTATGATAGGAAACTGCCATAGGCTGGTGATATTACATAGGCATGGGAGGAATAGACAAACCTAAAAAAGTTTTCAGGGCTTTAACATTTTACCTAATTTCTTTTAGTTCAAGAAACTGGGGGGGGGGGGGAAAAGTTAAATTTCCTGCCTTATTTAAATAAGAAGAAAAGAAAAAAATCTGGTCTTATTTGCATTCTGCTTCAATACTTGTAAGTGCACTGGAAATTTTAAGACTCTGAACTTTATTAAGCAATTACTTGTAGGTAACGGACCTCTGTCTCAGTAGCAAATCACCTTCTGTCCTGAATTTTGAAATTATTTCTCTATTTGGCTATTAAAATAGAAATTAAGGGAAGTTTTGTAATTGACTTCAATCACTACACAAGTGATCAATGGATAACAAGTCAAGTCTGAAAAATATCGCGTTCTTGAAAGTGTGTGTAAAATTAAACCTTGTGGAAGTGCGTGTGAGATTTTATATTCACTTGAGAGTAGTCAGATTTTCCCCCCAAACTTCTAAATTCGGTGCTCATGGATGTGTGACCTGTGCTGCTTTGCCTATAGCAGGCAAGACTGGTAGTGGTCGATCTTACCAGATTTTTTCCTTTCCAGCTGCAGTCTTGGAGGGTGAGTAGCTTTTCAAAGACAATGAAGTTTTTTTGGAGGGGAGGGGGTGTCTCATAAATTCAATAGAATCATAGAACAAGCAGTTTGGAAGAGACCCACTGGATCATTGAGTCCAACCATTCCTATCAAAATTTCGGACATATATAACAAAACCAAAAAAAAAAAGCAGCACCTGAAGCCTACCTGGTCATTGATAGTCAGTAGGGTTTTGCATGCAGTCTCCTGAGTGTTGGTTTCCTGAGGCTGAACGACTGTTTTACAGCTGTTCAATTACAGGTATGTCAAGCTTGCAATGAGGGATGCCCAACAAGTCTTGTTCCTGTCACAGTTCACTTCACCTACTTTGCTCCTGTGTCTCATGTTTAAGGGACGGGTGGACGAGGTCCTGAGGGACATGGTTTAGTGTTTGATAGGAACGGTTGGACTCGATGATCCAGTGGGTCTCTTCCAACCTGGTTGTTCTATGACTCTATGTACAGGGCTTGCTTTACAATTTCCAATGACGTTTAAGAGCGTGTGGTTTATACGCATTCAGGATGAAAAGTCTTGCAATTTGTCATGTCAGAGAAAAGTACCGTCGTTCTAGAAAAATGCATTTTATTTACTTATTTTTGCAACCACCTGGCCACTATAAAGCCTTTGGTAAACCCACAGTTTCTGTGTGGTAAGAGTTGTAGAACCGTGTAGGTAACCTGAAGATTTCATCTGCAGTGGATGTTGTGCTCCATTTCAGAGCTCGGCTATTTTAGTTCTTGGCTGCCAAGAACTAAAAGGCTGAATCTGAACCGGGATCCAAGTATTGAAAGGACATCTGTCATTCCTGTGCTCATTCCTGCTTTCCCCGGGTAGGAAAGATTAAAACCCAACAGGATAAGCTGGAATGCTACATTTGTGTTGCTGGCTAGGAACAGAAAATTAGAAGCTGAGTGCAGGGAATGTGGTGGGGAGCTAGAGAACAGATGAGAGGAAAAAGCCCTCTGGAAAAAACCAAGCGTTTGTGATTCAACGTTTAATGTAGACTAACAGCCATAAAACTACTTGTTCCTATTCTTGAGCGTCTGCTTGAAGTTAGTGCCAATTTAAAATCTAATTTAACGACTGCATTATATTTAAATAGACATCTATGCAGTGGATTAACATTTTCTCTTAAATTTTGTAGGCCGCTTCACTTCTTGTGAAGTAAAATGTTAAAGACGATTCGCGGAGTTGAGTTCATAGTAACTAACGCCTTCCCTGGAGGTGTTCGCCTTCCCTGGAGGTGTTTAAGTTACAGGTGGACGAGGTCCTGAGGGACATGGTTTAGTGTTTTGTGGGAGTGGTTGGACTCGATGATCCAGTGGGTCTCTTCCAACCCGGTGATTCTGTGATTCTGTAATAGCCAAAAAAACCCAATATATTGCATTAAATGGAATTACTACAGATGTCTGAGAATTCTTTTGAGGAAGAGGCACATCAGTTGGATTCTCTATGAATGAGCAAACATTTCCGACGGGATAGATTGTCTCTGTAATAGTTTTCAACTGACAATTGATCTCTGGCAGTATTTATGGTTTCTGCGTTCAGTTTCCTGCTGAAGAACTTGCCTGTGGGATCCTGGCCAGTGACTGAGAAACCACAAATCTATTGAACTTTATATGACAGCAAGATTTTATCTAAGTATTAGAGGAAGTGTCACCTGTAAGAAGCATGGAAAGTATGGCTGCTTTCTTGTTGACTTGAGGTCACGCTCTTATTTCTTATGGTTTCACAGAATCACAGAATCACACAGAATCACCGGGTTGGAAGAGACCCATCGGATCATCGAGTCCAACCACTCCCACCAAACACTAAACCATGTCCAACCATGTGTTTCTTTAAAGAGAAGCGCCAAGATAAAGACGGAATGGTGTTTCCAAAAGATGCATTTGGGGAGGAGGCCGACAGCCAGGATGGTTCTTATTTTATGCCTGTTAGGCAAGTAGCTGGTATCCTTTGGTGGATAGCGAGGTGGACATCACATACCTGGTGCCCCTCCTGCTCTGCAACTGGGGTTCTCAAGAGCAACAAACCGAACTGTGGACTTTGCCGCTCATAAACAAAGCTTCCCTTGGGAAATTAGCCCTAGAGGCATTGTTCTACCTGAACTGTCTTAGCTGTGACTGTGTTTTCTAGGAATAGCGAGTCTCTTTTTTCTGTGTAATTCTGTGTGGTCACTCAATATCAGCAGCAATTAGGGAACGACCTCAAACTCCACCAGGGGAGGTTCAGGCTCAACATAAGGAAAAATTTCTTCACAGAAAGGGTCGTTAGGCACTGGAACAGGCTGCACAGGGAGGGGGTTGAGACACCTTCCCTGGAGGTGTTCAAGGGACGGGTGGATGAGGTGCTGAGGGACACGGGTTAGAGATTGGTGGGAATGGTTGGACTCGATGATCCCAACCTGGCGATTCTATGATCTTATTTTATAATGGGCACGTATCACTACTCGCACAACCCACATTAAAAATATTTCTGTTTTCTGGCTTATTACTCCATTGAGATACAAAAATATCTCACAGAAGGCAGTAGAGCTGTGTCAAAGTTTCACGCTGTGCTCTGCGGTGACATGAATTCCTTCAGTGCTGGTGGCAGCTGATTTGTACCGACGGAGACTTCCCACATGTTGCGCACAGACATAATCTGTGCTTGTGCCAGAAATCATTGTTTTCCACCTGTACAGTATAATCTGCTCCTAATGCCTGTGACCTATTTTTAAATCTTCGCTGTTATAGCTGCTTATGTGGAATATTTATAGAAACAGCACTGAAATGGTCAGTAACAGGAGTACAGATAACAGCCGTGTAGCTCTCCTCATTTTGCAGCATGTTCTTAAAATAAACAGCGGTGCAGCTATTTGTCATGTATACTTACTTCTCACTGGAAGAAATCGTATCTTTCCTCATCTATCCACAAAGAACTGTTGTGCTCAAACTTATACGGAGCTTCTACTGTCTTTTCCATCCCTGTCTGAGCAAATGACACCTGCTCTTTATCTTTGCTTTCGCAGGAGAGCTGGCTGCTCTGTTATCTGTAGTTTGCTATCAAAACTCCAAACAAAAACACGGTGGGAAAATTCTGTCTACAATTGAAATTGCTTATAAATGAAACATGCCGTGCAGCCGGACGTTCAGGTTACAGACCATTTTTTTTAAGCTTTAAAGGGGGGTTTTGTAATGGAGATCAGATTAAGTTACATACAAACGACTCCGAAGTCAGTAAAACCCAGCTGGTTCCCAACAGCAAAACAAATAGCAAACCATAGCAGTTTAATACAATAAGGGATTAATTAGATGATCTGAAAAGCAAATCATGTAGTGGTTTTCAGAAGGGAAACCGGCATTAAAGCAGACTTGCATATATATATAACACTGCATTGTGGCATTTCTAGCTAACAAATTATGCAATAGTCACAAAAACTGCCACGGGTTCACATAAACTGGTATTTGAAAGGCGCAGTTTAAAACCCAGACAGACGTTTCGTAAGATTGTTTCCAGGGACCGTGAATTCTTATCAATCCAAATATTAAGATTTAGTATTAGGGAAATTTTTAGTGTTTTGAATCAGTTCTTACTTTGCATGTGCACAAATATATATTCCCACGTAAGACAGAGTTTGCAAGATGTGCGTATTATAGAAAAACCAGGTTGGAAGAGACCCACCAGATCATCAAGTCCAACCGTTCCTATCAATGAGGGAGGTTGCACTTTCAGTATGAACAAATACGACACCTACCAGTAGATACTTTACTGAGGGGCATGGTTTACAGATTGGTGGGAATGGTTGGACTCAATGATCTGGTGGGTCTCTTCCAACCTGGTGATTCTATGATTCTATATGTTAACTGCCGTCCCTCTGCTCTGTATTGTACCAGTGAGTACTCTGCTAAGGGTTAAAAGCCAGCTGAAGTTGACCAAAAGATGTAAGCAAAATCTGTAGGAATTAGTTATAGGTATTTGTGATCCTTATTTACATCTCTCAGCTGAAGAGAGTCTTGAAACTTGTTGTTCTTTAAGTTGCTTAAGTATGAATCACATCAGAATGGCAACTGGTACATCAGGATAGATAAACTAGGGAGTAGTGGCTGTAAACTAAGGGAGGGTAGAGTCAGACTGGATACATGAAAGAATGTTTTTAAAATTAGGGTGGGGAACTAGTCTCTTCTCCCAAGTGACAGGGGACAGGACAAGGGGCAATGACCTCAAGCTCCACCTGGGGAGGTTCAGGCTGGACATCAGAAAAAAATAATTCACAGAAAGGGTCACTGGGCTCTGGCAGAGGCTGCCCAGGGAGAGGATTGTCTTGCCTTCCCTGGAGGGGTTTAAGGTGAGGGTGGACAAGGTGCTGAGGGACACGGTTTAGTGATTGGTAGGAATGGTTGGACTCGATGATCCGGTGGGTCTTTTCCAACCCAGTGTGACATGTGGGCATGCAGAAACACTGGAACAGGTTGTCCAGGAAGGTAGTGGAGGCCTCACCTCTGGAAACATTCAAGGTCACGTTGAGTGGGGTTCTAAGCAACTTAATCTATTGAAAGTTGTCCCTGCTTCTGCAGGAGGTTGGTCTAGATGGCCTGTAAAGTCCCTTCAAACCCTAAGCATTCTATGATTCTGTGTTTCTGTGATTCTATGATTATTAACCGTTGGCAGACATGGGTTTTTTCAGTCCAGTTTACCCAGACTTCAGAGTCTGCCACGGTGCATTGGTTCATCAGGGCCATCAGCCTTACATCTAGCTGGAGACTATTAACTTCATATTGGTGGCTCTCTCTTTCAAAAGCTGCAAGAACAGTCACTGAAATGGCTGGGAGGTTGCTACTGGGAGTTGTCAATGTCATTTATCATGTTTTGGTGTCAAGTGGTGCTCCTGTGCTCTAAGAGTTTTGCCTAGTGTAACAGCAATTTTATCATTGCTGAATGGACACTGTTCCCAAGTCGTGACACTACCCAACTTGACACATTTTAAAATAGTGTTCAAATGGTGTTAATTGGCTTAATTGTATTAAATAGAGGATTATGTTTCGCTAGCTGAGTGTGGGACACAGGATTCATATTCATCCCTGAAGAAATAATTCCTTTCTCTTGCTGCTTACACGGTTCCTGCTTGTTATACAGCGCTAGCACTTGCTTCTTATTGCTCTCTCCAACTACCTGAAGGGAGGTTGTGGAGAGGAGGGAGCTGGGCTTTTCTCCCAAGGGACAGGACGAGAGGGAATGGCCTTAAGCTCCACCAGGGGAGGTTCAGGCTGGACATTAGGAAAAAAAATTTCAAGGAAAGGGCGATTGGGCAGTGTCAGAGGCTGCCCAGGGAGGGGGTTGAGTCACCTTCCCTGGAGGTGTTTAAGGGATGGGTGGACGAGGTGCTGAGGGACATGGGTTAGTGTTTGATAGGAATGGTTGGACTCCATGATCCGGTGGGTTTCTTCCATCCTGGTGATTCTATGATTCTTACGGGCTCAGATAAGAAACACGGGTATATTAAGGCAATCAGGGCTATCAATGGGCATATCTCACGTGATTGTCATTAGGACTCACACCACACATACTCAAAGTGGCTTCAGCCAGTGTCTCACCTCTTTTCATGAAATGAGAGCAGGGAGCTCCTTTTCTCTGGGGCGATGGTTGTGACAGCTGATCTGTCACAGTCTGCACCCTGCTTGGAAGGGCTGGTGAGAACTGCTGGGAGAAGAGACGTGCAGCTTACACACAGCGTGAAGCAGCTTAGCTCCCTGAGGTGTAATTTTAAGCTCTTCTCAGGTTTAGGAATAATGATTATACTTGAGCCATTTTTCTTTAGCTTTCCGTACTAACCATTAAGTGGGACATTATATAAGAGCTATTCTATTCTAGTATGATTAAATGTCTCTCTCTTTTTGCAGTTCTTGGCATGACCGTGCGGTATCTGTTTCTTAATCCAGTTCTCTTTACATTTATATATATAGGAAGCTCAAATGTAAACTTCAAATCAAGTTGCTTATCTTTTTATTAGTTGTTTTTCTTTTTTTAGCTTGATTGTTTTATGATAGCAGACCCCAATGCTTCTGCAGCTTTTGAGTGAACATTTTTGATAGGAATGGGTGGACTCGATGATCCGGTGGGTCTCTTCCAACCTGGTGATTCTGTGATTCTATGAATTGTGTGTGTTTGTGGTATGTTTTAATAGTAAAATAAAATGAAAGTATTAAAATTAACATGAATATTATTTTTATATATATATTTATATACATATATTTATGTATATAAACCATTACCCCCATGAGGGACATGGTTTAGAGACTGGTGGGAATATTTGGACTCGATGATCCGGTGGGTCTCTTCCAACCTGGTGATGCTATGATTCTATGATTCTATATATGTAACAATATTTCAAGAATTTCACTTTTAAGGATACTTTTCATCTTAGATTACTTTCAAATAGATTACTTGTTTTAATGGCATGCAGAGACACGGTGGAGTTCGTGTAACAGCAATAAAAATTGTTTTGCGAAGAAACTTTCATCAGTTTGTTTTTATTTCATTCTTTTACGGCAGCACAAGTTAGAGATTCTAGAAAGCCTAAGAAAATGGTTAAGACCATACTGTGCTAGCAAATACAGGTATTTCGATGCGTTAATCATTTTACTTCCCAACTCCAGTAGCTGCCCAGGGAGGTGGTTGATTCACCTTCCCTGGAGGGGTTTAAGGCACGGGTAGACGAGGTCCTGACGGACATGGCTTAGAGATTGGTGGGAATGGTTGGACTCGATGATCCGGTGGGTCTCTTCCAACCTGGTGATTCTATGATTCTATGTTGATACTCCTGTACTCAGGAGACTGTGGTCAGTCCCTGGTGCCCAAGTTCGAGCTTAGAGCTGGAACCACAGTCATTCAGCAGGAAATTTATACTGGTTCAGACTGTGCCTTGGAATACTGGGTTCCTACTACGGAAAAGGAAACCACAGGGAAGGGATGAAAACAGGTCTGTGAGCTTGTGTCAACGTATACCACTGGTTCAATGAGATGGTTTCACAATGAGAGGAGGTACCAGCAAATCATAGAATCATAGAATAACCAGGTTGGAAGAGACCCACTGGATCATCGAGTCCAACCACTCCCACAATGCTACATAGTCGAGAGTAGCACCTGGAGGTGATGGTGAAGAGCTTATAAGGATCATGGCAGGGGTGCTACAGACACAGCATCTTTTCAGAACACACACAAAGTCCAGTACATTTCACTGCATGATCTCCTTAAATATGGTTTTGTTTGGTTTTCTTTTGCTGCAGTCCCTTTGCTCTTTTTGCTGTCTGTGCCGTGGTCCTCGGCGTTTTATTCCAGCAAGTTTATATGTACTTGAACTTGTATTTTGCTGTAAATATTGCAGTAGGAAATAGGACACGGGTGGCTTAGTTTGAGCAGAAAATACTAAACTTTCATAAGAGTAATAACTACGGAGTAATAACTATAAAACAGAGTGGATTTGTAGGAAGTGGATTCCCTTCTATCTGACTTTTTTCTTTTTTTTGAAAATACAATACATCATCTTGAATTTACTTTCAGATGGAGTCCACTGGACTACAGGAAGGAAAACCTGTGTGACAATAAGAGGTGAAGGGGCAATCATTTATCAGAAAATAGTTGCAAATCTGTTTCTTGGAAGAAGATAGTTCTGACTGAGTTAAGAATGGTTAATTTGGAAGTCTTTATAGTATAACATTGTTATCTCCAATTATTAATTTTATCTTAAACACCTTTTTACTTTCTTTTTTGGCAAGTTCATGGTAGCATCAGTAGTTGTTGAAAGGCTGTGACTGCATTGATGTCCATCTTTGGAGATTTTAATGTTAAAAATTTTAAATTCTTCTTTTTTCCCCTCTGGAAACAAAACTGCACACAACTTGTAGAAGTAAGTCTTGCTTTCCTGAGACACGTTTGGGTCTTTTCAGTTTTTGTTAATATGATTCTCACTTAGAAACAGGAACTGTGAAATGTGCTGGGGAATAAATAGATCTCTTCTAAATAGACGTTCTCAACGAAGAGCAAAGGAAGTGAAGAATTGTGCAAATTCTTAGAACTGAGTAATGTTTATGACAGAGAAAGACATACTTCTCGGGTCAGAATGGCTTTTTTTTTTTTTTTTTTTTTTNTTTTTTTTTTTTTTTGGAATAATGATAATGAGGAAATTCGTGATGGTGGTTTCTGCAGATGTGAAGTCGCAGAGCGCAGTTTGGTTGCCGTTTGAATGTGCCCAACAGCTCGATATCAAAATCATAAAAGCGAGCAGGTTTAAGCCTGGGTGGGCACTGCACCGGAGCTTGTGTCACATGAGCCTGCTGGGCATTATCGGGATAATCTCATTGCTGTCGCAGCGGTTTGAACACACGGAACTGAACACACGCACAGGGCAAACGTCTCATTCAGGGTCTCAGCAGATGACTTTATTTAAAGGCTGGGACGCTTAGTGGATCATTTTCCATCTAGTCTTCCTCTTACATTTGAGGGAAAGTTGATCAGCAGGTCCATGCTGGAAAGGCAGGAGACAGCTCTGGAGAGGGTTAATGTCACTCTCAGATCTCAGAAATAATGGAAAGGAGTGCTAAGTACTCTATATGTTGTGCTCTGGACTAGGTCCATGTAGGCACCCATTTTTCAGGAACCAACTAAATTCTGAAGATCTTTTATGTAGTTTGCAGGTGGATAAGGCATTTGGGCAGTAGCTGATAGCTGTGCAGTCAGCAACAGGTTTTTCACCTTTTTTTTTTTTTGAAGTTTTGGGCTTTTAGCTAGATTTCAAGATGTTGTGTTTGTGTTCAGGTGATTGTAAGAGGCTGCCATTCATTTCACCCCTATTCAAAAAGCATTTAAGATAAATACTTACGGGCTTTGTTTTGGGGTGAAATCTCTGTGAAACTCCTTTCAGCTGTTTCTGCAGCCACAGAGCAGGGGCTGAGTTTGAGGCACGGGTGGACAAGTTGCTGAGGGACATGGTTTAGCGTTTCATAGGAACAGTTGGACTCGATGATCCCCTGGGTCTCTTCCAACCTGGTTGTTCTGTGATTCTATGAAGCCCTTTTGCATGTTTATTTGACTATCAAGTTCATTTTTCTTTTTCGCTCTGGCAGCTGTGGGTGTGATTGGAAGTGAAATGGGGTTTGATGGGTGTGTAAGCAAACCCTGAACCGAAAACTAGTCAGTTTATCACTTTAGGACTCTGGATTGTGGAGAAAGTGAAAGGTAACAGGTTATCAGCTTTACTTTGTGTTGTTTCATCAAATGCATCTCTTTCAATTGGCAGAGGAGGACTCAGGTACTTGGAATGAGTGAAATCAATGACAACTCCACTGTCTGTATTTCCAAACCTCCTTTCCTTCAGGTGGACTGACTCTTGACCCTTCTCTTTATATTTATAGAATCATAGAATCACCAGGTTGGAAGAGACCCACCAGATCATCGAGTCCAACCGTTCCTATCAAACACTAAACCATGTCCCTCAGCACCTCGTCTACTTGTACCTTAAACACCTCCAGGGAAGGTGAATCAATCCCCTCCCTGGGCAGCCTCTGCCACTGACCAATGACCCTTTCCATAAAAAACTTCCTCCTAATCTCTAGCCTAAATCTCCCCTGGTGGAGCTTGAGGCCATTCCCNCCCTGCTGGTCACACCGTTTCTGATCCAAGCCAAGATGCCATTGGCCTTATGCTACGTCCAGACCCTTCTGTCCACAACAATCAGCAGCTAGTGGTTGTGTAGTTTTTGTGGTAATTCTAGGAAACGGTGTTTTACGTTGGCAAGTAGGGGAAGTCAGCTTCATGCAGTAGATTCATCGCATTCAGTTCCTGAGACATTTCATGAAACACACTTTATTGGATATACCACCACGGTCTCAGCATTCATTTAATTAATTAAACTTTACAGTCAGCAGAGAGAGTGCTGGGCCCAAGTTGGCTACGGGGAAATCCACAACAGTGTTGAAATTTCAGTTGAGGTACTCACTGCCAGATCCTAATTAAGGGAAGAAACCTGATCACAAGCATATCTAAAAATTAGTGTAAATATCCTCATTAGCTAAAATAAAATCCTGTTTCTTAGCAGCGTAACTTGAAGAAATGTAAATGTGCATGACGTTAGTGTAAAAAGCCATAGAAAGTGAAGCTAGACACATCAGAAATTATTTGTGTTTTCTCTGTAATTCTTCTAATATTGCTTCATTATATTTTTCAATAAACTAAAACCACTGAAAACCACTTCCTGGTCGTTTATCAGATACTTTCAGTAAGAAAGAGGAAAACTCAAAATTACTGTAGGCGACTGCAGTCAGGAAGGATTTTAAATTTCTGAGAAAGAAAGCAAATTCTGCTAAACTGGAGAAGCTAGTAAGGGATGCTGCTGCTGCTGCAACTAAGATGCTCTGTTGAAAATCTCAAGATCCAGCCCTCTACAGTGTGTTGATGATGATGCTTCAGGCTTGATTCCAGTTTTTCTGTATGGTACCAAGCTCTCTCAGTGATTTGCCTTAAAATAAGTATTACAGCACTTCCATAGCAATCCTTAAATGAGTTGTGTTGCCCTTTTCCCAGTCCTTATATACATTGCCGGATGCACTAGTTCCATAAAATATTGTTAATGCTATTTTGTTGATGACAGAAAATTCTGCTTAAAGTGCAGGAGCCAAGCACGTGTTGTGTCTTGTGTTGCTCAGTGTAGCTATGATGTTTCACTGGAGGTGTTTAAGGCACAGGTGGACGAGGTGCTGAGGGACATGGTTTAGTGTTTGATGGGAATGGTTGGACTCGGTGATCCGGTGGGTCTCTTCCAACCTGGTTGTTCTGTGATTCTGTGATTGTTCTATGATTTCCAGCCAGGTTCAGAAGCACAGTCAACAGCACTAAATGTGCTTCTGATTGCAACGTACTAAGATTTGCTCATCTTAGTTCTGATGAAAGGGAACTTCTTCTCTGAATGATTAATGTGTTAAGCGGAGGGTGGGAGGTTTCACTATGATTAGGGTTTATTTAAATGATTAGGCTGAGAGTCTCAGAAGACCCAAACTGTTTCTTGAAGAGCAGTTTTGAGTACTGGACTCTGCTCAAGCAGTTCCAGAGCTGATCTGCAGTTTTCTAAAACCTGAGTTTGAAATCTGAGAAGAGTTCCCACTGGTCTTTGTAGATTTCTTAATAGGAGATTTAAGTTCTGGAAAAGCTTGCTTGAGGAGCAACCTGTCCTTGGAGACTGAAGAAATGCCCTCTGGTTTGACTGACTTTCTGCCTGTCAGATGAGTTGAGATGAAGAGAGAAACAGCCAAACCCACTAATGAGAAATGGACCTACAGAAATGTGGAAAACCAAAATCGGGTAATAACTTTGGGATTTTCAGGTTTGTGGGCTGCACTTGCTAAGCGACATCAGAATTATGTAGAATTTTTCTGTGGCTGTTGTTTCTTTTGCTTTAACGGTTTCATTTCTTACAAGTGTTTCACTGCAATATTTTCTAGGATATTACAGAACACAGAACGATTTTTCAGTATTTGCTTAGAATAATAATAATAATGGAAAATATCTTCAGTTAGAGTACTGAGAAATTTGCCATTGTCTTAATAATTCCCATAGTTTGCTTTCACCACGCTTAAAGAAATTACGAAGACAAAAATTTGGTAGAGTGAGTAGAAAAATCAGTTTCTTTCCTATACCCAACATCATAATTCTGTAACTTTACTTGCTGATTAAAGTGACTAAATCATAAATAGACTGAAGAAAACCTGCTGTATTTACAGCTTGGAGTTGAGCCAGCAACTGTTTGAAAGTGACTTACGAGTACAGCAGTGACTTGAACACACACAAAAAAGAAGTAATAGTAAATTTGATAGGAATATAAATATTCTGACTGTGTCAATTGTTTTTTTAATTCCTTAAAATCTTATTAATCCAAAGTCATGCAGGAAAATTAGTATATACTAATAATTATACTAATAAATAGCTAGGAATTTGGTTAATGACACTTAAAGAAAAAAAGATGTCTTTCTTACCTCAATGAGCAGAATCCCAATTAAACTTTATTTTCACTATGCATCTCCATATATCTGGATATAACCTACGTTATTTGGTTCTCAGTGCTATTTCTGTTCATTCTGGTTTTTTAGTTGACCTGAAAGACGAGATTGACTCCCTCTGGCGGATGAAATAATTTCTCTGCATTCTGGAAGGTGCTTTTCAGAGATCAATTTAGTCTATAGAGACAACAAATCATGAATAGTATCTTCTTAGCTTAATGTTACATTATATATATTAAAAAAAAAGCAGTAGATTTTCTTTCTGTCATACAGAATGCAGTGTTAGTGGTAAGTTGCTTTTGCTGTCTGAAATCTTTTTTTAATTTAGGGCAAGTATTTGCAGCGTGTTTTTTAAAGGAATCAAAGTAGATAGTCAAAGTAAACGTGGATACAGACACAGTAGGATGGGAAAAAAAAAAAGGATGTGGCAAAAGGAGAAAAAACAGGAAAGGGGGAATTAGATAAGTAGGTAATAGTGATGATGCTAAATATGGAATCATAGAATAACCAGGCTGGAAGAGACCCACTGGATCATCGAGTGCAACCATTCCTTTCAAACACTAACCCATATTAAACAGCCAAGAACCAACCTACACCCTCATCCCTATAAATCCAGGTCACAGAATAATATAAACACGATGTTATATTCCTAGCTTGGGATTTTTTTTTTCAGCCCAAGAACATTATTTGATTTTATAAAGCGGAGGAGTTCTGCCATATTTAGACTACAACTGTGAACGTGAAATATCTGTCTCCCCTTTTTTTAAGTAATTCCCTCGAGTCACAAATGGCAAAATATGAGAGATTTTTCGTGATTGCTTGCCACAAGTGATAATGGTTTGGATCTGTACACTATGAAACCACAACTGTGCTCACATTAATGAGACAAAAACACAAGCAAGCATCCTGGAAGGCTGACATTTCCTTGCTTGTGAATTTATAATGCTTTTTGTCTATTTTATGTAATCACTTTCACTGGAGTGCCTGCCTTATGTAATGATGTCTGAGAAATGGAAATGAGGCCACCTGCGTGAGAGTCAAGGTTGTTCCCTGAAAGACATACTCTGTCTGCGGCAGAAATAGATCACATCAAGTCTTTTCAAACGTTCACAACCCTTTCATCATCAAACCGTGAGGGGTCTTCCTCAGAAACTCCTTACTTTCTTTAGGGTAGCCCATCTTCTCTGCCTACTGATGATGTTATCCATCCAGTTTTGGGACTGATCCTTAATATTCCCATCAGCTGTATGGCCAAAGCATGTGCCTTTTCATAGTGTTTGATAGGAATGGTTGGGCTCGATGATCCAGTGGATCTCTTCCAACCTGGTTGTTCTTTGATTCTATGATTCTATGATCTTTACTAATAAACATCTGCAATTGTTGATTTTGCATAGGAAATAGGAGAGTTTTATTTCTGGGCTAGTACACTGAGTAGCATCGTGTTGCCAGTCTCATACTGGCATGTCATTTAATCTCCTATTAGAAAGATTCTTTAGAAGATATTATTATCCTTTTGTTTCGTTTTTTTCCCCTTCTTTGTGGGAGATTTCAGTTCAGTCCTCCCATTCTCTGTGCTGGGGCCAAAACCATTTACAGCCCCGTGCTGGGCATTCCAGAAATATTTATTAAAAACATTGGAATAATGGAAGGTCTTTCTTGATTTCCTGGGTATAATACAAAGGTTGTTAGCTTAGTAGGTTACGTGCACAAGATCATTTTTTACTATGCAGTAAAAAAAAAGAAAACCCTAAATATTGTAACATCTTGGGAGTCACACACAGCTACCAAAAAACTCGAAAATTAAATAACCCCTAGGAAATTAGTGTTTGATAGGAACGGTTGGACTCGATGATCTGGTGGGTCTCTTCCAACCTGGTTGTTCTGTGATTCTATGAAATGGAAAATATCCTTTTCAAAGCATTTTTGGCATCAGTCATCTATTTTCCCCTAAAATTCGAAGTTGCCCGTGGTTCCTTGAAAGATTTGCACCATATCTCGCCTTCCAAGGATTTCATTTGGAGCACTGGCTGTCACACTCCTGCAATGTTAAAGCTGTTTGGGGGCACCCGTTCAGCAAACCTCCACCTACTGTCTCATTTGCATGGAGTGCACAGTCCGAAGATACTTAAGGATCTGCCTGCTGGCATGCCCAAATGATAGCTGCTTGCCTTTAATATCCTTTCTCCAAGGAAGAGATTTTTCCTCCTTTGCTACCTCATCCATTTGGGATTAGAATAGTGGTATCCCACTGCTCAGAATTATTCAACAGATCTAAACTCAACATTGCCGTCAACATGCCTGCAACACTGACAGGAAGAGATGAAAGAAAAATAAATGAAAGTTGTATGTTCTGGATGTATTTGGTACCATTTAGAGCAGCCTCAGATTGCATTTGGATAGGGAATGAGGCGAAGTGTTGGTTGACAGAGACTGAATGTGAGCCAGCAGTGACCCAGGTGGCCAAGAAGGCCAA
>WAAB01013887.1:79775-152193 GCA_013389865.1 Piaya cayana
TGAAATGTGGGATAACGGAGGAAAAAAATTAATGAAGGATAAAAATAAAAATAAAAAAAATTAAAAAGAAAAAAAAAAAAAAAAAAGCCCAGAAAATTTTGTTTCCAGAATTTTGAGAGGAAAAGAATATGATCTGTAGAACAGATTCCGTGCTTGTTCTCTTCTTTTTATGAAACTTTTCGCTAATGGGTTTAATTCAGTTAGAATGCAGTTCTTAATTCCGTTTGCTGCCGTTTCATTTGAAACTTTTGCTATTTCGATTCTTCTGCTCCTGCTTGCTGGAGTGTTTCTGTTTCCTGTTGGTTTTCTCTTTAAAACCCAATACAACTGCAGCAGAGCGAAAGGAGGAAATATGCTTAAAATCTTGTTTCCTAGTTATTTCCGACAGCGTATTTGTTTTCAGTTAATAATCTTATTTTCCTGTGAAGATAGGGGAGCAGTAGGAACAGCAGTAGATGTGTTTGTGTTCCACTGCCCTCTCGTGGATGGAATCAGAACTGCTGAGTTTTAGCAGAATTCCTCCGTTGCTATTTATTTTCCTCTTGTGGAAATGTTACTTGCTGGCTTTTTGTTCTTTTGAAACAGATAAAGTTACGCTCTGTCTCTTTGCTTAATGTGGAAACGTCAGCTCTACAAATATCGCAGTTAAAATTAACTCACCTCTCTCTTGTGCTGCTCTGTATTTCCTTCAATTTAAGTAAGGAGATAGAAAACCATGGGATTCTTCATTTATGTTTGGACTCAATGATCTGATGGGTTTATTCCAACCTGGTTGTACTGTTATTCTATGATTTAGTACTTTAATGCTGGATTAACAAGATATACCATTGCTGCAAAAAAAAAATTAAATTGAGTAATTAAGCATGTTTTCATTTTTTTACAAACCATATATAGTGTCTTATGTCCAGGCAGCTCCAAGCATGGTGACCACTGTTTGAAAAGCCACATAAAAACTTCTCATTTTGCATGTCAAATTATTTTCCTATAATTTTATGTGTGTTATTCCTATGTGTCTGCCAGGTAAACTTACATGCAGTAGCTTTCTAGCATCGGGTAGTTGTTGGTATGTAATAGCTCAGAATATCTACACGCTATTTGGAAAATCTATTTCTCTTCTCCTTCTCCAGTTATATTTAATACACAGACTTTCTGTTGTTTTTCCTCCCACAGTGGATGTCAAGTCGGAGGTCCCCGTGGGATTAGAGCCTATCACACCGTTAGACTTACGAACTGATCTCAGGATGATGGTCCCCATGGTGGACCCAATTATGCGCGAAAAGCAGCTTCAGCAGGAGCTACTTCTGATCCAGCAGCAGCAGCAAATTCAGAAACAGCTGCTGATTGCAGAGTTTCAAAAGCAGCATGAAAACCTGACCCGACAACATCAGGCCCAGCTCCAGGAGCACATAAAGGTAGCAACATTTTTCATTTATCCCTCACTTTATCTGCAAACTGAATATGCTTAGGCAGACATGAAAAGGGAACGTTCCTGAAAGGTTCCCTGTGACTGATAGAGGGTGTTTGAGTGCTTATTTCTTTGTATTGGGGTGATAAAAGCCTTTTGAAGCAAAACTACTGGCATCAACCAGCAAGTTGCTCGCAGCAGACCGAGGCAGCGTTATGAGAATCATCGAGCTCGCGAAGCCACCGCATCCACAGAGAATCAAAGTACCCATTTTGCAAAGCTGGATTTTAAGAAAGGCTTCAACTGTGCAGTTGGGTTTGGGGCCGCTCTTTTGAGTTTGTGCCCCCAAATCAAATTGATAGTCAAGTGCATAATATTTGCATTTGCGCCATGGAGACGTACCCTGAAAGTGGAGGGTTTTCACTCTTCTCTGAGCTGCCTCGCATAATGCAGAAAAGGAAATGATGGTAGGATGATGCTGTCATGAATTTTGACCAGGAATTTATGTTCTTGCCTTTCTTTTCAGTTTTTCTTTGTGATCTACTTGCCGTTGTGCTGCTGTGCTAAGCTTCTGTTTGATGGAGAAAGGCAGGGGAGCACAGCAGCCAGGGTTGAGTGGTGCGTTTAGCAAAGAACCTTGTGCAATTTCTGGGTATTTTAGCCAAAAAGGAAGAACTGAAACCAGAGCAGCAGCCGCTACCTGACATTAGGGTTCATTTCAGTGACAGCCAGTGATGCACTGTCTTGCTTAAAATACTGGGAAAAGTTGCTTAAGAGGTGAAAGGGAGAGTGAGCACAAAAGAAAGCCCTGGTAGTTATTCAAAGGGGTTGTTTTAGCCAGAACTGACCTAGAAAACAGAGTGAACTGCACTTTCTCATGTCTTTTTGTTCTGTGCAAGTTACAACAGGAACTCCTAGCTATTAAGCAACAGCAAGAACTCCTTGAAAAAGAGCAGAAACTGGAGCAGCAGAGACAAGAGCAAGAGCTGGAGCGGCATCGCAGGGAACAACAGCTTCCTCCCCTCCGAGGCAAAGAAAGAGGCCGAGAAAGTAAGAGCCAACGTACCATGAATCCTAATAAGAAATTAATCTATTGCTCTTTGCCTTCTCCTGGCTGAAATGGATGGTGAACAGGAACCTGAAGCAAGCCAATTACTGTGTGAAATAGGCAACTGGAGGAGTTGAGTCTGTGCTTGTAGAAAGGCTGTGGCACCTTATGCATCCACAGAAGCACGTTGCTGCTTTGTGTGCAGCCTTGGAGGACTGTAGGAAAGTGCATTTTGACAGATTTGCCTATACGCCTCCCAGGAATCTAGCTCTTTTTCTTAAAAAAAAAAAAAAAAGAAGGAATTTGAAAGCCTAAAACTGCATTTGAGAACTTTCTGAACAGCTCGTTTCCCAATATAGAAAACACTACAAAACAAACAAAAAAAAATCAAACTACTTGCTAATTAAGTAATTTGATAGTTGTTTCAAGATTGAAAGTATAATGAAAAAAATAGGAATATCTTTGGCTGAGGCTTCTGAATACCTTTACTAGTACGTTTTCAGACTGTCTTGTGTTTTTTCTTGATACCATTTCGTGAGATCCAGCCAGGAGTTATTTCTAATTCCCAAAAGGTTCCGAGGCAAATTACAAAGGATACTGCTGGAATTTGGTGTTCACTAGAGGGAGACAGATACAAATAATTCTCATTAGTGAAGACGGTTTAAAAATCAGCTCGACGAGCGTTGTGAAGGTATTCAAAATGAAGCTGCCACAAGTAGGTAATGTTGAATTTCTGAACAAGCACAAGAATTAACTGAGAAAGACTGAAGCATAAAAGAACTGTACGTTACACTCCTGTCTTTTTTCTTGGGTGGAGGAATGTTTCAATTCAACAGTTGTAGGTCTACCATGTTGTACACGTTAGAAAGGTGCTTAAGAGGTCCGTGGTGCTTCCAGTACTTTGATGAATGAAAAGTATCGCCGCTCTATTGACCCAGCAGTGGGAGAGTGGCTGAACTTGGAGGAGAAAAGGGTCCTGTAAGTTGCATGAAATATCAGTGTAAGCAGTTGGACTTTATTAATGCTCCTTGCAAAGGAGGAACAGTGGTTCCCTTCTCAGTTTGACTTGCTGGGTGGTTGTTGCTGGGTGGACCTGGGGGTGTTAGTCGACAGCCGACTGAACATGAGCCAGCAGTGGCCCAGGTGGCCAAGAAGGCCAATGGCATCTTGGCTTGNGAGATTTAGGCTAGAGATTAGGAAAAAATTTTTTATGGAAAGGGTCATTGGGCATTGGAATATGCTGCCCAGGTTGGTGGTTGATTCGCCTTCCCTGGAGGTGTTTAAGGCACGAGTAGACGAGGCCCTGAGGGACATGGTTTAGTGTTTGATGGCAATGGTTGGACTCAATGAACTGGTGTGTCTCTTCCAACCTGGTGATTCTATGATTCTATTATTCTATTAAAAAGGCTTCTTACTGCTGCCTCTTTCTGCTCATAACCAAGGGAGTGTTTAGAGAGTAGTTTCTCTTTGCTGGTACCATTACGTTACCGAAAGTGAGAAGCGTTCTTCACCACAAACTCAAAGTGAACTTTTGTAAACTCTCTTTTTTAGTTCTATCCTTGCTTTTGTATTTGGGAGCTGTTAGGAAATAATCTAAAATTCTTTAGATACATCTGGCTCTGGATAAATGACCTCATCTGCCATTGAAATATCCCGTATGACTTCATTGGCTTTCTGGTTATGGCCAACTTCAGTCTTCTGCAGACAAATTTTGAATTTTATCTCATTTTGACTGATTTCCACCAATATTTCTTGTAGTTTACAGCACTTCCAGCAGCAAGAGTCTTTTTTGTGTTTTGGTTTCTTCTTTAGAAATATTAATTTTTTAAAGGTAAAGGTAAGATTTATTTAATACTGTGTGTCTTAGGGGCAGTGGCCAGTACAGAAGTGAAGCAGAAACTTCAAGAGTTCCTGTTGAGTAAATCGGCGACAAAGGACTCTCCAGCAAATGGGAAGAACCATTCCGTGAGCCGCCACCCCAAGCTCTGGTACACGTATGTTCAATATTAAGCCTTGTCAAGGTATCTGCTAGAACTTGCTAGAACTCTTCTCCGACGGGGGATATTGGGAATCTGCCTACAGGATGAGACAGAAGCTCAACCAAGAAATTAGCAGGAGGCCAGAGCCGTAATATCAATCTGGTTGAACTGAAGGGTACTCAGTGGTCAGTGAGGAGACCTATATAAAGAACAAAAAAAATTAGATGAAGCTTTTATTTCAACTGCTTCATCTCTTGATGTCGTCACAAATATTACAACCATATTGGTCATTTTTCCAAGTAGCTTCGCTCTTTGCAGTTAGAACAACAAACAAGTTTCGCGATTGATTTGAAACCCAAGTGCATCAAACTTACGTTTGATGCACTTGGGTTTTGAATCAATCGCGAAACTTGTTTCTTCTGCGAGAGACACGTCTTTGCAGTGACGTTACTTGAATGGTGTAAGTCACAAGGATTTTGAGAAGGGTAGTAGTCATTTAACTTCTCTTACTCTCATGGATTTTAGTATCCAAAATGTATATTCTTATCGTGCCTTGGCCTTGATAAAAATCTGCTTAGAACGTTGAAATGATTTTGTTCACTCCTGTAACGCGCCTATTAAGAGTTTAGGGGTTTTAGTTTTTTAAATATTCCTTTTTAATTCCTTTCCGCTTCCTAATTGCAACAGACGCGTAATTCAACAAAGTGAGCTCTGGCTCCGTTTCCTGAAGAGTTAAATGTGATGCCCAAATGACCTTCAGTGGTACAAACAGAAACGCGTGTCGTGTGCTGGATTTCCATCTAGTAATTGTTCTTTTTAAAAAGAACGACTGAAGACCTGCCCTTGAAGTTTCCATTCTGAGCTAATCAGCATTGTGGTAACATGATGTAATATATACTTCAATCGTTGCTGGTGGAGATGCAGTACTTAATACTTTTTTTTTTTTTCCAAGATAATGTGTAAAATTCTCTTGAGTATGTAGAATTTCTGGCCTAATAATCCGAGTTTGGTTCAGAGCCTTCAGATGAGTGAGAATGAGGAGCTGTGCAGAGGAATGTCTTTTGCTACACTAGGGATGTAGCACTGCCTGTCAAGGGGGTTCCTCTCTTTGATGGGGATTAATTACTGATTAACCACACTGCATTGAAAAGATAGGGAGAGACTATGTAAAAGGCAAAGGAAAATTATGTTTAGATAAACACACAATTTTAGAGCTTCGCTTCATTTTCTCTCTCCCCCTCTAATAGAAAAATCTACCAAAAATACTGTCTCAAGGCCAAGTGATGCAGGTTTTTTTTTGCAGTTTGCAGTTTCCATCTTCAGAAAGAGCTACCCACCTTGCTCCTTTCATCCAGCAGTTGTCAGGACACGAGGGCTACCTGTCCCGCTCACAAAATTTACAAACTGAACTTAAATGCAAGGTTTTATCTCCTTTGTCCGCTGAGTAGTTCGCATTTTTTTTTTTCCAACAGATAACAATTACTCAGTATTTCTGATTACTTTTATACAAGCCTCTCTGCTCTGAAAACCCCCCACGTTTTGATGGGCTGGATCAAGGTACATCCACTTGTATATGATAAACAAGGTTTAAATGGCTTTTGCTGCGCCTCAGATGGTTTGTATTAAAATGCAGCGATCGAAAATGGTCAGTTCCCCAAGCTGGTGACAGATCCTGTCTGTAGGTCAACGTGACTCTTATCCTATGTGACTTGTATAATGAGAGCAAAAAGTGCGTTCTTGGGAATCCCGAGGAGTTCCGTAACTTACTGTAAAAGTGAAATTGGTTACATGAGCCTGCGGTTTGTGCGCACTTGGAGAAGCAGGAACATAAACACAGCTGAGACGTGTGTACAGCATGTGTAGATAGTTACTGCTGGTCACCTCGGTGGCTGCTAATTTGTGACCTCTGTGTCTGCTGCAGGGCTGCCCACCACACCTCACTGGATCAAAGCTCTCCACCCCTGAGCGGGGCCTCGCCACCCTACAAATACACGTTACCAGGAGCGCAGGATGCCAAGGATGATTTTCCACTTCGTAAAACAGNACTGACTACATGGTATCATGAGACACTGTTTCCCTATGCTAACAGCTACGAGAAGCTTCAGTCCCGATAAGTTCAGTTTCTAACAGACCATCATTCCACAAACCTTTCATGGCAATATTTCCTTTGTCTCGGTATTAATTCTGGATTTGATAGCTCTCTTCTTTTGCACAGCAGATCTAGCCTCTCTCTTCAGCTGCCTCTCTCTTCTTTCTGCCTTTAAACAATGTTTTTCAGGGCATTTTGAGGGGAATTCGTAGAAGGAAGAGGAATTGGTTTAACACTATATTTCGTGTCATAGCTTGTCAAAGTTTGTATGCGTGTGTGCATACACGCACACATTTATTTGTTCTTTTCTACACATGGAAATCTGTAATATTCTACAAGAAAACGTTCATTTGAACATTTCAGAATGTTACAGAGAGCCAAACCCTTTGTCTCGACAGCAGGTGAACTGTAGGCTTGACTTTTTCTGCACCGAAAGAAAGCTCGAAGGGTAGTGGAGAAGTCCATATGGCTGTTTCCTCAGGTCCTTGGTGCAGTGACCGGTGTCCAGGAATGCAGGGAGACACCAGGAGGAGGGGGGAAAGAAAAGGAAAAGAAAACATTAGATTGCTTATTGCATGAGGCTGCTGTTGAGTGATATAGTTACATTCAGAGAGAAAGTCTGATCCCCTACTGTGCTAACAGCCTTTGAGTGTGATTTAGCCATCGGGAGGTTGAAAACTAACTGCTAAACTGGTGCCGACTTGAAAAGAAGCGGCATTTGGAACCAGCATACACTCAGAAAGAATGTCCAGCCTGTATCTGATACTTTGGGGCAGACTCTCTAAGCTCATGTTATATCCCCAATTAAAAAAATCCTTTTATTTTCAAAGGAATAAAAGCATGAAAAGTAGAATGCTAATTTCTTCTAGCTGAATTACTCTTTGTACAATATGGTGGCAGTATAACAAGATTCTATAAAATCTCATTCAGGCTGTTCAGCCACAATAAGCCCTTCTGTGGTTCCCTGCTTAATACCACCGTGCAACATCTATTTTCTGTGCCAATAGAACATGCATTTTCATTTCTTAAGTGAGAGGATACTCTCTGCATCTTCTAAACGCTGTGAATCCATCTTCGTGTTTTTGAAACGCGACTTTTAATTTTTCTTCCACATTTACGTGTATGAAATGCTGTGATTGTTATTTATGACGTGTCAGACTGTTGATCTGTAAAACAAAACATTTTCAAACGTCATAACAGTAAAGTTCTCGTGCAGCTGCTAACACTGTTATATCTCTGTGGGGGTTTCAAAATATTCCTTAATTCAATTCCCATTGTCTGCATAAGAGGACTATAATATAATTAAAGCCAGATGTTTTCTATATGTTATTCCAAATATTTGGGCATGCAGTGCATCAGTTCCAAAGCTGAACAAAGGGCGTGATGTCTCTCTGAAAAAGATGCCTACAGAAGAAATGGGCAAACACTAATATAATCGTTAGCGTAGCTTTTTCTGGTTTTTGATATTTGCATAGAGATTCTGATAAACAAATATAAGTGAAGTGTCCAGCACGTTGCAGGTTAACAAGGGGCATCCATGAAAAGAGCAACTGTTAAGTACCCTGTTTACACATCTAATCTCTCTGTATACTAGAGTTGTTTAATTCCAGCCTTGAGCAACATCCCTACAAAGGTTCCAATGATTGTTCATCGGGTTGAGAGTCAAAGCAACAGGAACTGGATGGACACAAGTAAAATGACCCCTAAACTGATCGGGGTGGTTCGAGGGCCATCCTCCAGGCGGAGGGGACATTGTGGAGCCTGTGTCTTCCTCGTGGGACCTGACTAGACAAAGGTGTCCCGTGAACGCTCATGTGTATGGACAGGCTATACGCCTGCAGAAATCTGACCTTTGCCATGAGGGGTGAACCTCTTTTCCTTTCCTTTAGGCTATGGATGCTCGTTGCCACTGGCTCCTGGTAAACCCTTTGCGGTGCAGAACCTGCATGGAGTCGACAGTTCGTATGAATGCGAACCTCACATTCTTTTCAGCCTTAAGAAAGCCTGTACCTGCTGTGGGGTTTGAAGCGCAGCTTTGTTTTGCTCCTCGATTTGATTTCCCAGATTCTTAGTATAAAACAGAAACGTCTCTCTCTTCTCCAAGATCTTAATGCCCTTGGAAGATAATTCTGATAACTAAGCTGAGATGTAGTTGGCAGCCAAGCTGGATGATTCTCATCTGACACCCTAATGTATTCTTCAGCGCTAAGGGAACACCAAGTGTCACGCAGGCGTTGCAAATCATGAGTTTTACTCCCTTTCTTGTCCGGTTACCTATTTAACCTTTGCTTATGAGCCTTTAAGTGGAATCTCCTTATTAATCTTTTAAAAATTAATTCAGGGAGGCTATGGCAAAGAGAAAAATATTCTGCGCAACTTTTTCTTTTCTAATATCTAGAATGAGGGAATATAAAGGGAACTAGGGAAACACTTAACGGTCTCGTTTCCTGTATGTTTACAGTTAGGTACTTCACATGCTGGTGCGGTGACTGTGGTTAGTCAGTGACTCTCTTATACGTGTGGATTATTCCTTTCAGTATAAGATGCAGCAGAACTTGTCAGCAGTCGGCTTCGCATAGCTTAGCTGCATGGAGAATTGGGACTGTCCTAGGGGCTAGAGGCCAGGGGGCTGCAGCTTTTTGCACAGCTGTATTCAGACGCTTTGTGTTGACAGACTTTCAAAAGAGCAGAGCGAAGGGAGCTGTTGCTTCACGGGACAGATAAACATACCGTAAGGAGAAGCTGCACATCTGTAACTGAAAACAGAATTCAGCAAAAAAACCAGCAGAAGATCAGATTTTAAAAATGCCCCAAATTCTCACCGTGGATACCGGTAATAACCTGAGTTTTCTGCAAAAATCCCAAGCAGCACATGGCTCATTAACTTTCAATGAGACTAATACATCTAAATTACCCAGAGAAGTTTGAAAATTCCTACCCATTACTGAATACTTTTTGAAATTCATACTGACCGTTGGGAGAGCTCTGATGGGAGCTGTACACTTTGGAAAACGTGACCATTTAATATGGGGTGGGTTTGGTTTCTGATCTCCGTATCTCTCTGTCTATCGAGAAAAATACTCTCTGCTTGATGAGGTTGCTGTAAAACTAACCAAAACGTAGCGAAACACATGGGTTTGATAGGATAGATTTTTTCAAAGAAAGAGAGTTTTTTGGGTTTGTTTTTTTTTACCTTGTCAAAATAAATGTAGAAATCTGTCTGTAACGTTTGCATTTTCTTCCATCTCTGTCATTTTTTATGTGCAAGTCTTGATGCGAACTGGCCCATAAATTAAGTAAAGGTTAGCTCTTTAACCAAAGCTGCACGCTTTTAAAAAATGCTGCTACTGATGGAATTTCAGCGTTTTGCCTCATGTTCGAGCTATTGTTGGAAGAAATTTCTGGGGACATGAGCATATCAAGTCTAAACTGCTTTTTCTTTCCTGAGTTTAGCGCAGTCTTGGCGGAATGGGAATGTCAATCACTATTTCTATTTATTTTGGTTTTATTCCAGTTGAATCTTTCCTTGCTGATGGAATTGTAAGCTTAAAACGTACATTTTTGCTTACAGATCTGAAGGTCATTCACAGTAGTACTATTTGAGATGATGTTTGTAGCTCGCTTTCCAAAAAATCATAGAACAACCAGGTTGGAAGAGACCCACTGGATCATCAAGTCCAACAGTTCCTATCAAAAAAAATGGAAGCATGTTCCATGGAAATGTAGTGGTTTTAAATAGAAAATAGTACAAGATTTTTTTTTCTTGGTGGCGGGGTGGGGTGGAATTCTGTAATTTCATACAGGAAAAAGAAAAGAGGAGATGAAGGATTGTTTAATATTGCGATGAAAGAGAGGAAGAACGCTGCACTGCAGAGTCAGGAAGATCGCTTTGTGTAAACCATATTAAGTTAACCTGATTAGGCAGTGGAATAACAGCCTAGCTCGTGTGTAACGAGAATGAAAGGTTCCTGAATGAGAACTCAACAGATGTAATTTTTTTTATAAAATAAATTAATTAGAATATTTCCTTACCATTATTGTTCCTGCACTTAGTGACTCGGTAATTTGTTGAAGCAGTCGAAATTGAGAAGAATAATATATTGGGTGTGAAAGTTTTTTTCTCCCCTTTCCTTTCATGCCTCCAAATTCCATTTCTGTTTGCATTTTCTAGGAAAACACTCTCCTGTGAAGTAACTATAGGAAAAAGCTGTGTTTCTTCAGGTCTTCAGTTTAAAAAAAAAAGACACAGAGGATCACAAACCCTCAATTACCGTGTCTGCCAAAAGGAAGAAATCAAGCTCAGCAGAGAAAAGCTTTATTTTTCTCTCGAGTTTATGAGCGAGTGCAGTAAATGGGGGAGACACTTTGTTTATCAAAGTAGGAAAACAAGGCAAACATGATATCATTTACCTTGTTTTATCCCTTTTTTTNGTATAATTGGTAAGATGTTTTAGAAAGAGAAGAAAATTTCACTTGTGATTGAAGAGTGAATCTGAAATAAACTGTTTCTAACAGCTTCTTCTGGATTCATGTAAGGAACAGACCAAAACCATCGTTCAGCCCCTGGAAGCCAGGAACTCTAAGAAAATTTTAATATCATTGTAGCTGCTGGGCTGGGCTGCAGGTCCATCACGGTGCTGGGGCTGAGGGGGGATGTCCTGTCACTTTAGTTTGAGTTAGAGGGAAATTTTTCTCGAGATAACTTAAAACTAAATAAAATGGTTGCTAGGGTAGGCTTAACGACGCTGTTGGAAAAGAACTTGAGTCGATATGTCCTGGTATGATGAAAGCTGCCAATGCCTGTGCCAGGATTCAACAGGATAAGCTTCCCATCAGTGCACGATTGTTCCTCAAAAATGCTTTATCGAACGCTAACCTTTAATTGCAGGAAATGAAGGAGTCACGTGCGCGTGATGCTTACTGAGTTTCAAGATGACCCGGATAAAGTTTTTTTTCACTGCGTTTCTGTTTTAGCAAAAATCCCACTATTTGCAAATACATCACATTCTGCCTTGCCAGTAACTACTCTGTCCTGCTAGATTCTGAACCCTCTTGGTGGCTGGACTAATTATACAATCTTGATCTAAATACTATCCCAGTTCTTCTTTTACTGTCCAGTGCCTGTAGCCAAATTGAATTACAAAGGGCTTCTTCATGTGGTAGCATAAAGGTTTTCTCACACAAACTGTGTGTGTTTTCAAGAATGTTTTATAAATTAGCATTAACAAGCAGCTTGCATAGCTTTTTGATAAGAAAGTAATCGTATATTGAGACACCTTTTTGACTTTTTAACCTAAAGAAAACAGCCTAAATAAGGAGTGGGGAGCAGTTCTAAAATCTAAAGCATTTTAGGAGCACAGCGTGTACTGAAAACGAAGTGGAATAGTTTTAATAGCCATTTCAAACTCTGTTCCCTTTGGATAAATAAGTTATAAAGTATTGCATATAAAATCTGAGGCTCTTTGAAGTCAGTGGGAACAGTGTTTTTTCCTCTGCTGTCTGTACCCAGGGCAGGGACAGTCGAAAACGTTTAGAAAAGCAAACAAGGACATCTACAAGATGTCAAAAAGAGAGAGACAGGGAAGTGAAAAGTGGAAATCACATGGTATCAGATCATCCAAAATAGAAGACGTTGGTTAGCAAAGATTGCACTTCTCCAAACTCCTGCAAAACATAGTCTCACTGAAAATTCTGTTCAAACCCACAGCTCTAATTAAGGGTTTCAGCTGCCAAATAACATGTTCTGGCTAAAGCCATGTAAGTATTAGAGAGCCATTCACGAGCAGCGGCGTAAGCTTTGTACTTTGCTTTTGATTTTCTCATGGGAAAGTAATATAAATGAGAGTGATACCTCCCTGTTGGCTTTAACTGTTAGAAATGCAAAGCATGCTGAAATTGTACATAATTCTCTTCCAAAGGAAAGGAAATAGCGTTTCAATGGTTTTCCTCAGTGTCTCATTGAGTTATGGTGCTGCACAATTATTCCTGTTAAATGACTCTACCAGATGGAAGGCTACATTGTGTATTTAGCTAATTAAGTTGTAGCAGATTGGAATTATATCGCAGAGCATAAAGACTCTATGTAAAAGTAAACTTGTTTTACTTCAGTTTTGTTGTGAAGGTCCAGCATCGATGTTTAATTAACACTTTAAACAGGTGAGGTTTTTTTTTTTCCTCTTCACTTCACTTCACGTGAAGAGATCCTTTCACAAAGTCAGCCTTGCCTACAGAAGTTAGACAAACATGTTTTGAAATTCCAAAGATACTTTCATTTGTCTTCAGTGGAGCTGAAGTGCCTTCCTACTCTTGAGCTGAATAGTTCGCGTCTCCTAGGAGAGCAAGATATAAACTGTATTTTAGCTGCTTTTGTTTTATTGGCGTCTTGTACTCTGTGGTGCCTTGGGACAACTCTAAAGAGTGCAGTTAGCGATCTAAACCTGCCCAGCTCTCATCTGCTGATGACGATGTTGCATTGAACGAGAAGAAAAAGAGGTGATATTTCATCATGGATTTTGAAGACTGATGAAATATTAGGTTAAATTTTTTTGCCGGCCATCAATAAATTATCATTGCTGGGTATTTTCCTAGACTGAAATCTGTGGGATTCAATCCCCCTGTTAATAAATCCCTTCTTTTATAGGGCTTGGGGCAAAAGATAATAATGTAGATAATTATTCTATAAATAAATCTTGTATCTAGGGGTCAAATGATGACCCTGCAAAAGCCTCAACTTTTGAGGCTAGGGGATTGTCTCTGGCACTTCTTCACCAAACAACATGTATTTTCTTGTGCAGAATTAGTGGTTCGGTGGATGCTGGAGGAGGGTTTAGGCTGAAGAGTGCTATTTACTGTGTTTGCGGAAAGTACGGTATCGTATTCTCGGTACATCTCCCCATCTGCACTGGTGGATATGGTCTGAAGAGAGGGTGACAAAAACCAGTGGAGACGTACCCAGAAGGACTGATGTTCGTGCATATCGAAATTTGGCTGTACCTCTTCAAATCAGAGATGCCCTCTCTTAAAAGACTCATTTCACCGTCTGCTTTTTCCTTTACACCTCCTGAAAACTCATTTGGTTCCTTTAAGTGCCATAAAAGAGCAAAAAAATTACAGAATTAGAGAGATACACGGAAGATGAGAATCAATTTTATGTCTTTGTTCTCTTATTCTGTGTTTTGAGACAGCATAGGGTTATTTGCTTATTAATCCCCTATTTATTATCGCAAAAGAATATTAGTTTACAAGGAAGAAGATTAAGATGAAGTTGACATAACCGTAGTATGACATGGTTTCAGGAGACTTGACATCAGCGGGAACTCAAGAAGCTCAATGAAACCATAAACTCATTGAAACCACTATGTAGCCCAGTCAGTGCTAGTGTGAGGAGATGCTGTTTCTGTGCTAAGGAATAGGAGTTGTTAAGAATTCTATCAAGAGATTTGTTTTTTCACCCCACGGATTACATGCAGAACAGGTATCAACAGGAGATACATGGTACCGATCAGCATTTCATGGAAAATATCAAGTTATCTGTTTCTGGCTAAATGCAAGCAGTGCGCTAATTCCTATACTTAACTCAATAAATCATTCCTAGAAAGATCATTCTTGTTTGCATGGATAATAGAACAGAATTTTTTGCGTTTCATAGAGAATGAAATGAATAATAAGGAAAAGTTAGACGTTTCAAATGTCTTCAGGGGATATTTCCTTTTTTTTAACCTTCTTTAGGAAGTCAATGAAAAATTTGCTAATCTTGTTAAATTGGTTTCCTTATCCTGAAGAGAGCTGAAGGGCTGAGAGATACCCTCTAATCTAATTAGCTTTTTTACCATGTGTTTCACTAAACCTGTTTTTTTATTTGGGGAATGGATATTTACCTTAGTCTGAAAAAATAAAGCATTCTGCCTTTTACAAAAGTAAAATAAAGCAAAGGACTAAGGGGTTTCACATCTGACCAATACTTCCCCTAAAGCAAATGGTTGTACAGGAAACAGTTTCGGTGTGTGCTGAAAACACATTAGGTGATGCAAGCCAGAAAAACAAAGTTTCTCCATCCTGTACTGCTTTATCTGGTGCTCCTGCCTTGGTGGGACCACCCAGTGGTCCGGTCCATGTAGTTCTTGGAAGAGCTTTAGAGGGGGTGTGTGTGTGTAAATAGCTTTCAGGCTCATGAATCTAATTCAAAACTCTTTCCGAAATGGTATTTTAAATTACAAGGATTTAGAAGCCATTGTACGTACAAAATTGTACTACATGCTGTTATCAACCAGTCTTATCAGCTACTGGGAGAATGTCTCATATGTTCGTTGCCCAGTGTTGTCGTGTAGCTGGATGTGGCTTTCTACAGCAGTGTCGGTCAGTCACAGAGGACGACAAAAAGTCGCGGCTCATCTTGGCTGTGCCTAATATATTCAGCTCCGAGGAGGTGGCTGAAACGGTCTGTGGCTGCCTTCAGGAAGCCAGAGCAGAAGCCAGAAGCTCCACGCTGAGCAGAGATTATTTACATGTCTGTGAGAATCGTGTGCGTCTCTAGCTTTCTGCCTGGCTTTGCTTGCATTCATAGTTTTGGAGACAAAGCCCGAATTACCTTCTTGTTTATCCTTTCTTATGGTGCATAGATGTGTCTTGTGCTTTTCGTTCTGCCTGTGTTACTGCCCCACTACCTTCAGACTAGCTTGGGAAGCTTAGGTTTGTCTCTTCTGGCTATTTTCAGTAGTAAGGTAGGATTTGATTTTTTCCTTGATCCTGACATAGCATGGACATAATGCTTATCTGTGCTAGCCCAATAGTATGAAGAATAACACTATGTGGTATGAAAGATTTCTTGGCTATGTTTTCCTTTAATGGTACTTGCTAGATATAGAATAATGGAATCACCAGGTTGGAAGAGACCCACCGGATCATCGAGTCCAACCATATAAGGCAGAATAAACCCAATTAATAATTCCCGCATAGAATACAATGTAGAATATATTCAAATCAGTATAAGACCCTTCATAGCTTAAAAAAAAAATAATTGACAGCTAAAGAAATAGAAAATATTTACTTCAAGATCACGACACCTTTGTTTATAATTGATTCTGATGACTGAAATACGCTAGAGAAATCCAAGTTATTGTTTCAGAATTATCTTTGTGATACCAGTTGGTGCCGGGGCAGTAGGGAACAGTTTATCTTTCTCGAGTAAGATGTGAATTTTGCCGGTGTCGCTTGCGCTGTCGTTGGAGTCTTTGTAGACAAATTTAGCATCGTTTGCCTTGACTGCCCCACAGCTTTCCCAAGCCAGCCTTCCAGCAAGGAAAAGGAAATGCTTTGAGTTTTGAGCCTTTCGGAGTCTGGACAAAAGCTCACTTTCTGTTCTTCAGGTTTTTCTATATATGGCTTTAGCCTCGAGATGAGGACCTGCTCGCTCTGCACCCTCTCCCATCCCCCGTTTCCTGCCTGGGTTCATTAAAAGCTGATTTGAAGTTGGCACACGCTCTTCTGATACAAAAGTAGTACTGTGTTCCAGGAACCATCGGAAAGTAGTGCATTATCATCTTTCACATTCCCTACATATATATGTCCTCTCCCTGTGAGTAGAAAGGACTTTTATCCCTTCTTCTTAAATATCTCTGTGGGTTTAATAGAAAGAACCGGCGAAGTAAAGCCCTGTCAAAAAAAAAACAAAAAAACAACTCAGCTCATTTGGGAGCAATCTGGCTAAATACTTTAATGCCGGTATCTGCAAATTGCTAATATTAAGCAAAGTGGCGTATAGGGCATAATGACTTGACTGAATCATTTTCCTATCTCTCGTGTTTGTGTTTCGATATCGTGTTTCTCAGAAGAGGATGGTTTTCTTTCACTTGAGCAACGATGGTGGTTGTATATTTTCCATTTCTAGCAGTACCATTACTTGCTTATTTCCTGCTTTCTGAAGCTGACATCAAATTTGATAAATACCAAGACGCTTTCCTTCTTCACCTAGAACCAGCACCCTTAGTTCTGCAGAAATATTTACAGGTCATGCCAAGGAGTGAAGCACTTAGTCCTTGGGTTTCCTGCAATATCTTCTGTCGTTGTTTAAATCAATACTTTATACCTTTCATACCTGTTTCCCACTTGCAGTTATTTAAAGAGTAGTACCAGTTCATTATAGAATTAATAGTAGTTCATTTGATAGGACTCGATGATCCGGTGGGTCTCTTCCCACCTGGTTGTTCTACGATTCTATGATTCTATGGTTATTACCAGCACTAAAAAGAGAACAAACCGTATAATAATGATGAGACTGAACAAGCCATATTAGTAGAACATGTCGTTATTCCCAATTATGCTGCAGAGTTATAAATCAGTATTGTTTTGGGGCTGTTCTTTCCTGAAGTCCAACTCAGGTGAATCTGTGAGTGGTTATCAACTGATTGCCATTGGCGTACACAAAATTAACCGTGTACATTAATTGCCTTGCTGAGTCAGTGTCTTGGTTTACGGATGAATCACTGCGTAAATTAATAGACTGCATGAAGGTCTTTTCAGTGATTTTATGGTATTAACGTAGAAAGTAAAGGTTAATTCTTAGGGGCTTGTATCTGCACGAGAGAGCTACTCTACAGCAAGCTGGTGAATAAAGCTCTAGCCTCAGAACTCAGAAGATTTTTAACACTGCCCCCCATGTGGCGCTTGTCCGCATGGAGAATGCCTTTGGGTGATGAACGTAGTCAACCTCAGCAGTGGGTTAATTAAGCTGAGCAAAGGTGCTTATAACGAGCAGCAGAAATACTTAGAGAAGTGGCTGATGCAGAACAGTTATTTTGAGCATTATCCCTCTACAGACCACTTCTATAACCGTTAGTAAAGTATTGAACATAATACTCACTTGAAACATAAGGCAGGTTAATTATAATACTTTTTCACCGTTTGCCACTGAGGCTTTTGAAGTGCGTTGCAAATACTAGGGGAGCAATTTTATTAAGAAAAGAAAAAAAATTAAAAAATTATTCTCACTTTTTGCTCACTTGCTCATATTTCAGAGCCTGGAGGATGAAAATAGTTTCTAAAATAATCTAATGTATGTGCTTTGGGACCACCTGTGTATATATATGAATACTGACACACAAAATTAAGAAAATCAGCTATGCTTGCCTTCAAAATAGCTCCCTTCTGAGTTGACACACAGCTGCATACGATGCTGCCAACATTCAGTGTGGTTCGGCGTATCATTTTCTGAAAGACTGTTGAGGATCTCCGTTGGTTTTCCTTTCACATCTTCTCCCAACAAAAATTGGGTTCCTTTGAGCATTGCCTTGATCTTTGGGAAGAGGTTGAAGTCGCAGGGAGCCAGGTCTGGTGAAAAGGGTGGGTGCTTAAGCACAGTGATGTTGAATCATAGAATCATAGAATCACCAGGTTGGAAGAGACCCATCGGATCATCGAGTCCAACCATTCCTATCAAACACTAAACCATGTCCCTCAGGACCCCATCCACTCGTGCCTTAAACACNTGGTTGACATCAGTTAAAAACTGCTTCATCGATAAATCGTTATTGATTCACTGTTCAGTCTTGCACGCCACATTATTTGACCAAGAGTAAGAAAAATATCTATGTTTGAGCACATGTCAAGTCATACTGAGTGAACAAGCTGAGCCTTGTCTCGCTATGACAGGTTAGAGCAGGTTCTGTAACCATCCCTCTTTTTCTCCCCTAGCAGTTTTGTTTCCCAAGCTACAGGATTAGTCTTGGGGCTTTTTTGTCAGACCTTGTATCACAGATTCACTAGGTTGGAAAAGACCTTCAGGATCACTGAGTCCAACCATTCCTATCAACCACTAAACCATGCCACTCACGTATACATCTAACATTTTCATCCATGGTTCTATCCTTGAAGCTTGAAATACTTGGTTTTGCCTTCTTAACTATTAGAAGAGAGTTGAAAAGAATACATTTCCATAGATGAGTATCGGGAAACCACTTCCCTGTTATGCATTTTGATTGTTGGAGCAGACATCCTCAAACTGGTTAAATTTATATATTTAGCACACGGAAACTTTATTCTTGAATTCTGAATTCTCACTGACAGCCATCGAGTCCTTGCTGGTACCATGTTAGGAGCTGGCAGTGCCCTGAGGGAGATGTTCAAGAAAACCCATCTTTGAAGGAAACACTGTTCAAACCTTGGCTTTATTTTTTACTGAAATGTTTATTTTATAATTTGAAAACTACTCTTCTCCGTGCCTTTTCATTTTCAAATTGATTATTTCCATTTAAAAATTATCTTCTTTCATGCAAGAGCTGTCTTCTCAGATGTATCATAAATTCAGACATTGACATCGAAGCCTGCTTTCTCTGCTTATGTGATTGATTCAGATACAGAATAAGACGGGTATGGGATAAAAATAGAAAGACAGTTGCAGTGACTAAGCATGAAACATTCATATAGAGTGGAGCATTTCTCCGGTGAGTATTTCAGTGAATTTATATCACATTAGTCTGTCATTTCCATGAGTATGGAAATATCCTCCTAAATTTGAGTGGCTGAGGGACATGGTTCAGAGATTGGTAGGAATGGTTGGACTCGATAATCCTGTGGGTCTCTTCCAACCTGGTGATTCTGTGATTCTATGATTTTAAGAATACAGAGTAGCAGAAATCAAAATTAACATAAGTGCAAAGGAGTGAGCAGCTTTTCTTCCAGATGACATCATGCCTTGGTGAGTCCCCTGTGGAAAGCATATAGTATAATCTTAGCCCAATTTTATATTCTATATCTTACGTTGTCAGTTTCATAGCTAATAGTGTCTTAGACAACAAACAAGTTACCTGTGTGCCATCAGTAGAACCATCGGTCTTAAGAATGGGAGCAACTAATAACAAGGAAATTTCTTTATATTTTCATTAGCGAAGATTTCCAGTGTATCTTGGTCTGGAGTTCACTCCCCTTTGCTCTCACGTGAGCATTTCTAATGTCCCCATCCCTTAGGGAAAACGTGGGACAGCAGGAAACAGATGTGCAATATTCCATGCTGGGGGGGGGGGTGGAACTAGCAGTGGAGGATTGAATCCCTGCCCACAGTGACAAATGGTGCGGTGCTGAACTGAGTGAAGGCTTCATTTATTTTGTTCTTCTGTGAACTCTTGCTCCTTCTTTGGGGCTGGTCTTAGGTCTGTGCATAGGAAAGAGAACTGATCCCAGTTTCCAGCTCTTTCTCTTTTGAGATGCTGCTTGCCAAGCCTCAGTTCCAGAAAGGGAAATATAAACAAATCCTATTCCACAATTACGTCTCACTAGCTTTTCGCAGTCTGTCTGATAGACGGTTCGCTTAGAAGAACAGATGAATGGATACGTGAAGCGTTTTATCATGCTAAAAATATCACAAAAGTCGCATCAGAGCTTCGTCTCTGGCCTTCATATGAAGAGATGGTGTCCACGTAGGTAATAAAGGTGGAATTTGCCCAAGATGTTTTAAGTATAATCCTAGGTTTTCTGGGAATCGATCCTACTTCTTCATTTTCAGACCATATATTTTTCTGTGTAAATGTTCTTAGGACACTGCCATAAATCTAGTTGCTTGGTGCGTTCCCGCAAAAAACATTGAAGTTCTGGGCCTAAAATCGCTGACCAAGAAATGTTCTGCCAACGAGGCTTGTCATAATTTATAAGGCAAATCAGAAGGCACCAGTGGGGGTTTCTCTGTTTTTCTGTCATCAGACCGTAATCCAGTTATAAGGTTCCAAGTTCCAAGCTGTGTATCCCTCCAAGTTTTCACCTACAGGAGAGATAAAAATGATGTATAGTAGATGTTGCATGTATCCATGGTCAATGCTTATGGTGTGAGCAATAATTAATAAGTAACTTCAGAGTTTAAATGGGTGGAGAACAGTGCTAGGATCTGAAGCTTTTCAGCTCTCTTCTTCTCCTTCCTAGCCTCTAATCTAAAATGGAGTTGTACGAGGAGCCCCAGGATGACTTGAGGGGATGGAGAGTAAAATCTCTGCCTCCAAGCCCTCCTTGGATCAGATGAGATCCTACAGGGAATGACATGAAGCAGTAATTTGATTTCTAATCATTTGTTTTATCCTCTTTATTTCCAGCTTCAGAGCCCAATTTGAAAGTACGTTCGCGGTTAAAACAGAAGGTGGCAGAAAGGAGAAGCAGCCCTTTACTCAGGAGGAAGGATGGAAACGTTGTCAGTTCATTCAAGAAGCGACTCTTTGAGGTGACAGGTAATTAAAAATGGTAAAAGTCTATATCAAGCTGTGACTGCTCGCAGAATAGTGGTGGTGTTTTGTAATTTAAATGGATAAATGAAAGGTTGCGTATTTTTTTCTAAATCCTGCTGAAAAGAAAATCATGTTAAATAAATCATTATGTATAAATAGCTTGTAATCTACAGCTTTCTACCACTTACTAAAAGTCGTTGTCAGCTGGAAAGCCACACTTTCAAACCAGCTTGGAAAACAGGACTTTACAATAGGAAGTACAAGAACGAATAAGTGGATGACTCTTGGTGGCAAGGGACATAAAAGAAGAAAATAAAAATAACCCCTTCTCTCAATCTGTGTCTTCTACACAAGGACAGGATTTTGGGTCTTACATGCCCCACTTCCCATCTCTCGCAGAAAAGGAAAAAAGCTAATAGAAAGCACAAAACCAGCATTTCTTTTCAATGTTTTGCCTGCCCTTAAACTTAAAAATTGACAGAGTGGCTGAACCGTGGATTGTAAGGCACAAACACATTAGGAGAAACATTTTCACAGAAAGGGTGATTGGTCCCTGGCAGAGGCGGGCGGGGGGGGGGGGTTGATTCACCTTCCCTGGAGGGGTTTAAGGGACGGGTGGACGAGGTGCTGAGGGACATGGGTTAGTGTTTGATAGGAATGGTTGGACTCGATGATCTGGTGGGTCTCTTCCAACCTAGTTGTTCTGTGATTCTATGATTCTATGAGACTTCTCTTACGTTTGGTATTGCAAAATGGTAAATATTGTCACGGATATTATTTCACAGAATTTTGCATCCAAGTTCTCGAACAGTCTAGAGTCCTCTTGGTTTTGATCCTTAGGATTAAATGCTGCCAAGGCCTTATCTGTTGATTTGAAGGAGCATTTGCAATATCAGTTATCAATATGTTTATGCAACCAACTGCTACTAGTCAGTCAGATGTGTATCTGAGTTGACTCTCTTATGTCAGAATTATGTCACACCAAGATGGAAGTAGAGCACGACATGAACAAATTCACATCAGTGATCCCATGCACACAATTCTCATGACAAGTTTTCACTGTCATGTGTAAAACCGGGACATAATTGTGAGTGTAATTATGAAGGCAATCAAATAAGGCAGTTTCTCTATAAGTTATTTCCGGATTAGAATTTTCTACAGCTAATTCTTTAGTGTAAATTCTTCACTGAAAGGGTCATTAGGCACTGGAACAGGCTGACTAGGGAGTGGGTTGACTCGCCTTCCCGGGAGGGGTTTAAGGTGCGGGTGGATGAGGTGCTGAGGGACATGGATTAGAGATTGGTGGGAATGGTTGGACTCGATGATCCGGTGGGTCTCCTCCAACCTGGTGATTCTATGATTCTTTGATTTATTATTTCCATCTGCTGAAACTCTTAGAAGATTCTTGATCTCCACTTCTTTAGGTTTAGCTGACTTCTTAATATTTTGTACACTCACAGGTCAGTTAGAAGACAAAATATTTATCCCAGGAGGTTTTTTCTGCAGTCACTGAAAGAGCAGAAGCCTGAAAAGAAATGTGTTCTCTTCCTAGCCCTGACAATTATTCAGAGCTTCATAATTATTGATTGCAACTATATTACATTTTGCAACTGTCATAATCCAGACTTCCCTAATCAAACATCTCTTCTGCAGCCTTTCTCCATTTTTTTCTTTTAACTGAAAATGACTTTTTATTTAAATGCTGATTTATACAAAACATGCTATCATAGTTTTTAAAAAAAAACTGAAGAGAAAGTTTGTGTTTCTGCTCTTCTATGAATACTATTGAGAATACGATGCAAGAGCTTCACCTGACCAGTTAGTGCAGCTGGGTACAGATTCACTTCAGTAAATCAAAGTCGGCTCTAGTAAGGTCCAAAATTAGCTAGAAATTAATAGGTAATTTCAGTCAAAAGTGTGGATATACTATTGCATGTGAATGAGGCAGAAAGAGTGAAGAAGCTAAGTGGGTATCAAATATTTTCTGCCAGATTTATATGTTAACTAACTTCTTGAGTATTTCAGTTTGAAAGCTCTGCCATGAAATATGCTTACCTCTAAGAATGCTGTGCTTTTCTGTCTTTAACCTTGTTATCTGTTTCCGTTACATTAATTTAATTTACATCAGTGCAGGATTAGAATAACTCAGTGCACCTCTACCTGTCATGCTCTTCCCCTTTATCGTAAACTGAACTTGGGAAATTTTAAATCAAGCAAACTTGCAGGCCTTCAAATGCTGTTTTGAGTTTTGTACATGGTAAATTTCCTTCATATTTGTGCCAAAGATGTGTGAAAGTGGTGCATATTTTGCCGTTAGGACATTGAGGCTCTGGAGTGAGTCCAGAGAAGAGCAACGAAGCTGGTGAAGGGGCTGGAGAACAGGCCTGATGAGGAACGGCTGAGAGAGCTGGGGGTGTTTATCCTGGAGAAGAGGAGGCTGAGGGGAGACCTCATTGCTCTCTGCAACTACCNCACCTTTGTAAACACAAGGGGGATGGCAGGAGACCTCGTGAATTGACGACATGTTATCATGTCCTTTCCAAGCCTGCTATCTCTGTCATTTTGATCTCTTACAGAAGCAGGGCTCTTTGCAATTAAAAAAAGAAAGGCTTTCTTTTCTTTCTAAAGATTCTATGTCTGTACCTCCATCTGTTACCGAGTAGCGCACCATCTTTGTGGGAAAAATGAGTAGTAAAGTGTTCCTTTTCGAAGCAGACAGATCAGAAGGGGAAAGGCCAAGAACAGCTTTCGTTGTTAGCACTGCAAAAATTAAAACTAAAGGAAATCACAGAATCACTAAGTTGGAAAAGACCCCCCAGGATCATCAAGTCCAACCATTCTTATCAACCACTAAACCATGTCCCTCAGCATCTCATTCACCTGTCTTATAAACCCCTCCGGGAAAGGTGACTCAACTGCCTCCCCGGGCAGCCTCTGCCAGTGCCCAGTGACCCTTTCCATGAAAAATTTCTGTGAAAGTAGAAGGTGAATTAAAAATCTTTTGACATAAGTAAATAGCATAAACAAGACATACATTTCAATGGCAAAAAAAAGTACCCTTGTGTGCTATAAAGAATATACAGTTAATCAAGATCTTGGATTCCTTTCCAGTGTGAGATTGATGTCTGCTGAATCTGTTTTTCAGAATCTTCAGTGAGTAGCAGCTCCCCTGGCTCAGGTCCCAGTTCCCCAAGCAACGGTCCGACCAGCAGTGTAACAGAAAATGAAACCCCAGTTTTTCCATCTAACATTCAAGCTGAGGTAAGACTCCTTCTCTTTACTGGATAGTTGCTCAGATTTCTATACTAGGGTGATCTGAAACTTCAGTTTGACGATACAAGCAGAGTAATTACAGAAGATAAAATAACCAGGGATACCGGGACACTGTAGACAGACATCAGACTATGTGATGTGAGATACATCTTCATATATGAGATGTGCATTCAGGAGACTCTTTAGTAACAGAAGTGTGAAGAAAAGCAGCAGTAATGCTACTGGAAGAGTGGGAGGGAGGTATGGAAGGAACTTGGGAGCATCTGTGTGGCAGAACATCACATTCTGGGATAATCCGAAGAGGTGCACAGTGCTGCTGAAGAACTTCCATGTACAAAAGAGGGATTTAGGCATTGGTGACCCTGACACTTAGGAGTTAAGGTGGCCCCAGGTTCAGATGGCTTGCTGGAATAGAATTTTTTTTTTTTTTAATTACAATATCAGAGCTTGGAGACTAAATCATTTTCACACCTGCCTTTTTATTTTAAGGTAGCTTGGTTTCCTTATCAGGGCAGTACTTGCCAACACAACTGGCATGCCAGGAGTTTTGAATACTTGTTTTGTAAAGCGAGATTGTACATGGAAGAGATCTTAACTACTCCTTATTCTATTTCACCCATACGTGCCCATAACAACAGGAATGCATCTGGTAAATCAATTGTGATGTACCTCATTTGGCGTAGACCAATTCCTGCTTTCCATGGCAATATTGTAAAGGGGCAATAAATTAATGTAACTGAGAGAGAAACAAATTCTGCAATATCCTGTATCCAATACCTGTGGTTACAACAATTCCTTGTTTGGTAGCCACGTTTTCTATTAATTGGTGTTTTATACCGTTTATGTTAGAAAAATTGCATAAGAAAATGCGTTTTACCAGAGTTTTGACTAATGGAGCTGTTTCTCCAGGTCAGTGGCAGGACATTCACCTCAAAAAAAAAAAAAAAAAANAAAAAAAAAAAAAAAAAAGCCTGGAATGGGCAGTTCAACCTCTAGCGGTGACTTTTACCCATAATGAATTAATTGTGTGTGTGAACTATGATCCAGGGGGCAGGTGGGTGACCTCTGCACACTGATTAGCAGCTTCTCTCTGGCCCATAACCAAAAACAAAAAAAAAACCTGCATTGATGGCTAACATGTGGTCTTGCCTCATAGCCCCCTTGTATGGGATTGCAAAGAAATTAATTGATACAGAGTAAGACGCATCATTTGGATCAGATCAGATCCTAGTTCAGTGGAATTCAAGTTATATTTTAATGTTTGGCGTATTTTAGATAGAAGGTTTTTTTGTGTGTGGATGCTGCTGCTGCGTTAATCAGGAAATCTTGTCAAATTGGATCTCGTATTGACTTGAGGATACTACAAAACGGGAAGTGAATAATGTCTCAGACTGATATATGGTGCCCTTTTACTTCATATGTTTTATTTTCTCAGCTCTTCCCCTCAGTGTTGAACTACCCCCAGGCATGCATACAGCCTGGTCAGGCTGGTAATATCCAGCTGGGGAGTTTTGGAAAGGTTGTAGCTAGAAACAGCAGTTATATTTGTTTATGAATAGACCACTGCATTGCCAATCACTTGCATTTACTGTGCTGAACACGAGAAGTTATATACAATCACAGAGGCTCAAAGGAGCCTAACAAGCTCCTTTAGAAGTTGGGCTCTGCAGGCAGGAGTCAGTCACTCAGCTTGCTGGAAGCAGCAAAGAAGCTGAAACTGCTTGACTTCCACTCCTGGCTCCAGTTGGGGATTTCTTTACCTCTCTGATTCCTTGCTGTTAATATTGTGGTCCTGTGGGCTCAGACATTTCCCCATAATTCTCAACTTTAGTGCATTTTGATTTCAGTGGGATTTTTCTCTGGTAGTTTAACAGCAGCTGAGCTACTGTATATCTCTTTTTCAGTTTAGCTTTAGCTGCCGGCTCTCAAAGGCTAGGAATCTAATCAATTTTTCATCAGATATACAAAGTACAGAAGTTTCTAATAATAGGAGAAGTGTTCCCAAATCATCCAAAATATCACTTGTTTTGCTGTAAGCCCGCATGACTCACATCACTGTTGTTTCGTAATTGTGATATTTGCAGTAAGTGTTGTGCTCATATCTGAGTGGGTGGATAGCTACGGTTCTTGTGGCAGCAAATAAAACACTTTTTGCTGGAAAAAATAGATTGGTATGACAGTGCCTTTTACCAGTAAAACATGAATCAGTACCCTAAATGATTACACTCTACTGCGTAGACAAAATCAAAGCATTATTGGTGATGAAAGAGATTTTTAGAGTTGTTCTTTTTGCCGTTTCCATTTGAGTAGTGAGACTTTTAAGTGTTTTATCCTCTGGAGCAGACAGACTGGTGGGTAGACACATTTTTTTGAACGAGAAAAAAGTGCAAACGCTACTTTTTTTTTTTTTTTCAGATAATCTTTTACTATCACAGTTCCCTTAATGGTGCTTTCAGTACCGTTTGTTAAAACAGTGGCCTCATTATATGAGATTTCAAAGTTAAACTCCGGATTTTAATTGCAGCTTATAAATAAAAGGCTGTTTTTATTAGGCCCGGTTGTCTCCAGTATCATCAGGGTTCACCGCAGTAGCTATTTGTCTCTTGTAGCACGCCGTACACTTTCAGGTCACCTGCTGTGCCGGGGCGAAATCTAACTTGCATGAGAAATGCAAACAGGATTGAGCCCCTGCACAGCACGTCCCTTGAGTTCAGAGGGACAACCTGCCTTAGTCTTGCGAAATGATTGATATTAGACATCCACAGCCTGGTCAAAAGCCATTGAACCCAACGGAAAGTTGCCAGTTGGTGTAAGGAGGCTTCAGACCGGTTTCTTTTTCAGTTGTGCTTTGCAGAGCAGCGTTTCCAAGCTTATTGCCTGAGGAGTGATGTGCGTGGCAGATAAACACGCACTTGATTTGCACAACCCTACAACTCTGGGCTTCTAATACTCAGCTCCTTGAGGTGCTCTTTGCAAATTGCTAGTGGCAAAATGTGTATTTTTCTGACCAGCTGATGAGGTTTACTTCAAGTATAAGTGAAGAGAGAAAAAAAAAAACCCCACACCTAAAACCTTAAGAAATAAGAATGTGTGAATATTCAAAGCTTTGGCAACCCTACCGTAGCTCCACAGTTAAGAAGTATTAAAGCCAAATCGTTTCCTCTTCCGCACTTAATGAGTAAATGTGCACATAAACACACACACACACACACACACAAAATACGTGTTCTTGCTTCTCAGCAGGAACCAAAATAGAAGTACAATAATTATGGTTACTTGGTGGTCATCATGTACCGTTACATTTAGAACACAGAATCATGGAGTTGTTTGAGTTGGAAGGGACCTTAAAGATTACCCAGTTCCAACCCCCCTGCCATGGGCAGGGACACCTCCCACTAGCTCAGGCTGCCCAAGGCTCCATCCAACCTGGCCTTGAACATCTCCAAGGATGGGGCAGCCACAGCTTCCCTGGGCAACCTGGGCCAGGGCCTCACCACTCTCTATGGTGAAGAAATTCCTCCTTATGTCTAGTCTAAATCTGCCCCTCTCCAGTTTATACCCCGCCTTGTCCTGTCACTACAAGCCTTTGACACAGTTCTCCCCAGCATTCTGCTTCGGAAACTGTCACCTCTGGCCTGGACAGGCGCACACTTTCCTGGGTGGAAAACTGNACCTCATTGCTCTCTACAACTACCTGAGGGGAGGTTGTGGAGAGGAGGGAGCTGGGCTCTTTTCCCAAGGGACAGGGGACGGGAGTAGAGGGAATGGCCTCAAGCTCCACCAGGGGAGGTTCAGGCTTGACATTAAATAAAAATTTTTCACAGGAAGGGTCATTAGGCACTGGTGGTTGATTCACCTTCCCTGGAGGGGTTTAAGGGACAGGTGGATGTGGTGCTGAGGGACATGGGTTAGAGACTGGTGGGAATGATTTGACTCAATGATCCAGTGGGTCTCTTCCAACCTGGTGATTCTATGATTAGTCATTGTAGTCTATTCTAAGAAAGAAGATAACTCTGTTGACAGGCTGGTTTAGGTATGAGGAAGGTGGATCCATGGGCCCAGTGAGCAGATATGTAGAGGAGCAAGTAGGGTGGTTGCTGTTCAGGGTCATTTAGCTGCCAGTGCAAACCGTCAAGTTGCCATGGAGGAGAAAGACCACGATTTAGCCATTGTGCTGCCAAATGACGCTGCTGGCAACTCCACTTTGCACCATCATTTCAAGGTGTTGTCAACTGTGTTAAAAGAGAAGCTGCAGCTGGGGTCATGCAGTTGTTCCATAGCACGTGCAGGACCTTCATCTATGCAGGCGGGCTACTAAACATATTTTGGAAGATGAGGTTTAGCTGGAAATTGGGCTAATATTACCTGAAAATATTTTTTTAAGAATCATTTACCTCCACACATATAAAGACAGATTATTAGCAGCGTTAACAATCGGATGGAAATGCTCTTTATAATAAATTTCTGGGTTTAATATTAAACTCCTGTAGAACATAACATGATTGATTCCTCCTCATGAAACAAACGTACCTGACCTTAACGTGGAATGTGCTTTAATGCTATTCACCTCGTCACTGTTACGTTTGTCATTTCAAATCTTAGAAGTTAATAGCAGCACACTGAAAACCAAAAAGGAGATGTGCATTTTTGAAGTGGCTATGGGTGCTGCAGTTGCTATAGTTTTTATTATATTCGAAGGGATAGAGCTGCTGCGTCCTTCTTCAGTTAAAACTTTGTAGTCTCCTTCGATAATATCTCCATAGTCTTGACATACTTGGTTTTATTCATGGCCAAAGGTGGATGTTATCAATGCAGGGCACTTTTAGCCAGGAATTATTGTAACATACAAGCGGAGCTTCTTTGTTTTGTACGCTATCTGTTGACATTCCCTAGGTACTAAAAGAAAATTACAGAGATAGACTTCTACTGTTATTGTCTCGGTGCTAGGTCATATCTCCAAACAAACCCTCCGCGGAAGGTTATGTTTTGGAATAACATCCTGTGTTTTCATGCTCAGCCACTTTTCGGTGACGGTCTGAAGTTGCATTGTATTAGCACAGAGCATTTTACAGAGTTAATTGATATTCCAGGTTTGTCCAGGGGAGAAATCCGCAGCTCCCCACAACATGCTTGACAAGTTATTATATTTACTTTAGCCAAAGCCCGAGTGTGCAGTATCCCTCTTGGAGGTGGTCTATTATTGGAGTCCCATATGCTTTTTGTTTGGGAAGAAAGCAGTCACTGTGTCATACTGTTACACAGGGTATTCTTTTTCAAGGATGTTGTTCCCTTGGGGACCATATCATGCCAGAGTTCCTAAGTCTAATAAGACCTTTGTAGCTCTTATTGTGTTAAAGTTCTGGGAGGGAAGCAAGAGTTAAACAGAAAATGTAATTCAAGCGACTATACTAGACCACATGTTGAAAAACACGACTGTTAAAGCAGGGAGGCAAAGGCTTCAAAAAGATTCCTGTTGTGGTGGGGTGACTTTTTGTGTTTCTTCCCAGTGAATCTAGAATGGGAAGGCGGGGGGTGATCTTTGGAGAGTGTCTGGTTTTACTTGACAGTAATTAAAAAATGTATCGGCAGTTCCGCGTCCTTGAAAATTATATCACAAGGCTTCAAAAGAAACGTTAAGGATTTTAACTCGAGGGGAATTTGGATATCCCACCACTAGAGAATGACAGAATGCTGGGGTTTTATATATGCACATATAAGAAAAAGATAGTAATTATTTTTTTAAAATGGCAAATGTGGCAATCTCCCTCACTTTCTACCCAAAATTCCAGTGTTGATGGAAGTAAATAATTTGTTGAAACTTCCCCATATCACAATCTGGGTAAGAAAATACATGGACAAGGTAGAAACCACATTTCATACCTTGCAACAAAAATTGTTATAACCATGATAAACTAAAGATGTAATAATGCATCCATATTCGTGACATCTTTGATTCAACTAGACATATTCCTTAATTTGTCAGCTAAGCTCGCACTGAATTTCCAGTAGTGAAAATGGAGCTGATAAGAAGAACTGATCTTGAGCTGATGAAAACTAGATGAGAAGTGTCAGGGTCTAGAAATCCTCCGGATTTTGGTTTTGCACGGGAATTTCATTTACTAACCAAGAAATAATCCCAGACGCACATCAGCTGTTTTCTTAAGAAAATAAATAGCGTCAGCTTTTTCACAGGGGCAGCACTTTTCCTTATCTGGAACGCCATTGGGATGCAAAGCAATGCACGATACATAACTGGCTTTCAGTGTCGCAGGATAATGAGGATAAAATAATGAACATTAAAGAGCTTGGAGATTATACTTCTTTTTTTTTTTTTCTCCCCCTGTTTATTCCAGCATCTGATTTCACAGCAGCGCCTTTTGATACAGGATGAATCAGTGAACCTGTTGAGTCTGTACACTTCCCCTTCTCTGCCCAACATCACCTTGGGACTTCCAGCAGTACAACCTCAAATCAGTGTAAGTGACCAGTCTCAAGCCTCCCTGTCTACTTTTGCTTCCAGAAAACCTACGTTCTGACTGTTCTCTTCTTCTAGAATTTTAGAACATCAACATTTCAGAGTAGAAAACAGACTATTCTTTGCATTGGGCAACATCTGGTTGGACTCAATGATTCGATGGGTCTCTTCCAACCTGGTGATTCTGTGATTCTGTGATCTGAACATTTAAGGGCACAACTTAAAAGCAATAATGATTCTTAATCATAAACAAACGAGTCCCAGCGTGGAGTTCTAGCTAAATACGGGCCACGTTATTGCATTTATCTCTGCCAAGTAGGCACGAGATTTCAGACATGGTTAAAAATATATGAGGAGATTGTTTAGTATAAAAGTTCAATTTATATGATCGCCCCTACCTGGTAAATCTGCGGCTCGATAAAATAAATGAAAATTTTACCAGTGCTCAAAACTTACATTTCTGATTTCCAGCAAAACACGTAAAATACTTACATACATTATATGATGTTTCTATACAACTGTGTGTGAATTCTGAAGAAATTGCAGCAATTTAAATTTCTTGGAATGTAAATTAATAACTTCTAAAGAAATACTTGGAAAGTAGAGTTTTCTATGGTGTAAAAAAAAAAAATCTCTAAAATCCACTATGGTTTGTAATAGGTGCTACTTAATTTCAGTGCTAAAAGTAGTTTCAAGTTAACGTTTCGTGTTATTTTATGGCTTTTTCAGTACATTTACTGTTCTCACCAAAAAAATATTGCTGCAATCCAATATTTTGAAATCAGATATAAACTTTACAAGGAATCATAGAATCATGGAATCACCAGGTTGGAAGAGACCCATTGTATAAGCTGTAAATTGCTTCTCTAGAAGCCCTTCATGGGATATTTATAAGCAAATTATTGGTTTTAAGGTATGGAAGAATTGAACTGATCATGATAAGTAGCGCTTACTTTTCTTTATAATACTATGAAAACCATCTTAGCTATTTCACAAAATAATATAACCAGTTCAAAGAAATTTTATAGCTTTAAAATGGAAATGAAAATATGTTTCATTTTCTCAGTCAAGTCGTATGAGCTTTTGATGTGGCCAGCTAGCTTCAAATATTACTTTTGGCCTTTGGAAAAAAAAGAAGGGGTTTGATTTATGCAATTGGTGTTTATTTCTATCACCGGTATAAGCAGTTGCAAATTGCACGTAAAGTTTTCTTTGGTGTTTGTTTTTCAGGAAAGGGTGATAGCGGAGTGTGAAGTAAGCATACACTCAAAAAATATTAGTGAAAACCTTGGATTGCCTTGTTAGAATTTATGGAATTCGGAATGTCAGAGATACCTCTTCTTACCATGACATCCCAAAAGTGCTTATCTTCAAGACTCAACTTGCTTATTTCTCTTAGGCTGTTGTTATTCTTGCTGTAAAACTTGTTATTCTGCTTTAAACCGCTCTTTTAAAAAATATTTTTTTTTAACTAGACAAAGGACAAAGAAATATAAAGTATATTTGCAGTGCTGAAGGGCCAAAAACTTCCAAAAGGGCTTAAATCAATAACTGCAACTCATAAGGGCACTTCAAAAAGCCACTCGCTAGCACAGCTCCTGATGATTCTCTAGATGAGAGTTTAACTCTACAAATTTACTTCGCAAAGGGTAAAATTTCCATTTGTGCTGTCCTTCAGGGAGTCAGGGAGTGCTCCAGGAAAAGTAATAGCTTCCCATTACTACAGGTAATTATTTTGTTTTGCTGATTGGCTTGCTGTCTGATGGAAAGTTATAGGGAAAAGAAAAACCAGCAAACAAGCCTTACTAATTCCAAACTGAATGGGAACTATTTCCTTTGATCCGCTGTTTTCCTAGGCAGGAGGCTGGGGGAAGGTCTTCAGGAATTTTAAGGCTAGACCTTTTCATTAATAATGTTCTAACGAGTAGCTCCTTATGCTTTCGCTTTCACCGCTGATTTTTTTTTTTTTTTTGCTGGTGGTTTCCTTACTTGATTTCTCACAGTGTTACATTTAACCAGCATGTTCATCCTTCTGTTTCGTCTCACAGTCACGTGTAAGGTAGAGATGTTAACCTTTTCTTCTGTGTGTGTCCATAATGTGCGATATCAGCCCATCTAATCAAGTTGGAGGTACAAATGGTGTGTGAAAAGCAGTTACCAGCGCTGCTGTTCTTTCACAGGCTTCATCGTCATTCAAAGAAAAGCAGAAGGGGGAGACCCAGTCGCTCAGACAAGGAGTGGCCTTGGCTGGACAGTATGGGGGGAACATTCCTTCATCCTCAACTCATCCTCACGTTGCTTTGGAGGGAAAACCAAATAGCAGCCACCAAGCTCTCTTGCAGCATCTGTTACTGAAAGAACAAATGAGACAGAAAAAACTGCTCGTGACTGGTAATGATCAAGGATTCAACGCAATAATAATTTTAAATGGTTTTAATGCTGGTTGTATTCATGTGAAGCTAAATGTAGTGATACAGAAACTAGAGGTCTTGGGGGAATTGGGAGGATGGGATTAAAAAGGAAAGCGTTTTTGTTTCCCTGCTTTAATGATTCTGCTCCAGTCTGTTAGTCTGAAAGAATTCAGTGATTACAGAAGAGAAAATGATTACTTCATCACATTCTTTTGCAGCTGCTGAACTTCCCAGCGTGGCAAGGCACGTGGTACATGTCCCCCCTGCATCAGTGCTGATGCAGAGTTCTGCAATGTACACCCCTCTGTTCATTGAAAGCTTTCTCTCCCGTTAGAACTATCAGTTTGTTGTGCTTCACATGGGAGTGAAATGTCCCTGTTTTGCAGGAGCGGTTCCTCTTCATCCACAATCTCCTTTAGCGGCAAAGGAGAGAGTCTCACCTGGCGTAAGGGCTGCTCACAAACTGCCTCGCCACAGGCCGCTGAATCGAACCCAGTCAGCTCCTCTTCCTCAGAGCACTTTGGCTCAGCTGGTCATCCAGCAGCAACATCAGCAGTTTTTGGAGAAGCAGAAACAATACCAGCAGCAGATCCACATGAATAAGGTGAGTCCCCGAAGCAAGGGATTTCCAATAAACATAAGGATCGAAAACGAGGAGGTTGAGGTATTGGTGCCATGTGGTTGTGGACAGCAGGCAGGTTCTTGCACAGGTATTTTCTTTGTGTATGGTTGGTTTACACATTTGGGGGGGGGTCTTCATTTTTCAGCTTCTGAAATACGCTACAGATTTGTGGTCTTTGATATCAGTACGAATACAATTCAATGAAATAGGATACAAAGCATCTTACAGGTTTAAATTGCAGGTGTTTTCCTGTTGGATGGTAAATGGTGCCTTTAAGACCACTGGATTTCTATCCGACTTTTCAATGTGCAATTTTGAGCTTCAGCAGTCATTCCAGTCAGCTGCCTTTGAATTGTATTTTAAGCTTTGTCATGAACTAAACTAATATTTGGAGTAAATATGGAATTCATTTGGACTCAATCAGCTGGTTAAATTTACCTTTTTTTTTTTTAGTGTCAGAAACTTCTTTAAACTCTGGAGAAACTTTTAATCTGCTTTTATCATACCAACTTTTTCTCTGTAAGTCAATTAGTAGCATGAAAGTTTGTTATCTATATACGACATAAAATTATCGTATAAGGAGAGAGAGAGAAGAATGTGTTATTGCTCACATCAGATACTGAGTTGAATTGGGCCCCTTTCCGTGTAGAGTAACACCTTGTTCTGAGGGGGGGGGAAGAATAAAAGGGACCATAAACAAAGAGCAACAGAATCTGAAGAGATGTATCAGGAGTTAATGCTTCTAAAACAAATGTGCTGTTCCCTGATCTAAAATGAAGATATACAAGTATTTAAATTATTTCATCTGAAGAAGATTTTTTTTTTTTGTATTTGCTACATAACTTTGCAGAAGTTGTTCTCTGGATCTCCTATGGTAATTCAAAGGTATTCCTCATGCAACTTTAGTTATCTTCTTTTGTTTGAGGCTTATGTAATAACTATACATAAGAGGTAAAGAAGAAAAGATGAAATGTGGGCATTCAGCCCTTGTACCTCAGACAGAAAGAAAAAAAAAATCAATCCACCTTAGTGGGTGAACTTACTGGGGGGGGGTACTGATTCTTTGGAATCTACTGAGAATTCCCAACAAAATTAGAAACAAACCTAGAGTTTAAGTACATAGTTTGTACAGTCGTTTGGTTATTAAATCTTGCCTTAATTAGGAAAAATGAAGACCAGAAAACTTCAAAGTTGGGAGCTGATCCTTGCATGTTAACCCCTCTCAGCTTGGGTGTTTTGATTACTCAACTAGGACTCCAGTTGGCTTTTCTTTGAGTATGCATTCCATATGTTTAATCAAGATGGCATATGTATATCTCATAGCCTCAGGTTTTGAAAATATTTCACCTGCCCTCAATTGTCTGAAGAGAAAAGAATTTTTATCAGTAAAGCGACAGATCTTTTATCAGTAAAGTCTTTGTGCTGTTGGTGGCTATTGACTACAAACGATCAGTTCGCGCATTCCTCACAAAGCAAAGGTCCCCACTGACCTGTTTTTGTTAGATCTTATGCTTATTGACATAAATTCTACCGTAGCATTTGGGGATATATGCAGTGGCACACAGGCATATTTGTTTTGAATGTGGAAATTAAACTCGAGTCTCATAAATGCATTTCTAGTCACGTAGGACTAGGAACGCATTGCACCTCACAAGAGCTGGGCTGGGTAAGGAAGTAAAAAGGCTGCAGTTGTTATGGGACAATATTTGTTTCAGAAACATTTTTTCTCAGTTAAACTGCAATGAAAATATATGTTAAGGAGAAGAATTCTTTCTCAAACTTGAAATATGCTTACAAAGCTGGGGAAGGGGCTGGAGAACAGGCCTTATGAGGAGCGGCTGAGAGAGCTGGGGGTGTTTATCCTGNTGAGGGACATGGGTTAGAGATTGATGGGAATGGTTGGACTCGATGATCTGGTGGGTCTCTTCCAACCCGGTGATTCTATGTTTGATTCTATGATTCTAATAGATTTCAACTGAACTGCGTATTTGAATGTTAGCAGTGAACTAGGATGATACGACATTTGTCAGCACTTCCTGAAAATTGGTTTGGGCCAGATCTTTTTTGTAGACATATAGGTGAATCTTGCTGTATCAGCAAAAAGAGGAAGAAAGCGATTGTCTTCCCACGCCATTGATCTTGTATTTATCCTGTATTAAAACAACATTTCTTTTCTTTCACACCGTTGCTGCCGCGAGGGTGATAACAAGCAAAATCTAACATAGGTCAGGGGTAAGGAATTGTCCTGGATCATTCCCGTTCTCAAAAGAAGCAAATCATTGCCAAGAAGTGTGCCTCTGTCCTTAATAACAAAGAGAAGATCCCCTATGGATTATTTCTGGTCAGCTGTCAGGCTTTTGATGGGGGAAGCAGTATACGTCTCTACTGAAGTCTGACATCTAGACCTGCGGGATCTGGTACGCTGACCTTCGGAAAGCGTTCTGCAAAACTTGAAAATCCCATCCAAAAGCAGGTAGAAACCCTCATCGCAGCTTTCTGGGGAAAATATAATAATGAAGTAACCTGAACTCCACTTGTCTTAGTGAGGATCGTCTTTGTCGTTGTCAGCTTTAATAAACTTCTGTCCAAATGGCGGCTCGTTTCCTCATAAGGCCCTTTGATCACCTTTGCAGATCGTTCTGCTCAATAAAGAGAATCCCAAGTCTGAAACCCCAAGTTGCAATTAATGCAGCCGAGTACCAAAGTGCCACTGCTGCAGTGAAATACATAAAATCTTGATGTTGTTTGTGTGTCTCTGCATCTAGAAACTTTGACCCTACCACTTGCAGAAAAAGGGCTTGGTTTTGATGCAACTAATACACGTGTGCTAGCCGTAATCTGCTATCTCAGAAATCTCAGAACATTTCCAAGGAAGGTATTTATCTATCAAAAAGATTTCTTTTGCATTATGGCTTAAGTATCGGTTTCCAGAAAAATCTCAGAAATCATAATATGACGTGTGTGTGAACAAAATCCCCCTGTTTTTAAGGGTTATTTTTGTCACATATGATGAATAAGGACCTGCCTCTGTTGAAACTAACCAAGGACTGCACTGGGACTAAGGTTTTATTTGATTGATGTGAGAACCCTACATGTGTTCTTGAAATAATGTATTCGTAGCATTTTGACAGTTTTCAGTGGCAAAATCCTCCTCTGTATTGGAGTAGTAAAGGTTAAAATAATGGGGCAGCTGGTAGTGTGCATTAAAGTAGGGATGTGGCCTGGATAATATTAAAGCCTAGATAAAGAGTTCTTTAAATTCAGTTTTCATTCCACGATGGTAATTGGTTTAAAGCATCTTTGTCTAGGGAACCAGTGACTAGGCAAGACTGTGAGGTAATATGTTCATGACAAAAATATATAGGAAGTGAGAAGCCGTTAGTGCCTTGGATGGTGATCGTATATGACCACTATCTGTTAATAAAAACTGAAAAATAATTTCTAAGTTTCTCTTAGGAAGATTATTTGTTGTCAAGAGGAGTATTGAAAAGGTACAGTTAACCCCAGATTAATTATTCGTTCCTCTGGGTGATATGTAATGAAATATGGAAGCCTGGATCAGGTTCAGCTGGAGTAAATTAATCTAGTTTCAATAAGTGTGCAACAACTGAGGCTTTGGCTTTCCAGCTCATCCGTCTAGCTCGCGCCTTCTGAATCATAGAATCATAGAATCACCAGGTTGGAAGAGACCCGCTGGATCATCGAGTCCAACCATTCCCATCAAAATGAAGTTGAGAGGTAGCACGTTTCTTCTTTCAAATATTGCTTATAGTAGGGGATAGTTTTGGACAAAACTACAACAACAGCCAACTGTGTTTGGAAATGAAAAAAAAAATCCAGAGCGTTTTCTGTTTTATTGAAAACCGATACTTAAGCCATAATGCAAAAGAAATCTTTTTGATAGATAAATACCTTCCTTGGAAATGTTGTACTAGATGAGTAAAAGAGGCAGCAGTAAGCAGGTGTTTGAGTAAAGCCTGCAAGGTGCATAGGTGGTCAAAGTAACCTCGTAGGTGTAGGAGAGAAGGAGGAAAAAAGTATGTTCCATAAGTACATACAGGAGTTTTTAGAAATGACTGCTGTCTATTTAAAATGAACAGTTAATTAAGGAAAGAAATACATGGGGTGGCTGTTGTAAGATTTTGTGCTTTGTCTCTTTGTAAAGAGGCTTCATTTAAAATATCGTATTTTACGAAAGCTTATCATTCCCAAGGAGGAACAAAGGCAGGGGCTGCGACTGAAGGGATCTATAATGTGGTCTCTTACACTGTCCATATTATTTATACGTGATCTTCGATATTTCCATGCAAGCAATAAGGTTAGATTGTGTTTGATGGGGTTTTTTTTTTTTCAGTTGGACTTTTGCAGTTACACAATGGAGTTGATGTCTGTAAATGCTTCCTCTCCTACTGACACTATTTGCTTTGGCTCGTGCGTATCCCTTACAGTTTAATTTCCTGAAAAATAAAAGGGAAAAAAAAAAATATAGGTTACATTAGCATGAAAACGTTTTTTGAGTGAGTCCTTTAGTTGGAATAGCAATAACAGTAAAGTGTATTGGTTAAAGAAGACCAATCTGTACAACTCTAATTTATATAATAAACCATAATTAAGCAATCACTTTTTAAAAATAAAAGGTATGCATTAGAATGAGGAGAAAGTCCTTCATGTATCTAAAGGTGAATTCAGAAAAAAAAGCAGTAAGAGAGGCTTTCAAGTGAAAAATTGAAACGTTAAGTGTAAGCAGAAGTATCCAGCTGCCCAGAGAAAGGATTGGAGCAGTTTTTCTTTCAGGACTCATTTTTTTCCAACTTTAGTTAGAGAGATAAGATAGAGATATTGACTCTAAACTGATATCTTGGCATGTCTCAAGTTACATAATTTTCCACGGCAGAACCAGGAGATATGATACAAAATAAGATGTAGCTGACTTGGGAGAACTGAACAGTCTCCTCATAATGCCACTAATGTAATTACTGGAACAAGATGAGGCCAAGCTGCTCTTAAAAAACACTTTAACAAACATGAAGGCATGATAGCGATACAGGGATAATAGGCAGCTGTGGCTGAGCAGAGTGAGCAGCAGGAGTGGTTTTCAGGTCTTGGGTCCTCTTGCCTCCCCCCCTCCCCTTGTCATCCACTCATTTTTATCATGCTCCATATTATGAGATTAAATGACTGTAGTGCCTTCCAGCCCCTTGCCTGAGGCTTAAAGTCACAGCGTAAAGAATGTTTTTAATAAGATTTTGCAGTAAAGATGATGGTATGAATGCACTGTGTAAGTACATAAAGACTTTCATTTCACAGAGTTCTAGAAAATTTGATTTCTTTAAGCTCCTCATAGCTCTCTACAACTACCTGAAAGGAGGTTGTGGAGGGGAGGGAGCTGGGCTCTTCTCCCAAGGGACAGGGGACAGGACAAGAGGGAATGGCCTCAAGCTCCACCAGGGGAGCTTCAGGCTGGACATTAGGAAAAAAATTTCACAGGAAGGGTCATTGGGCACTGTCAGAGGCTGCCCGGGGAGGGGGTTGATTCACCTTCCCTGGAGGGGTTTAAGGTGCAGGTGAACAAGGTGCTGAGGGACATGGTTTGATAGGAATGGTTGGACTCAATCCAGTTGGTCTCTCCCAACCTGGATATTCTAGGATTCTATGATAAAGTCTAGAGCAAATCGCCTGTTGCCTTCCATAGCATGGGAGAAGGTCCTAAAAGAGCGACTCTGCAAACTGAGATGCACACAAATACCCCTCTAGTCTCCACAGCCCCTCTAGGTGTGCTTGTATCACTGCACTGATTACAAGCAAAAAAGTGTTGGAAGGTGTTCCATATATAGGTGATAAACTGCAGTTCATCATGTGTTGCCTTAGAAAACTCAGCAGCAGATCCATGCCACACAGCAGCATGAAGAAGAAGGATTCTGACCTAAAAGAAAAAAAAAAAAAAAGCATAAAAGAAAGGAGAGCAGTAATGAGCTAAATGTGTGTCTTAACTTTGCTCTGGACATGCACTCGTTTTCTCTTGGCCTTGCCTCTGATATAACCCACCTGATGTCAAGTCAGTGGCACATGGAATGGTTTACAGCTGGATCGGCATCGGTGACTCTTGTAGCTGTGTGTGATTATCTGTCCCACAGATGTTTCAGCTCGCGTTTGCTTGCTAGCAGTCAGCCAAGCAGCCAGCCCTGCCTTCCCTCTCTTGCTTGAGGAATGGAGAGGGCTCACCCCCAGATGTCTGACTGAGGGACAGAGAGGAGCGTACTCAAGCTAAATAGATGTGGTTAGCTGCAGTGCCTTCATGGTCAGCATCAGCTCCTGAGAAACGGCTGGAAAAGATTTATGGGTTTGATCTGAGAAATTTTCCAGATGCTGCTTGCTTAAAAGGAGACGCTCTGCATTTAGTTGTAGTAGTAAGGATTCAATCCCTAGCTTGGAGCGTGCCACCTGCAGCCCACAGGATACACGTGTTGTGATTTGCCAGCTCCTACAGTAAGGAAAAGGAGGTTTTTGTTTGTTTCATTTATAGGAAGCCATTAAATTCTCAGTACTCCCCAAAAAAACCCCGAAGGTTTGCTGTGTCTGAAATCTGTAGACTTCCACTGTGGAATTTTTCTTTCTCCACAGACGTGAGGTGGATGCAGCAGAGCATCATCTGGAACTGCTCAAACAGGTCTTACGACTCTCGTTGATTTTGTGGGAGTTCCTGAATCCAGCTGTAGCTTCTTGATCATAAGTTTACATGACAACACTGCCTTTTGCTAGATGGCATTTTTCTATATGCATTAGCAACCAGACTACAAGTAGGAGATCCACAATTTGTGATAAGAATAGCTATACTGAAGCCATCCAGGCTAAAACTCAGTTTGAATTACTTGATAGTTGGGGGCAGGCAGATAAAAAGAGGAAAGTATTGAAGAATAATGATAAAAGGTGTTTTTTTTCCTCTCTTTCTCGGTATATTTGACCTTGGGGATACAAATCAGTATTCGCTTGAAATCAAGTGGGCCAGCTGGATAAATGGTAATTACTCACTTGACCCTGCAGATGCTTACTCACATGTCTAATATATGTCTCTTTCAGCAAAGCAGGGATTTTTTTTTTCAATTTTGACCTTTAGGATTACATTCTACTCTTTTAGAATACATCCGCTGTATCTTAAATAGTAGAGCATAAGCTGTATTTAAAGTTTAAAGCAAGAGAATCAGAGAATCAGCAGATTGAGATCTATATTGTACACATGTGCAGTAACAGGATCTCTCTGGACCTTCCAACAGAAGAGACTGAAAGCACTTTACAAAAACAACGTAAATGATGATCCGGTGGGTCTCTTGCAACCTGATAGTTCTAGGTAGGGTTCTAGATTGGGTTCTAGGTAGCGTTCTGGGGTTCTAGATTGGGTTCTAGGTAGCGTTCTAGATTGGGTCCTAGGTGCTTTCTAGAATGGGTTCTAGGTGGGTTCTAGGTTGGACTCCAGGTAGCATTCTAGATAGCGTTCTAGGGTTCTAGGTTGGGTTCTAGGTAGGGTTCTAGGGGTCTAGGCAGGGTTCTATGCAGGAGCACAGGTATCTATGGATGGTAGGGAAGCCTGAGAACCCAAACCCCATGGGATGCTGGAGTGGTGATGCTCCTTGGACAACCTTTCAACCAGGTCTGTGTTGGAAGGACTTGGTGTGAGAGGGCAGAGCAAAGGGAGGGAGACTTGCTCCTTAAGTAAGAAGTGTGGGAGAAAAGCGTGATGTCCTGTTACTCAGTAGTGGTCACGTGGGGCTTGTCAGACCTGCCTGTAGCTTTGTAGTTGTGTGCAAAATTATAGAAATAACCATGAGACACCAGTGATGTGTTAATGACGAGGTGCTGAGGGACATGGGTTAGTGTTTGATAGGAATGATCGATGATCTGGTGGGTCTGTTCCAACCTGGTGATTCTATGATTCTATATTTGATTGCAGTGCTCAGCAAAGCTTTACAGTAGCACTTAACGGTGTAAAACCAGTATTGGTAGCTGTGTTATGTTATCGCTGCTGAAACAGGGATACCTGGTGACATCCATAACAAAAGCTTTTGTCTTTCCAGTCATGGGCAGACACGCTTGTAGTCTCTTTGTGCCCAGAAGAGGTGACCAACACCGGCTTTTTGTCACTGCTCCTTTGTTGACTGTGTCTTGATGATTTCATTGATAGAGAAGCTTGTGTTACTATTCCTTTATTTGCTTACAACAAAATATTAACCAGATTCCTAATTTTATTGTATCTTTAGAGTTCCTTTGTGATTTTGTGTTGTAGAAAATGAACTGTGATATACTTAAATTAATTTCCGCTTTTATGTTTGAAGAGTATGAAGGGAGACTAATTTCTTTTGATTACCAGCGTTAACAGTGCAACAGACGTGTAATGCTTGCAGTATTTTGTGTTATTTTCTCTGTATGTCAATCTGCAGAAGCTTTAATTTTATCAGTGCTAATCTCAAAAAAACATTCGGGTAGGAGGTGTCCCTGCCCGCGGCTGCGGGGTTGGAACTGGATGGGCTTGGAGGTCCCTTCCAACCCAAACCACTCCATGATGGCCAAGTGACAGGGGACGGGATGAGAGGGAATGGCCTCAAGCTCCACCAAGGGAGGTTTAGGCTGGACATCAGGAAAAAATATTTCACGGAAAAGGTCATTGGGCACTGGCAGAGGCCGCCCAGGGAGGCGGTTGAGTCACCTTCCCTGGAGGGGTTTAAGCTGCGAGTGGACGAGGCGCTGAGGGACATGGGTTAGTGTTTGATGGGAATGGTTGGACTCGATGATCCGGTGGGTCTCTTCCAACCTGGTGATTCTATGGTATCAGTGAAAGGAGTCAACAACTGTTCCCCTCCTTCTTTTTCCAGATGCTTTCTAAATCCATTGAGCAGCTCAAGCAGCCTGGAAGTCACCTGGAGGAAGCTGAAGAAGAGCTTCACGGAGATCAGTCGATGCAGGACGAGCAAGCTCCCGCGAGCGGTGCCAGCGTTAGGGCTGAGAGCAGCAGTGCTGGTGTGGATGACAGAATAGGACAGCAGGTGGGGGCTGTGAAGGTCAAAGAGGAGCCACCGGACAGTGATGAGGATGTTCAAACCCAGCAAATGGAATCTGGGGAGCAAGCTGCTTTTATGCAACAGGTAATAGGCAAAGATTTAGCTCCAGGGTTTGTAATTAAGGTCATTATCTGAACATCACATGCGTTTTCTAGGCTTTAATGAGCAATTGTGTTTTGATTCACTGATCTAGCAAATCCTGATTTACCGTTCAACGAATCTAACAGGCAGCAGTGTTGTATGCACACGTGAAAACATAGTGAAGCTCATCCTTATGGCCACTAATTGAGAAAAATACCTGTTGCAGTCAATCATTCTACACGAGTCTCTGCGTAATAGCTGATAGACTTTGTATTAGCCCAGGATTACATTACATTGCTTAGTTCTAGCGAAAGCGAACTTGTATCACCTAGCTCGTTGAGATCAGCAGTTGCTGGAGTTACTTTCCAGATCTGATTGATGAAACATTCTTCTTCTCTGGTTTTGAATCCTCTGACTTTTGCTTTCAGCTGTCTGTATATACTGTATCATACTGTAGTCTTGAACACTGTTGATTTTAGGGTATTTTTTCCCTAGTAGACAGGTACTGACGGCTAGATCAGTGGTCCCAGGCTGGTGTATAAAATATAATTTAGAGAAGAATGCGAGGTGGCTGTAAAGAGGCGAGTCAAAGCACCGTTTAAAAATGGCATTTTATTTCTTTTTTTTTTTTTTGCACTGCTTAGTTAATTTTTCATTCTGTCTTATTTGATGATACTGTTCACAGAGACATTCTTAAACGAAACAGATGAGAAACTGGTGAGAAAATGCAGCATTAGGTTCCAATCAGGATATTGCAGGAAAAGCACGGAACTGTTATCATCATCATCTGATATCCAATCACTTGTTTATTTTTTTTTACAATAAAGTCTAATCACACGCTATCTCATAACCTTGACTGCTAGGTCTCGTGAACAAATGCTAAAATAACAAATGTCAACTTGGCAGAAAGAAACCTCAGCTTGTCAGCGAGCAGTTCACCCGAGCCGAAAAGCCCCGTGCGTTCGTGCAGTCCCTCCCCGTGGCCGTAGGAGCAGGCAGAGCAAGGCTGGATGCAGTGGAAAACCCTGTTTATTTAAGTCAATTCTTTGTCAGGTCCCTGCTGTTCCCCTGCAGAAAAGTGATTTTGGGAGGGGGGGCAGGAAATGCCTTATGGAAACAGGAAGCTCAAGTGATTCATGTGCTGAGGAATGCGGGATTGGGGGGGGGCACGGGACCCAGGCTCTGTTTTTAAAGGCGCTCTATGAATTGATTTATTGTCAAAGAAAATAACAAAGCGAGTAGGGAAATTGTTAAGGAAGCTTTCCAGTGAAACATTTCCTTCATATTCCCTTTTGATATGTTTACCTTGTTTTATAGGTTTACTTTTGTTAAGCTAGTTAAAGATTCATTGTATTAAGATCCCCTTTAATATGGATAATCCCAAACTGACCTGGAATCCTTGTCAGGGTTTTTTTTTGCTATTAAAAATATTTATATTTCTAAAGCTGAGGTATTTTAAGGTGCAGTATCCTGTTTCGAAAGAGATAGCTGGTTGGCCAAATGTAGAAATTGTTCTAAAATACGTTATTAGCATGTGTTGTTTACATTATGCTCCGATACGATTAAATTTCTATTAAAATTTTGCAAATTCTGAAGGTAAAAATATCCCTTTTCCCTCAAAGCTCTCCAAACAAATGACTAAATAGCTGCTACAGAATGAAAGGACTTCTGAAATGAGAAGGTCATTTTTGATAGGAAAAATTTAATGATTGAGAAAATACAGGTGGGTTTTATGTGTGTTTCATATTTGAACATAAATCTTTCCCCATTTTGGATGAAAAAAAATACATTCTCAAACAGTGAAGCATGTAGAAATGAGATTCTGTGGTTTTTTCCCCCATTCTGTATAATTTTAATTTTCTTTAAAACCTAACCTCAGCTTCATCAAAAAGGGATAGTGCATCTTTTAAAATACATTTTATTCGGGGAGAAACTTGCAAATGAGAAGGCTTTTGTATAATATCGCTTCAAAGACATGTATACACAAACAAAAAAAAAAAAGATATTTTTATAATGTTATTCAGGTCAGAAACCCTAATACGTTAGCGGATTAATTTTAGAATCTTTCAAATTTGGATAAAATTAAAATAGAGAAACTACCTGGAACCAGTGAAAAGGAAAACTGGGCTTAAACAACCACATTTCTAATTATTAATTGTCTCTTAACATTTTAAATCTACTGTATTTATTATAATTTACACCCTTAGAGGTGATTCTCTTGTTTTGTGTTGTAAATATATTCTGTTTGTATGTTCCGTTTTTTTGCCTTCTGGTATCAGTCTCTTCCTTTCTCAAATAAAGTTTTTTTTTAAAAGATCCCCTTCCAGATATCTGACTTTGTGTAAAGTTGATAACTTAGCGGTGCTTTTGCTTTGTAGAACCGAATGCGTTCCCTACACATTGTTAAAGCAATTCGAACTTTCAGAAACAAGGTTTTCGTTAGATGATTCTTACAATGATTACACAAAGTCTTTTTTTTTTTTTTTTTGGTCTCTTGTTTTATCCTACGTCAGCCATAATAACTTTTTAGTGAATGTGGAAATAGTATCGATGCATGCTCATTCTCCCATCGTGGCATCTGTCTTGAACATGTGATCATATGTCATATAGGAAAGGTAAATCCTAGTTCCTCAGCTCCTAATTATCCAAAATTCAAACGAACTGAAATCATTTCCATGACGTTTCTATAATTTGCCCAGAAGTCTATAGTTGTTGAGCTGAAAATGAGCTTATACTGGCCTCTCTGATATTCATAGAATCATAGAATCACCAGGTTGGAAGGAGACCCACCAGATCATCGAGTCCAAACCGTAAGACCATTCCTCAAGACCTTTGCAAAACTAGAGGCTGCCTGTAGGTATGGTGGGGAGGAGGGAATCCGCAAGCTTTGCAGACTTTAACCAAGTTAGTAAGACAGTGAATTCCTACTTTAGAAACACCCAAGCACTTCCTTGAAGATGTTAAGTGCCTTCCTGATTTGTGGTATTTCCTAAACGTTGCTTCAGATCTACAGAGAGAAACGGTTTCTACTGCAAACCTCTCTCTGTTGCTAAAGCACGTGAATTATCACTACCAAAAGAGTTCAGGTAATTCATAGAATCATAGAATCACCAGGTTGGAAGAGACCCATCGGATCATCGAGTCCAACCATTCCTATCAAACACTAAACCACGTCCACTTGTTACATTCTAGCTCTTCTATCTGTTCATTTAAATTGCAAAGGCTCTTCACAGCTTTTAAATAGAACAAAATGCTGTCGCCAACATAATGATGTAAGAATACATATTTATATAAATCGATATTAATTATATTCAGTGTTATAACAGCAAAATCATATTTCCTCAGTCGTACATAAAAAGTATGAGCAACAAAGTTAAGTTTTAGGTTAGGAAACTTAACTGGCATTAACTTTAGTACATTAAACTGCTTGCCCTGTTGATTACTACGTATTTAGAATTTTTGCCTATAAGTCAGTCATGCTTTCAGAGGGGACTTCATCGAGATGCTTTTGTTCAAGTATTCAAGTCAGAATTAATAGAGTAGCCATAATTGTTTTCAGTTTACAACATTCCTGTTTCGGAGGCTACACCTAGATTTATTTTAAATTATTTGTTTACCGTGCGTCAAAGCAATCATAGAATCATAGAATCACCAGGTTGGAAGAGACCCACCAGATCATCGAGTCCAACCATTCCTATCAAAGAGATAGAGATAACTGAGAAAACAATCATTATTTAATACAATACTCTAATTCCATTTCCAGGAATGATGTGCATATCTTTTTTTTTTTTTTTTAACAATAGATGCTTATTCTGCCCTGTTGTCCAAAATATAAAGCCCGCGTAGTGGCCAGTTGAGAATTAATTACTAATAAATGAAAGGAAATGCTTCATACTATTTATATCGCCAACACACACCTTACTGGAATGTAGATAATGTACCATTACCCTTTTTTTTTTCATTTTCTGGTATTAATAAAATACGATTAAAAGCTGAACGCCTCAACAAAGCAGGAGCACTCCAGATCCTATCATCACTCATCCTTTCTATTGAGCAGTTCATTCATGCACTATCTTCATTCCATCTTCGTTATCATCAGGATTTCTCTGACTTACTCCGTGTTTCTTAAGCCAACCATACCCTGGTTTTATCTTCACTGGCATTCTGAGGTAAAAAAAAATAAAAAAAAAATCTATAAACACTATTCCTAAACACTAATCTAAAAACGCTTACTTATTTCTCCCCCTTATGAACGTTTCAGAATTTACAGCCAAAATTAGCGAAGCCGAGTTAATTTCCTTATTGTATCCTGTCCCGCTAGCAGCACGTCCTACTTATCCACTTAAGAGGTGTTTGTTTGCTTTTCATTTATTTGTTTGGTTTCTGATTTCCTTACGCAGTTCCCATCATCTGGGTGGTAGCGAGGCTTCTGCGCCTCGTTTCTCGGTGGAGGAGTACGACGGACTGTCGTACACTGAATTACTGCTCAGGCAACTCGAAGAAGAGCATCTTGTATAAAACGATCTTCTCTATTGCTCTAGTGCAGGCCCAGTGATATTTGTGAAATTCTTCCGTGCTGTTTGGTAGATGCTTTGCTTTGCGTTCGGTAGACTCTGCGCTTCGCTTTTATTTTATTTTCCCCTTTAGCTCAGCCTCGTTTGGAGCGCGCTTGGAAGGTAAAGTTGATAACTGTCATGCTCCTTCTGCTTCTGGCCTCCCGTTAGTCATCTAGCCCGTGCAGCCTGACTTCTCTGGCTGTGGGCACCCAAAGCTATGGGAGACCCCCCAAGGGTTATTTCAACAGCAGCAAAGCTGCTGTTGAAATAACCCTTGGGGGGTCTCCCATAGTAACAGTTTAGCAACTCAAAATCCTTATTCAGCAACATCTAATTTTCTGTGATGACTACACGGGGGCCTCAGTCGCTAGAGTTGATTCGACAGGCTATAGATACATACTTGTCAGTGATTCGGCGCTTTAAATAACCGATGAGATGAGATGTTTTGCATCTGGCTGTGGAGCCACATTTCCGTAGCTGGCTTGAAGTGCCTGTGTTGACCCTTAACAATTCACAGCCCTGAAATACAGGGGAACGTGGTTGAGGGATGCACTGTCGAGAAGTACGTAGCCCTCCACACGCTCGGTCCCTCCGAGGTGGTAGCACGTTGCATTTTTGGCCTCGCGAAGTGCTGGAGAGGAGGGCAGAGGAAATGGAAATGTAAGTTTTGAACAGTCTCGGACTTCCAAATAAACCTTTCTACCCCTTCTCCTCCCTCCCTAAATAAGGTTGAACACGTGATCTTATATCTACTAGCACAATTCACCTTTGCTGGTTTGTTTTTTACCTTGTAGGCTACCTTAGTTGCCTCCTAGAACTGTGCAACCAGTAAGAGGGGCACTAACCTTATATCTTCCCTTCCTTCCTCCAGTCTGTGAGTGCACGATCCCAGTACAACCCCTACATAACACAAGCTGACGCTGTGATTTCTGGGATCCAGAGCCATACACTGGATGGGGGGGGAGTGCTGTGTAGTTGGATTTGGTTTGTGAAATTTTATTCTCTCTGCTCTTAAGGCCCTGTCCATTTCTTACCAAGTTTTTTAACTGTGGGCTTTGAAAAATGTAGGTTTATATCAAATACTCCAGGAAGAATAGTTCTTTCTTTCATGCAACTTCTATGTGAAAGTACACAATGATAAAATTCACAATTCTTTCCCAGTTAGATTTGAAAATCATGGATTTTTTTTATTTCAGAAAGTATCAAATCTTTCCTAATAATTGTCAATGAGATGATCATTTCTGTCTCTCCTATCGTAAAATTTCAGTTAGAGAAGATGATGTCTTATTTTATCCCAAAGTTACAACAAAAACCAGATTGTCTGACCAACTATATGATATTACAAAATAAAAAATTATTTCATTTCACTGATACCTGCACAGGATAATGTTGAGAGTGCTTTTCTTTTCTGATCTTTTTTTTTCCTCCTTTAGGTACTTATTTAGTGATACAGCACCTCAGCACTTCTGTTCTTGCTCCTTTTTGTAAGAGAGAGCAGCGTGTAAGGAGATCACTAGTGCAACACTAGGCAAAATTGCTTAATCAGGGCTACCTAACTAGCCTGAGTTGAAAGCCTCTAAGTCCAGATCGCAGTAATTAGCACTTCACATTTTGTCAGTAGAAGATATTAACTTTCACGCAATTGGGCAATTTATCATTTCCTGCATCAGACAGCACGAGGTTTTATTGTTATTGTCGTTGAAGAGGATTACGTGTTCTTGCAAAGCTGCTTCTTTAAACGCTACATTTTTTTGAAGGTTCTATTTTGACCTCTGAATGTCTCTCGCCCTCCAGACGCACGTATGTGCGCACACACGTTTTCACTTCCCTCCTTCCCTTAATATAAAACACTGAATAAATACAGGTCACAGCTTACTGCTGACTAAATCTTCATAAAGCTCTGTTGTTTCAAGTCCTACAAGAGCAGCTCAGCCTTTGAGAGCCATAGGTGCTCTAGTGCAGACAAGCAGCGCGTAATCTGTCTCCTCTCATGGTCTGGCCTGTGACCTTTGGATCCCCAGGAGACCGAGGAGGTCTTTCTGTTCGTACTGCCTGTATTTCCTCAACAAAGGGTCTTGTGAAAATTGGAGCCATGAGATTGCGGCTATGAGGCTGCGGATGGTAAGGGCTTAAGAAGCCTTTGCTCAGGCTCTCTGTAAAGCAGCCAGCGAAACGTGGAGAATTCAGTCTCCAGCCCTTTCCTTAGGCTTTTCCCTTTGCTCCCATTAAGAAGGGCACCAGACTGCAGATTTTTAAAGCCAGTTGGTGTTACTGAACAGACCCAGAAGGGAGTAAGGTGGAGAAATTGAGAAATGTTGTACCCCCTGTGCCCAGAGGAGTAGCTACCGACAGCAGCTGCTGCTAAGACTTGTTCTGTTAGACTTTCTTCCAGCAGAGATACAAGTTGATGAGTTCCTACACGTGAGAAACCGTAGCTCCAGCACTACCTGACTGCACCCAGGGGAAGGTGTTGGCAAGATTTCACTTGTTTCTCACCCCTTGTGATCCATTTTGACACCTTGTTTTAGGGCATCAGAGACTCCCAAGCCGAACAGCACATCTCTACATGTCCTTTTTCTTACAGAGCTTTCTGGTTCTCACCATTTACCTACATTATTACATGGCTTTTGTCATAGCTTCCTATCAGTTTCTGCGCAGATTTTAGTTTTCTGAAGCTACTGACTTTACACAATATAGAGAGATTCAAAACTTCATTACTGTTTCTGATGGAAAAATAAAAAAGGGCAATGCTGAATACAGGTGGCAGCACCTCAGGCTCAGCCCAGGGACACCTCACTTGAATAGCTCTGAATTGGCCATTTCTGCAGGTGATGAAGCCTCTCTAAGTATGCTGATGATTTCAGTAAAAGTACACGCCTCGTTACCCTTTCATAAGAATTTCCATCCCTTCTTGGGCAGCTCTGACAACACAAATAAGCAGCACAGGACTAGCAAGGAAAACAGGGACAGGAGCAAGACAGCAAGATTCACCCCTGCAGCGAGAGACTGAGGATGAGCATGGGGGCTGTTACTTGTCTACGTTGATTGATAACGCAATAACCAGGCAGGCTGCTCGTTCTCCCACATCCACTCCGAGAAGCTGGATTTCAATTGACTGCTTACAAGTTAGGTGTTATTATATGTTGCTGTTACTGTAGCTTGGACCCTCATGTAAAAACAAGTAATCCTTTTCTTCACCGCTCTGGCCCTTTACCTCCAGTTTTTAATGAAAAAAGACTCAAAGCAGGTCAACTCAGTTTTCATTTTTGAGTTCTGCTTTCGTGTGAGAAGCTGTAATTTGGTAAGAATCTGTGTCAGGGATGAGCTGACCTGGGGGAGTTTTGCAAGTGGGACACTGAAGACCACGCTGGGTCCCAGCTCCATCTGGGTCCAGCTCTGTGAGCGGCGCTCTGAAGCCTCGCAGTGTTTCATTGCATGGTTTAGAGACCGGTGGGAATGGTTGGACTCAATGATCCGCTGGGTCTCTTCCTACCTGGTGGTTCTATGATTCTATTGACAAGCGATTCCCTCACCTGTTGACCACCAGGATGCTTTCAGGCTGTGAAATCAGTTTGGATAAAACATATCGATCAAAGGAAAAAACAGTGGGTTCAGTCTAGTGAGAAGCCCTAACCACAGGAGCAGAGTGTTCTAAAAGCTGTTGTAAAGGTGAGCGGCAGGTGGTCACCACAGAGAAACAGTTTCATACCATTTTCCTTCATGCATTTGGTGCTCAGTCTTTGAGGCTCTAAGTGCACCATAAAGGCATGAAAGAATACTGAGAACTTGGTTGCTCAATGATAGAAGGAAGTCAGGGTTTGGAACTTTCTTGCTGTAATGCATTCAGTGTAATTGCAAAAGGCTGAATATTACCTTATAGTCAGATACTCAAAGCGGGTTATATCATACATAAAAGAAGAACAATTTTTAGAAGTTTTTACATCTTCTTACCAGAATCTGCTTTTCTGAGTTTACCTACTCTTCTGTGTGCTTGCTTCAGCTAGTAATTGAGGAAATCACAGAACAAGGTGCTTCCTGTTTGATGCAGAGCAAGTTATTATTCATGTGGTATTGACACTCCTGGGTTTTTTTTTTCTTTCTTCTTTGTTATTATGGATGCTAAGTATTGAGAATAAAAAGGGAAGTCTTCACAGGTGAGCGGGTTAAAAATGGAGGGCAATTTGGCAAGTCAGAAAGGAGGGGGACAATCCCACTGAAGACGATTGCTCTCTGCATGCAGAATCTTGTGAATGCAACAGTAACTTGTGTCAAGAAGGACCAATATGTAAAATGAGATTGAAGCCCTGCAGCTGACTAGCAGCTGAGATACTCTATGCAAAATCATAGAATCACTAAGTTGGAAAAGATCCACTGGATCATTGAGTCCAACCATTCCCATCAATCTCTAACCCATGTNAAGAAGAGGAAATAAGAGGCTGGAAAATAACCATCTCACAACTCGACCCCTACCAAAGCCAGACCCACTCCTCAGCTGTCACCATCTCCACAGATAATTATTGCAGTTCTTTTGCATCAGCCATCAACAAACACTGTCAGAGTCTTTTGGTCTGTGTAATTCACCAAGGGCATCATCAAGGGCAAAGCTGGATTAATTTCTTTAACACAGTCAGAAGCTACTGGGCTGAATTTCACATGCTTTCATAGGTCCAAGTGTCTGACAGCGTTATAAGAGCAAATAAATGCTGCCAAATTCTCTCCCCAGGCTAACTCTCCTCTGTGCCACTGAAGCAGGTGTGGTGGCTCACAGGGACAGAGGTTCCTTCCAGCACACAGTTTCTTTCCCTAAAATGGCTAATACTGGAGAAGGGCCAAAAGTGGAAAGGTAGAGCTGCTTTCCAAGAAGAAATTTTGCAACATCAGAAGAATAAGCATGCCCAAAGCTACTACAGTTTCTCTCCTTCACCAAATAACTCCTCACTAGAAGATCCCCCCAGCTGCTTCTCCCACCCTTGGCCGTCCTGCAGGCTTCCCCTGCTGTACCAGCCCCTTTGCCAGGCTCTCCACATTTATCCAGTTTCTGACAATCATTGGGTATAAGAGACCCTCTTGGGTCCTGCAAAGGACTTTATTGTATTTTTTCCTCAAAAGAGAAGTTGGTAATGATGGACTTACTCCTTTGCCTTTTAACTGATCATTTTAACCCATTTTATAGAAAGTTCAAAAGCAACATTTTAAGTTGAAACGCATGGATCCTTTCAGGGAATAGAAGAGTTCAGACACTTAAAAGAACTGTTGTTAAAAAGGAAAAAAAAAAAAAAAAGCTCTGCCAACTACTACCGACATGAATCATTGGTTTTCACTTTCCTATCTCTGCTTCCTTTCATTATTTTAGATTCATTGTTAAACACAAGATTTCCTGATCAAATAATGGAGATGAGTTAGCAAGGGAGGCACTCAAAGGACTAGAAGAAATAACTCCCAATTTCTGATCCTTCATACTTAACCACGTCTTGAGCATCACTTTGATAGCCTGAGAAATACTCTTAACTGCCAAAGAATGAGACAGGAATATAAATGTTCTGTCTTCTTTGGAAACTTCTACTTCGATTTCATTGAATTCTTATCAATTATTACTTTAACAGTGGTTCAATGCTAGACCTGAAATCGGATGCGCTGTTTTCATTTGTTTCTTATCTGAGCATCGTGGGTCAAGGAGATAGATAAAGTGAAGATGGAATATCTAAAATGCTTTTGGAATTATCTAGCATATATGATGAGATAGATATATATTTTAATTTGCTTTCATGGGCAGGTGTTCACATGCTGGTTTCCCCCAAATTCTCAATTCTCTTCATAGCATTTTGCTGTCTTCAGAATTTCTCATTTACAGGAAACATTCCTGTTTGTCATCTCCTAAAAAAAAAAAACAAACCTCAAGAACCGAACATTTAAATCAGTGACCTCACTGATTAACAGCTCCTTCCAAGCTGATTTGCAGCCTTTTTCCTATTATGCAAAAACCACAAAATAACGAAATACCAGCGATTTAATTTGACATCATCCACCACGGAAAAATGAGTCAGAACTAGATTAGCAAGTACTCTAGTTGATCTTAACAGCGCAGGGACAAGTAAATTCAAGGATGGTGTATGATCCCACTGAATAACAATTCTTCGGAATGTATTATGGCAAATACCCTGTCTTTTCTAACAACCGGCTATGAAAACTAAGAAATTTGAGTTAGTTGAAGGAAACGGAACTGAAGCAAAAATTCCTTTGTAATACATGCTTGGAAGACCAGCTAGCAAAAAACACTGATAAAAAATACGTTAGAATCCCAGATTGTAAGATATCCAAGATGTATCTCTTAAATTTACTGGGAGGATTTTTTTTTTGTTTTGTTTTCCTTCTGAACGGGTCCATCAGCTCTACCCTCCAGTGCAAACCCCGTAATTCTTCTTGAATGTTCACTCGCTCGGGGCATTTTGAGCTGCACCTTTAAAAATAAATAAATAAGGATCGAACTTGTTTGACATCTCAGCCGATGACCAGAAGCAGGGGCACCGGCGAGCGTGCTACTATATCCCCTTTAACTTCATTTTTGTGGGCATCACGCATTTTTGAAACAGTTAAACATTCCCCTGCACCAATGTAATATAAAAGATTTACTGTTACAGTTTGTGTGTGGCCAGGCAATGGCATATGGAAAACATGTTTCCTGCTATTTAATTTAATTACTCTAATCACGTGCCAGCCCCGGGCATGTCATTCTGGACCTCTGAGGCTCTTTGTCTGTCAAAGAGATGGACAATATCTTGGCTTTGTTTAGTTGCTCTGCAGGCTGCAGATAAAACCACTGAAATACGGGCTGTTTGTTTAACCAAAACTTTGCATTTCGACCATTTGGCTTTGATTTTTTGTTTTACAAGAGAAGATGACATTTTGGCCTCGGCGAGCCGAAAAGGAAATATTAGGGATATGAAGAAGAACCGTCGCTTTCGGAGCTTAATAGATGAAAAAGAATACTCCAGCCTTCTGGTCAGAAATCAGCTTTGTGAGCAGAAACTTAAGACGCGCATCGCTGTTATTTTAGAGTTGCCTGTTAACAAGGGCAGCTGCAAAAATCCTGTTTATAACTTCTCCTTTCTAGTCTGCTGAGGCCTCCATTCAGCAGTTTCAGTAGATTACAGTTTCTTTTTTTTTTTAATAAATGAAACTGTAATAGGTGCAACAAATTCTGATTCCATAGCAAATGGCGGTGCCAATCTTGTCGTATAATATTGTATAATTCAGCTTGTCTGTTAACATCCTATTTATTTTTATATAAGAAATATCTGAAAATCGCACCTTCAAGGTTTTTTTGACAAAAAGTTAAGAGCAGATAGGCAGATTGCAGTACTCCATTCATATTATAAACCCCAAATCTATAGAGAAATTAATCCCACACCTACCTTTAAGCGTGTGCTTAACACCACCACTTAATTTGTAAGCAAGCGATCGAGCCTGTTTCCCTGCATCCAGAAGTGATGCTAAAGAGTTTAGGCTATGGGGATGCAAATTCAATTTCAAGTCGTCAGAAGAGGAAAGAACCAGCTTTTAATTGAATTAAGTCAATCTTGAAATGAGCTACACGTAGAAAGATTGGTCTGTTCTTACGTTTTTTGGAAATGAAATGAGCTTCAGTGGCTGTGATTTTCAACAGTGAATTAATCTACCTTTTCGTAGTAGTGTGCCAGTGTCCTGCCTCTACTTTTCAAGTTAGGTGGAGCGGAATAAGGTGGGCAGGAGGTCTACGAATGTGCTCTCAAGAGCTCTGTAACCCTCAAAGGAAACATTGGATGGGATGAGATGCAAAAAGGGAAGAGTTTATATCTTTCTGATATGTCAGTGAATGGTTCTCCAGCTGGTTTTAGTTCCCCCCCCCCCCTTCCCCTGACTGAATCGAGGAGATACAAAGGCATAAAAATTATTTCCTCCGAGCATTACAGCAAGGCAGGAATGAAAAATTTTGTTGTTAAGCTCTAAATTACAGCTCCTAGTCCATATACTTAGAGCTAACCACTAGATGCCACTACTTCCCACTTACGTAACAGGTGTGGGTATATGCTTCTGTGTTTCTATAGACCAGTTTGTATGTTCACATGGGTCTTAACTAAAGAATTTTGTGAAAAAAAAACCCCTTAGAGGTTTTTCCCTCACCACTACACCTTTGGATGAATCTTGTATTTTGTACTAATACACGTAGGTATTTAGGTGTGTGCATTAGCATTACGAGCAGTGTGCGTGTGTCCTTTTGTGATTTATAGAAAAGATGGTTTGTAACTCATTATGTGAGTCTTTAGGATGTTGTAACTTAGCAAGTGTCCGTGGCAGCTCTCTACTTAAAAGAAACCAGAGGAACTCCAAGAGAAATGTAACAGGCTGGAGTCTGTGCAGAGCATTCTCCTTGCCCCCTACCCGGCCTCCAAAAAGAAAGGAATACTTTATTGGTTTCTCTAGTATGATTCTGGAAAAAACTGGCATAGAAAAAAGAATCACATTGAGAAGTCAGGCAAGAGCAGACTGAGCTGTTCTAGTCCAAAAACGACAAACTGTGAGGAGAAGGATAAAGACGCAGAGGGCTGTCGCGCATACCCACAAGGCTTCTGCTGCTGTGGTTTTTAAATTAGGAGCAATGAGCTTTCCAGAAGGACGTGGAAAGAATCCCGCCTTTCTAAAAGGCTGATTTTCAGAAATCCAGAAGCTCCAGGTTGCTTGAAAAACAGCTCCTCCAAAGTTACATGCATGCAGCTGAGTTTTGCACGGAAGGGCATGAGGCTATGGAAGCGTAGTAATAACTTCAAATATACTTTACTTCTTGCCCATGTCAACAGGCATCTAGCTTTGCTGAGATTTGCCTTGATGGTTAATAACACACTTGCTGTAGGCGCTGTAACTGTGATGCACACATTTTGTCATATACTTAATTTAAAAAGTGTTTTATATAGTTATAATAAAATTAAAACCTGTCATCTATTAGCGTGGCAATGTGCTACCCATACTCAAAGCAAGCTCAAGAATTACTTTTAGATTTACTAATCTAAATTAGAATTTTTATTTTTTTTTCATTTTGCACCTGTTTTAATCCTGATCCCCCCGTAACTGTAGTGATACAGGCTGCAGACATCATTATCCTTTATCGTATTAGCCAGGTACTTCCGTACTCCTGTCGAAGGGAACATAGAATCATAGAGTCACCAGGTTGGAAGAGACCCACTGGATCGTCAAGTCCAACCATAATAATTTCATTAAAATGAGAATACCATCCCTAATAGCCTCATTTAGCCATCAAAGAATCAACGAAGCTTTACCACTAGGGCAGGGGGAAGACAGAACATATTGAAGCTGCAGAAGCTCAGAACGAACTCCGGCTTCCTTGATCAGCTCTGACTGTGAGGAATACACACAGTTCTCTCCTCCTAGATCAGAACGTGCAAGCGAGGAGGATGCTCTGCTCTGTTTACATCTTACGTTCTATCACAACCCATTATTTTAGCATCATTTCTTCTGTTTCAATGCAAAAAGATGCAGGAAAACTTTACCGTCATGTAATATGGAGTCTATATAGTGTCTACGTAGCCCTGTATTAACAGGCAATATTTTTCTGCTAATAAACTATTTTTGTTATATTAAGTTTGGCAGAAGAGGCACAAGCTCAACTGCAGATTTGTGGGACTTCAAGAAGTAAAACTGCTTTAATAGCGCCAGCTTTGCTATGTCTATGTGAAAGTTCAGATAACGTGATGTCTCCTGTAGCTCACAACTCAATTCTTCCAGGCTACTGCAGTGTCCGCAGCCTGTAAAAAAGTGGTGATAACAACATAGACAGAGAATCTATTTGCAAAATTCTGTTTCTAAGCAATTTATAAACAGAGAGAGAGATGTTTATCTGTTTGCAACCATCAAAACCATGAGAGAAATTAGATTTTTTTCTAAACAGCTTAAATCCCAAGTCCCCACGAATAACAATGGCCACAATCAAGGCTGCTTAAATCACAACCATAAGCAACGTAATCAAAATCAAAGGTATAGTTTTATCCTGTGCATGTGTTATTTGGACAGGTTAATTTATTAGGGATTATAGATCTGAGGAGGAAAGACATTAATTTTAAGCATAAAGCAAGAGAAAGTCTGAGAAATAACGTTCGCCAGAGGTTTTGCTTGTTTATCAAAATGCTGTGTTGTATTTAATATAAACAAGGATAATTACTTTTTCAGACTTTGATTTCCTCTGCAAATCTTATGCTCTTATATTTCGCTTAAACAGGACACTTACGTGAATTGCTTCTTTTTCAACAGTTTCCTACAGTTTCTTAAAATTGTCAGTAAACTCACTAGAGCCTCCCTCCAGAGACTGCTTAGGAATGGAAAAAGCCCTCCTCTGTGTTCGTGGCTAATCGTCAGCTCCAGGAAGGTTAGCTGGAGTATAGAAAAGCAGGCAAGACATGAAAGTGGCTTGTATTCAGACCTGATTCTGGGACTCGCTGCAGTGAGAACACTCTTGATGCGTATGCTGCCTGTGCAGGGGCAAATGCTCTGCTCAGTCAGGCTGTAAAAGCACACAGGGTGAGCTTCTGCATTGCCTTTGAAGGAAAAGTGATGAAAAAACACGAAGTTTTAAGTAATATCATACTCTCCTTCTGACAAAAGGACTTTAAATTATACGGATCAAAGAAATGCAGTTTTGGGGCTAACCCCTTGGCTTTCTCGAGCCCTGGAGCCTTAGGAGAAAGCAGCTCACTCGTACCTGCTATAGAATAATCATAGAATCATAGAACAACTAGGTAGGAAGAGACCCATCGGATCATCGAGTCCAACCATTCCCATCAAACACTAACCCATGTCCCTCAGCACCTTGTCCACCCATCCCTTATACCCCTCCAGGGAAGGTGACTCAACCCCCTCCCTAGANGGTTGTGGAAAAGAAATTATGACTTAACGATGTTCCACTCTTGCCCTGTAGCAAAGGACTTCTTATTAGCTGGATCTGAGATGGCAGCAGGAAAAAAAAGTCTATCCCCAAGTAACTTGAAACGCAGCAAAACTACCTCAACATGCAAAACATTTGAACAATCAAATGGATGCAAACAAAATTCAGAAAGCAGGAAGAAACATATGCAGCCTTGTACAGCCCTGGAGATGGAGATAAAGTATTTACAAACCAATATTTCAAAGCCTTCCCTCCCTTCTCACCCCCATATATCACCGAGGCTGTAGTAGCAAGGATTTTGTAGCACTGCAAAAGGCAACTGAGGTGACAAAGAAGGGAAGAGTCTTTGCTGCCCTCAGGTCTGCCTGGGACACACACGTGCTGTTTGACAGCTGCTCCAAGAGCTGCATGCACACAATCCAAAATCACTGTGTCAAAGTTTTGCTTCTTCACTAAACCAGTATTTGGAGTAGAATAATCTACCACGTCACGGACTATATCAGACTCTCAGTGCAGAGTATGGAGCAACGCAGCGCAAAACTTATTTTAAACTGAGAGTGTACTCATGGAGTAGAAAAAAAGTTTTATTTTTAAAAAGGAGAAAAAAAGGAAAGGACCCTTCTTTGCATAGCTCTTCAGAAGTTTGTAGTGAGGAGTTATGAAGAGTTATCGCTTCCCCTTGTGTTCAACGTCATCAAGAATTCATAGAATCATAGAACAGCCAGGTTGGAAGAGACCCACCGGATCATCGAGTCGAATCATTCCTATCAAACACTAAACCATGCCCCTCAGCACCTCCTTTAAGCAAATCTGAAGACAAACCCATTCAGTGTTAAGCAAAGGTCTATGACAAAGCAAGATTTTGATCTTGATAGATATTAATTTTGTCTGACCTTTTCAAAACTCCATTTCACTTAAGGCAGCAATGGTGAATTTCTTCCTTACACGGAAAGGTGTGGGGATGGTTCCTGCAAATAGCTCGGTCTGCTTTTGGGTTCACAAGGAATGTAAGAGACCACACAGGCAAAGAAGGAAAGAAAAAACCAAAACACAAACCCAGACAACAAAAATAAAAAAGAAAAACAGATATGACAGAAAAACAGAAAAAAAAATTAGAAAATACAAAACCAGTAATGGTTTCAAACTTGCTATAAGGAAGCATTTAAATTTTGAAAAATAAAAGATGGAACTATATGAAATTATTTTCGTGAAACGTGTTAAATGTACAGCATAATCCATTTTTAGCAGTTGATCATTTTACTAAAATCATTGTAATAGCTAGTTTAATGCAGTTGAGGTAGGGAGCGGTGTCCAAGGCAGAAAGATTTATAGTTTGCTCCGGGTATACTGGTATGTGAGGAGCTGCTGCCAAAAGGGACTGTGATTTGAAGAGGGCGCCTTTGGTTTGGTAGGTGGTGTATTTGTTCTGTGGCTGGAGTTCACTAGAAGTTGTTTGATGCACTGGCCAACGATAACTGTCTTGGGAGAGGGAGAAACCCAAATCCTCCAAGTTTCAAGGAGGGAGCAGAATGAAATACTTAGGTATGGGGGGGGGGGGAAGAAGAAAAGATGACAAACTCCATGGCAACACAAAGTAGATAAATTCATGGGGTTTATCACTGAAAAAAAGAAAGATTTATTGACCCCCGTGCTATGGTAATTTTTATATTAAATGGCATTCTTTTGAAGACTAAGCTGCTTGAGAAAAGGAGACAGTAGTTTTGGAACGGAGCCCTCGCCCTTAGAAATAACACTGCTGGTTTGGCTCTGCTTCCAATATCGTTGCCTCGTTTTAAAGCTTTTCAGCAGGACTTCAGCCCGGTGACCAGCATGAATCACTGCGGAGTAGATTAACACAGTGTTTTCCCAAGCGTCTAATCTCTTTTCAGGATCGCAATGCAAACAGCAGCAAAGCATCCGTAAGACAATGAGCATTTCAGCTCGGTGAGCGTTCTCCTCACATTGGGTTCCGCAGTGGGTACTTGGGGTACCCAGAATTCTTCAAAAGTTCTGGTATTTCTTCTCTGACCTGAAGCTTTATCTTTGCATGCTGAGTGCAGCGCTTGGCTTGCTTCTGAGAACGGTGTTATACGTGTAACATCATCTAAATCCCACCTGCTGAGTGGATCCTTCCTTTTTAAGCTCCCTTTTTATTGCTAGAGGGAGAGTTTTTCAAGGAGATGTGTCTGTATTCCTCCTCTTTTGCTTGATGGGGTTTTTCCTGCTATTTTAATACTCCTGAAATCAGGGAAGAGCTTTGCACTTTTGAACCAGCTTCAGTCCTTCCAAGGGGTTGGGACGCACTAGAAGTTTCCTAAGATGTTTGCGTAGAATCATAGAACAACCAGGTTGGAAGAGACCCACCAGATCATTGAGTCCAACCGTTCTTATCAAACACTAAACCATGTCCCTCAGCACCTCGNATAAGGTCGGTGACATTTCTTTGTACAATTCCTAACTTTCTGCAACGCGAGATTGAAGTGAAATTCCCTTAAACACATATCACATGAAAAATTACCAACAAAATTTTGAATACATTATGAATTCAAAAGAACACACATTGTTTTCATGGCACTTCAGCGCTTTTTTTTTTGTATTGCAGCTAGGTCAGAACTAAAAAAAAATACAGAGACTGTAGTAAGTAGCATAATATAGAATTATATGTTTATTTTTCCATGGGCTATTAATATCTTGTTACTGTGAGACTGTACTGGTTGGTGGTTTCTGGCTTAGTGATATTTGGCTTGTAGGTAAAGGAAAAAAAATAATAGAACAAGACCACCTCTAACATGAATATTGACCTCCAGCTGCTATTTTACGTAGCTTATTTTTTTGTTATTTCCACGTTTTACCTTTAACAGAAAGCAAACAGCGTTATGTCTTCTTAGCCTGTATGATTTTTTTGTGTGTCTGCTCAAGAAATATGTGTGGAAATACTTTTTTCTTGCTTACAAGTTTCACTAGTATCAAGATCAAGACTCAAGATCTTAGCTTCCGGATCCTGGGTGGAATTCCAAGGGACATTCCAGTGGGTAATAGAGTAGAAGATGTAAAATTGCCAGCAACGGGGAGAGAAGAATTTTGTCTCGCAAGAGTTTTCTCTCACAGGAGAGGGTGGGAAAGGCAGTGTAGGAGTGGTGCCTAATGCATTCTCCTAGCCCAGTGCCTTTTAGACCCTCCTAAACACACCAAGACATAATCCAGCCTGTTTTCCTTCTCCTCCCATTTCAAAACCAACACCATTCCTAAATATCTAACAACAAAATGCTGATGAAGTTCTAGTTTTATCTCCAAAACAAACTTGAAATTCCCCTTTCTTGTGAAATGGGTCAGAATTAGGAGGCTGTTAATGCCACCACGTAGCTTGTAAAGGTTCGTGGTGTTTAGTTATTGATATTAAAAGTCGGTGAAGGACTGAATTTGCAGGGAGTTGCTAATGGAATACAGAACTTTTCACCTTTGGGTCACTGGATCAAATCTGTCTCTTGTGGATAGTGACCAGAGTTTGCTACAACATAAGTTTTCAGTGCCCTATATAAACCGAACACACAGAAATTAGAGACAGAAAAGACCTGTTACAGCCTGCAGTCTATTCCCCTGCAAGTACGTAATTGTTCTCTCTAGTGTATTTCCCCGTTACAGATTTTCCAGTTCCTAGTAGATTCTGTCCGTCCTGCAGGGCAAAGCAGCTGGTATTAATTGATAAGCGAGTTTAACTAGGAGCTCATGAACTCCCCACACTGACAGCGGAGCAGACACCTCTCTGCTGCCTGCCCAGGGAGCGCCCCGTCCCCTGCTGTTGCATAGGATGGGGGTGCAGGCAAGACCCCCGGCTCCTTCCCACCCTGTGCAAAATATCTTATAATACAGGGGGATTAGGGAATGTCATTTTCACTGCCTCACTTATCCTCCTCTGAAGTCCTACCAGCGTCCCTTCCACGACCAAACAGCTGCAGGTCGTAGCTCTGAATGGTAGACCTGATGGATTAGTTCGGGTAGCTAAAGGGAAGCCCATATATTAACGCGGACATTCATGTGGACAAATTTTCCCAAAGTTTGGAAGACAGTTGGAAGAACAGTTGGACTCGATGATCCGGTGGGTCTCTTCCAACCTGGTTATTCTATGATTCGGAAGCTTACTTGGGGCTTCTTCTTGATTTACATAAATAGGTTTGAACCCTATTATCTTTTACAACTTCCATTTGCAAGTAATTAAGTGCGTTGCAGAGTATCTGTTATTAAGTGCCAGGAACAGTGTACTGACAATATTAAAAGTTAGTCTTGTAAGGTGTTTAACGACCACAACTGGCTACAGTGCTAGAGAAGCCCTTGGCCTTTGTAGGCTCACCCTGATACCCTAAAACCAGCTAAAAGCCAAACCAGTAACTGGCTCATTTCAAAGTCATATAAACGTGTAACACTTAAACCAGTTCTCATTCTCTAGGAAGGAGTCTGAGTGGGACTGCTTTAATTTACCCACATTGAGCGCCTCGAGGTGCAAGTTACAACACTGGGACAGTGTAGAATATAAGTGGGATTTCCTCGGCACTTCTAATTTTGGCCATATGTGCCTGCCTCTCAAACTTAATAATCCAAAGCTTCCTGCTAAAGATGCCAGGAATATGAATCCCATCAGAATGTTTCGAGGCAGAAAGCTCGACTTTGTGGCTGTTCCTCCCTCAGTGCACCTAAACCTAAAATCGTAGAATCGTAGAACATCCAGGTTGGAAGAGACCCACCGGATCATCGAGTCCAACCATTCCAGTGAGGGCGGCACGTTGGAGTTATCCCCTGTGCCCTGACTCATTGCTAGCAGGTGCTGCTGGAGGTGCGGAGCTTGCTGCTGTGTAGCCACAGCCCAGGACTCCCAGGTACCCCATAAAATGCAAGTCTCTCTGTTCACAGTGCAGCTAACAAGTGCTGCCTTACCGGAGTTAATTTATTTCTGATATTCATCGTGCCAACGTTTCAGCTGCTGAAAAAGCCAAGTGATCATAAAGGAAGATTCCTTTAGGCATCAGAAAAATTACAATCAGGTGGTTTAAAAAAGAAAGAAATAAAATTAAAGTAAAAGAACACCAAAGAGCTACACAAGCGGTGCAAAAAAACCTGCAGTGAATCTGCAAAGGGAACACTCCACACTTTTTTTTTTCCAAGGTAAAAACCCACAACCCTCTATTGTGAAATGTCTTTTTAAACACAGACATAGAGAATGAAATTGAGGGTTATAAACTAGTAGCCAACAAAAGCAAGAAAGGCTGGAATGTTGGTAACCAGTTGCAAGCACAAGATCCAAGCAAAACATCTTGAATTGCTGGTCCTGTAATAAATTACAGTTTTCACTTTTGTATTCTGCAAGTGAAAACAGCACTAAGTCAGGCTTGAGAGAGGGAGAGTAAGGGACGACCTTTTTAATTCACCCACACCAATTGCAAGTAGGGGGACTGCAACACTGAGCAGTGAAAAAAGGAAAACACAAGACTCATCACTGTGTGAAGGGATGGATCCTGCTCCCATAAACTCGTGTGTCGCTGAAGAGTTAATTTTCAGGCATCAATAGATGAAAGCCAAGCCATGCTCTGGGATGCTCTGCTGTGGTGGCTGTTATCTCGTTTTCTTCCGTGGATTAATTTTCCCCTCTTTAACTTTAATTAGATAAAAGTTTAGGGGTGGGAGGTGGCCCTGGGCCGCTCAAAGGGCAAGAAGTGGTCAAGAGCTGGTTTCTCTCAAACTTTGATTAGCCTATTTGATAAGTGATACTGAGCACCCCAATCGGTTAATGAATGAGGGGTTCCCGTGAGGTAAGTGGCTGGGAAATTTAGCCTCCTCCACACAGACAGCAAATACGTAAACGTCTGTCCCTCAGTTACACGTCTACTGTGCTTAGGAGTAAGGGTGATTTATATCCTATCTGGGTCCTGGAGTGTATCTGCATTGATTGACTCCCTTGATCTTGACATCAGTCACTTGGGCTTTCAGAGAGAGGGGAGCATAGGAGATAATGAAAGCTACATTAAAGAAGACCTCAACATTTATGTAAACATTATTCTACCTTCAAAGGCAGAACTATCTTTCAACAGAAAGGAGATTTATTTCCTACTTGAAAATATTAGAAAGAAAAAGTTGCAATATATTTAATATCAGACTTCTAGCTTTGGTATTGGTCTCAGCTTTTGGGGTTTAGCTCTTTTTTTTTTTTACTAATTAGCATTATAGTTAAAAGGTTTCCTTCATACTCCCTGCAAATACTGATGCAGACACTCTAATGCTTTGTGCAAAGAGACATCCTCCTCTCACAGTGGGAAGAGGGAAGACGAGAGAGGGAAAGGCAGAATGAACAGTTCAGAGAGTAGGAGCAGAAGTGTAGAGGAAACATTTGGAAAGCTCATCTATTACTCTTTGTTAAGTGTGCGGCTTTTGTACATGTAAATCCACGGCAGTAGAGACCAGAACTCTTAAATAAAACTAAAATGCACCTCTCAAATTCTCCCCTAGTGAATATCACCTACATAATAAGGTTTCCCCGGCTGGCTGCCAGGTTCTCCTTGGGCTGGAGAACAGAGGGCAGGTTTGGGGCACGCAATAGGGCTGGGGGAGAGCCTGGTGAAAGCTGGCAGTACCCTCGCCCTGCTCAGGGGGGTGACCCACCAGGGCAGCTGCAGCATGAGCGTCAATTACAGCAGCATTTTCAACAATGCTGAGCAGAAAGTTGATTTGTATAACTGAGAAGCTGGGCCAGATCATTGCTCTCTGCAACTACCTGAAAGGAGGTTGTGGAGAGGAGGGAGCTGGGCTCTTCTCCCAAGGGACAGGGGACAGGACGAGAGGGAATGGCCTCAAGCTCCACCAGGGGAGGTTTAGGCTTGACAATAGGAAAAAAATTTCACAGAAAGGGTGATTGGGCACTGTCAGAGGCTGCCCAGGGAGGGGGTTGAGTCCCCTTCCCTGGAGGTGTTTAAGGGACACGTGGATGAGGTGCTGAGGGACATGGTTTAGTGTTTGATGGGAATGGTTGGACTCAATGATCCAGTGGGTCTCTTCCAACCTGGTTATTCTATGATTATCATCACAGAGAACTGAAAAAGTGCACAAACTCCTGGGTAAACATCTCCCATCCTGCAGGCGAAGTAGATGAAGAACTGTTATTCACCAAATCTTGCAATGTTAAAGTTGAGATTTCTGTTGAAATTGCAAGATCAGTTTAATACAGGGAAGACATTTTTTTTTTTCTTTGCACTATGAGTAGTAAAATTCCGGAGTTAATTGCTGTGGGCAATTGTAGAACTAGCATTTCAAACAAGGACTAGAGAAATTCATGGACAGCAAGGTCATTAGCAGATATTAGAGGAAAGAGGCAGGGACGTCCCTCCAACACCTGTAACACAAAAATTCTGCATCATGGGAGAGTATGAGGGGAAGAAATTGTAGAGGAGTCATGCTCATGTGCTTGCACTAAATAGCTTCTCTTATTGCCTGAGAGTACCGGGCACGATAGACTAATCTGATTCAGTAAGGCATTTCTTATTGTTTTATCTTCTTTATTCTGATTTGGCTTTATCTAGTTCTTCAGTCACAGCCAAACTTTCAGATTCTTCTATGAAATTTATTCACTTTTTTTCCTGTCTAGCTTCATGATAAAGAACATTTCTTCTTTCTTTTTTTCTTAAGCCACAAATTATTCTCCACAAGACAAGTAGTCAACAATACAATCCTTTCTCCGCTTTATCTATGGATCCCCAAAACCTTCAAATCTTTATGTATAATATAACATGCAAGTATCGTATTCCTGACGTAAAAGACTAACAGTTGTTAAAACAGCCTAAAAGTACAATAAAGTCCTAACATAAAAATTATTAGGCAGGAAATTTATAGTCCAGAATCGTGTTATTAAGCATGACAAGAATTAGGACAAGGATGTAAGGCTAAGCAACTAACACTAAAAAAAATAATAATACTCTGCATCAAGTCTTTGTATTAACTAGCATGTGTTTAGGAGGAGTACATACAAATAAAGTCTTAGTTGCTAAGTCCTAAATGGCATGTTTGGTAACTAGCAGACATAACATTTGCACTTCTAAATGGAACATGATCCTCTTTCGGGGAGAACTGGTCATTAAAATGTAACCTGCAGAGCTGGGGTATTCCTGTGGTAATGAATAATTTCTTTGCAGTAAAACCGTGAGCCCAAAAAAAATATAGAGTAAGAGAGAAGGGAGAGGAAGTTTTCTTCCTTTTCACCTCATGCTGAAGATCTTCCCTAATCTGAATATAGAAATAAAGAGTTTAATGGTTTGGGAGAAAAGCAGTATGAGGACACTAAACTGCAACTATGCGAAGCAGTAGAAGCGCCAGAATTCAAGTAGTCTTCATGGTCTTACAACCTTTGTCTTCTACCGAGACAAGAGGAGATGGAAGAGCTGGCGTTTGCCTAGGTTCAAAACATTAATATATCTGGTCAGAGCAAGGTAGTGGGAAGTACAAATTTTCAGTTGGCCAGTGTCTCTGGCTAGTTAACATCCACAGAATTACATTTCTAACATTTAGTTCTACTACGCTGCTTGATTCATTTTCTGCAGTACTTCTAACAAACTGACCTATAAGTGCTAACATCCCACCTAAAAACACCCTAAAAAGAAAATATAATAATCAAAGTACAATCACGATATCATGAAACACACACTCTGGAAGGAGCTGTTGTTCAGGTGTCTCCCCTGCTTTAGGTGGGGTTTAGCAGTACTTCACTTTGCGGTTTCAGCTCTCCCACTTCCTCACTCTTAAATAAACAGTAATTGCTGGCAAATCAAAGAAAAAACACACCTGACCTTACATTTATACCTGTGATTTCCAAGGTCTGCAGTGTTATTCTAATAGGGAACTCGCAGCCAGAATTTCCCAATGGATTTGTTGGCTTCGTCTTACAGAAATGAACAAGCATGACTCCAGCACCGGAGGCGTTGAGCTGGGAGATAATATCTGTGCTGGTAATGAGCCTCTAGATCAGATGCTGAGACCTTCACTTAGCGACTGAAAATCCAGACCCATGGAGCTATTCCTAAATTACAGTTCCAAAAACTCTTAGCTTCTCACTAAAGGGCAAGCAAACCTCTGTCACCAGCCATCAGAACATCCGCCGGGCAAGCAGCCCAGCTAAGCAAATAGTTTAGCCCAACGTGTGCTCAAGCCCGTAGCTTTAGATGAGAATCACACGTGTGCATAAAATCTTCTCTAGATGAAATCGCTGTCTACAGAAAACTGCATTCATGCTTTGTCAGGGTGCAGCGTTTACTCAAGGTGATAAATCATCACTGTTTCTCCACCCTCCCTCCCTCCCTCGGCTGCGCAGTGACTAAATACTCCATCAACCAAATCTTTTAAGTCAAATCAACCTTTTAAAAATTCCTCTTTCTTACTGCTCTACCATGCACAGGTTCACAAAATTAAATTACAATGTTTTTTATCTGTTCGGGATCAGTACTGTTTCCTCCTCCCTGTGTTTACTTTCCTTCAGTAGCTGACATCAAAATGTTTTCTGGAATGCCGGGACTAAATAAGTTATGCTTAACTCAATATCTAATGCAAATAGCCCTGGGGGAGCTCCAGCAACACAATCATAAAAGCTACAGTTTCTTTTAATAGCTTGCCACACTTTGCTGATATAGTATTTCTCTAATCACCAATCTTTACGTGCCTTCCTGACCTTGGAGCTTTCTGTCCAAATGACTTTGCGGTATCAAAGGCTCGTGTCATTGGAAGAGTGAATGGCTTTCATTTTTCTCTCCGAAGTTTCCGGCTCCTGGCATCTGCAAAGAATTATTCCAAGCAGTGTTTTGCTGCCTCGCGGCCACTGCCGTGCACTGGCCCGACTGATGGAAGTGACTTTTCCCAAAAAGGTTATTGTGGTCAGTGGTGGGTGGGTGCTGCAATTGGTGCACAATCCCTGCTTTCTCAGCTGATTTTGCCTGACCATTGCGCTACCCACAACCACATGCTACAGTAATTAATTAGTCTGGGGTTTTTTTTTTTTTGGAAGGCATCAAATAAATAAGGCATATTCTGTTTTTCATAGAATCATAGAATAACCAGGTTGGAAGAGAGTCACTGGATCATTGAGTCCAACCATTCCCACCAATCTCTAAACCATGTCCCTCAGCACCTCGCCCCTTAAACGCCTCCAGGGAAGGTGACTCAACCCCCTCCCTAGACAGCCTCTTCCAGTGCCCAGTGACCCTTTCTGTGAAATTTTTTTCCTGATGTCGAGCCTGAACCTCCCCTGGTGGAGCTTGAGGCCATTCCCTCTCGTCCTGTCCCCTGTCCCTTGGGAGAAGAGCCCAGCTCCCTCCTCTCCACAACCTCCTTTCAGGTAGTTGCAGAGAGCAATGAGGTCTCCCCTCAGCCTCCTCTTCTCCAGGATAAACACCCCCAGCTCTCATTTTATACTAGAACAGAGCAGTAAACAAACTCCCTCCCTAACAACCAAAACTTCGGAAGTCTTAGTATTTCAACAAAGGTGAAATCTTCAGTTTAAAAGCTTTTAAAAAAGTGACTGCTGCAGGGGGACCCAGGGGATCAGGGTTCACTCAGAGCCTCATACTGTATAAATGTCCAAAAATCACAATTGTGATGTCCTGGCCAGTTCCAGGGAATGAGAAAGTCAACGCCTGGATCCAGAGTCTCAGTTTTATTTTTTTTTAACCTGCATAATTTGTCTCTATTAAAGCTGAATTCTTGTTCTATTCACCCCACTCCTTTCCAACTTCTTTTCTCTCACTTTTTGTCTTTCTTTGCTTGAGTTCCTTACATTTGCCACTATATATTTTCCTCTTAATACGAAATGTAACTGGAACTGTATGGGTAGTTATAATGCTGAAACAAAGTAAGTGAAAAATCTTAGTTTTTCTGGGGTTCTGGGGTTTTTTTTTTTTGACGGGGAATGGTAATGAAGACGACTGTCAAGATAGTTTTTTTTTCATTATTTAAAGTGTATTGCTGCCTTAGCTCAGCGACAGCAGTCAAGAANTTTTTTTGAGGGGGAATGGTAATGAAGATGACTGTCAAGATAGTTTTTTTTCATTATTTTAAGTGTATTGCTGCCTTAGCTCAGCAACAGCAGTCAAGAACTTCTAGTGCTGAACTCTCAACTGTCCCATGGCAAAGGACGAACAGCCTGAAATCTCCATAGTGCGGCTAGATAAAGCCAGGACGAGATAAGGTGTCACAAAGGCTCAGGGAGGTTAAAGGACTGGAATAAGCTCATACAGCTGATCAGTAACAGATAAAATTTGAAAACTCTGCTTTTTTCTTCTAAGAGACAAGATTTAAGATTAAGACAGCATTCCTCAGAGACGGATTATGTACTTCAATTACTTAAATTAAATTTTAATTCAAAGAATGAAAACAAAACATCTTCAGGGATCCAAATCCTCCCAAAGCAACCTAACTTGACCCAAACCTCTCTCGGGGCTCTCAGCCCCTGGTGAAGCTTTTTAAGCAGCGTGGCCCTGTAACCCTTTCTTAAATGAAAAAGACTCTTCCATCGACTCTACCCTGGGAAGAGGACAGTCACCAGAAACACAAACATTTCAGAGCCAAAGGGAGCCCACGGCCCCCTGCTCGGGGCTTATCACTCCTTCCTATTTCATTAAAATACTAAGATTAGGTGAGACAACTCACACCTCTTGTTCAGGCACCAAGCATTCTCCCTCATCACCTCAAGCCTCCCCCATGGGAATTCATCGTCTACAACAGGACCCACACCCCGTAATCCCTCTCTTGTCGAGGTTATGTAGATATAGATGCCTGTGACGTGCATGCCTAATCACAGGAGAGATTAATCTACCTAACTAGTCTCAGACATTCCCCAGGTCTTTTTTTTTAAGATTCATTGCTGTGACTAAAATCTCGATGCCTTCAGATGGCAGCTGCTTATAAATTAGCACAGTGAATTTCTTCCTGCCATATGAACTTGGAGCGTGTTATTTCCACTGTAACAAGATCGGGTTTGCTCTTAGCCATCATTGCATGAGTAGAAAATACTTTGTTTTCAAAGGAGTTTGGCCTTATTAGCTTGAGTAACCTCAGGTAATGCTTTTTGTACTGAAACAGTGTGTTGAATCTCCAGGCGTTACAGCTAGTACCACAGAAATACAGTCAGTTATGAAAGGGATCACAATGAGTTTACTATCTCATATATAAATATGCTACAGATTAGGTGAGGTATCTGAAACTCAAGTCTGAAACTGTACTGAACCCAAATTTTCAAAGAATTATCTAGGGGGTTGTAACAGGACCAGTTCCTGGGTGTAGTTAAAAGCAGGAGAATTCTCCAGCTCGTTAACAAGTTCATATAAAATTCACTGGAAGGCTTTCAATTTCACCATCCCTCTCCCCCAAACGAAGAAACTTTTGAAACTTCTTTAGGATGTGTTCTGCACTACAACATTGAAAAATATTCCTGTGGGACATCAGGGTTTAAATCCAGGTTTAAAAAAATATTTTAAAAAAAAGAAAACAAAAAAGGACCTGGTCAGATTTTAGATTGATGCCTTGCAACTCATGTGAGGAAAACAGAAAAAACAATCCTGTCTTTTCTTTCCAACTGTGTATGGTAACAGGCTTCTAAATTCTCAATAGGTTGACTAAAAGGAAGAAAAAAAAAGGCCAGGTAGCAGCAGTCAGGCTCTTCTGAATTAAATTATATCCATATGTGCAGCACATTTCAGTGTCCAAAAGGACCACTTGGATGTGTGAATCTGAACTTTCATGATGAAAAGTCACTATTAAGTGTTTAATTGCTTTCATTAGGTTTGTCTACTGAGAGTAGCAAAGAGAAACCGCAGTACTCATAGTCAGATTTGGAAAAGGACAGAGGGAGAGAGCCGAGAAGCTTATTGCCTGCTGTTGAGCCTCTGGATACTGTTAGCTCTCTGGTTGGGCTCAGGGCTAATTCTGCTATGAATACGTCTTGTCTTGTAGAATATTGACAGGGATGCACATTGCTGGCTGATGGCACCCGACGCGTTGAACCCAGACTCAGAGTGTTCATCCTGCCTTTGCAGCTCTGCCAAAGACCAGAGATGTGTTTACCAACATCCATTCTTTTTCAAAAGACCCTCAGCAGCCAGCAGGGTTTGCAGGCCACCCTGATGGTATGGGTGCAGGGTACCAGCTGACAGGAGTCACAGAATCACAGAATCACCGGGTTGGAAGAGACCCATCGGATCATCGAGTCCAACCATTCCTATCAAACACTAAACCATGTCCCTCAGCACCTTGTCCACCCCTCCAAGGAAGGTGAATCAACCCCCTCCCTGGACATCCTCTGCCNCTTCTTGTGCTGAGGGGCCCACAACTGAACACAAGATTCAAGGAGCGGTCTCACCAGTGCCGAGTCCAGAGGGAGAAGATCCTCCCTGGACCCGCTGGTCACACCGTTTCTGATACAAACCTTTCCTCCTGGTTTCTCTGGGTAGGTTTAATCCTTCCAGAGGCTGTAGAGAAAACAGACTGGACTTTCCCAGCAAGCCTAAGGACAGCAATAACCTCAACAACACAATAGCCAAAAGGTTTCTGGACCTCCTTCGCTGTGATGGCTCTGGGGGAAAATCAGCCTTCCCCTACTTACCCAGTCCAGGGCCCTTTGAATCCAGCCTAAAGCTATGGATTAAAGTTGTCTGTACAGTGCCTAACAGTTGTGACATATATATACATATTGTCCCCATTACCCTGATATCTTTCCAAATCCAGCACAAACAAACAAAAACTACTTCTGACTGTACAACTCTACACTGAAAGCTGCAGCTCTACAATATTTCCTCACTAAAACAACCGAAAGTAGAAAATATTATTGATTTGATGGCATTATAACTGATGCAATGGTTAAAGAAAGGACTTAGAAATCAGTATTTGTAATCCCCGTCCACTTTGGAATCATAATTTACAGTCTTTCTATACCCTGGGTTCCTCACAGAAAAATACTCTTTATGTAGCAGATGAATTACAGATTATTTTCATGATAGACTTTAATAGGATGGCATCACATACATAGAAGTTATTACAGAGGAAGAAAGAAGAATTTCCCTGCAAAAAAAACTAAAGTAATCTGTGCAATAGTTTATATAAATGCATTTATATATATTTTAAAAGACCCTTAACCGTCTCATGTTATGTTACATTATACATCTAAAGACAAAAAGGACATCTCAGAAATTATGCCCATGAAAAGATTTAAAAATGAATACTCCATTGTCAGACAATAAGCAAGCAGAGCCTGGTATTCAGCATGTTGGTACTTAACAGTCC